>CAXKVI010000003.1:58563170-58894053 GCA_964058755.1 Campiglossa producta | reverse complement strand
CTCATCACCGGCATACAAACCATCAAAACATCTAAACACGCTAAGGAGGGATAATCTTGACCTGCCCGCCAAGTACACCATTGCCAACACAAGTGAACTGATAGACAAAGTGAATAACTTAGCTCTTATGAACAATATCAAGCTAGTTTCATTTGATATAAAAGATCTTTACCCTTTCATACCAGTATCAGAGACACTGGATATCCTGCACAAAACTCTGCTGAACAAAACGTCGAAGAATGTGGCAAAAGAAATAGTAGACACATTGAAAGTCACCTTGCATCAGAACTACTTCAAATTCAACAACAAAATATACAGGCAGTCAAAAGGACTAGGTATGGGTAACCCCACGTCGTCTATACTTATGGAGGTGTTCATACATAACCTAGAAGAGCACTACATGAAACACCTCAAAGCTGAACTAGGAGTAACATTCTACGCAAGATATGTTGATGACATCTTTTGCATTATCACGACGGATAACGAACAGCAGATAATGGATTTTCTCAACGAACAACACGAAACATAATCTTCACAATGGAAAAGGAACACGAAGGGAAGTTGAACTATTTGGACTTAACCATATCAATAAATAAATCTACAAATGAAATGGAATACGGCATATATAGAAAACCCACCGCAACAGACACAATTATACACAACACATCAAACCATCCACAACAACACAAACATGCAGCATTTAGACAACTAGTAACAAGACTCGAGCGAACTCCGTTAACTCAAGAAGAGTATAAAAAGAACTATGCACAATATACACAATCGCTAAGAACAACGGATATGGAAAGCACGTGGTGGATAAAATAAGGAAGAACATCATCATCATCATTTATTGGCGCTTAACCGCCTAAGCGATTTTGGCCGTTTCGTATCAAAGCACGCCAGTCATTCCTTTTTAGCGATAACCGACGCCAGTTGGAAACCCCAAGGGAGTTCAAGTCATCCTCCACCTGTTGTTTCCATCTCAGTCGAGGCCTCCCCCTTCCTCTGCTGCCGAATTCAGGCGACGATAGGAAAACCTTCTGTGCTGGAGCTTCTTTGTCCATTCGCATAACATGGCCCAGCCAGCGGAGTCTTTGGGCTTTAATTCGCTGGACTATGGTCAGATCTGCGTAGAGCTCGTACATCTCATCGTTAAATTTCCTTCGATACTCGCCGTTGGCATCACGGGAAGGACCACAAATCTTCCGGAGAACTTTTCTCTCAAATACTCCAAGGGCCATCTCATCTTCTCTTGACATTGTCCATGAATCTGAGCCATACATAGAGCGTGATCTTTGTTCTTCGAGAGAGACTTTACTTCTCAATTGCCTACTCAGTCCAAAGTAGCACTTGTTGGCAAGAGTGATTCTCCGCTGGATTTCTAGACTGATATTATTTTCGGTGTTGATACTGGTTCCCAAATAGACGAAGTCCCTCACAGTTTCAAATTTGTAACTATCAACAGTGACATGGCTGCCAAGGCGCAGGTGCGCCGATTCTTTCTTTGATGACAGCAAATACTTCGTCTTGTCCTCGTTCACGGCAAGACCCACTTTTTTCGCTTCCTTATCCAGTCCAGAGTCGGCAGCGCTTACGGCGCGGTTGGTAAGGCCAATGATATCAATATCATCGGCATACGCCAGCAATTGCACGCTCTTGTAAAAGATTGTATCATTGCGGTTTAGCTCTGCTGCTCGAATTATCTTCTCCAGCATCAGATTGAAGAAATCGCACGAAAGGGAGTCGCCCTGTCTGAAGCCTCGTTTGGTTTCAAATGGCTCAGAGAGGTCCTTCCCGATTCTGACGGAGCTGTTGGTATTGCTCAACGTCATTTGGCAAAGCCGTATAAGCTTTGCAGGGAAGTCAAATTCCGACATGGCGCATACAGGCAACTCCTTTTTACGCTGTCAAAAGCGGCTTTAAAATCGACAAAGAGATGGTGAGTGTCGATTCTCTTATCATGGGTCTTCTCCAGGATTTGGCGTATCGTGAAAATCTGGTCGATGGTAGACTTACCAGGTCTAAAGCCACACTGATAAGGTCCAATCAGTTTGTCTACGATGGGCTCAGCCTTTCACACAACACGCTAGAAAGAACCTTATATGCGATATTAAGAAGACTAATTCCGCGGTAGTTGGTGCGGTTAGCGGGATCGCCTTTCTTGTGGATTGGGCAAAGCACACTTAAATTCCAATCCGGAGGCATGCATTCGTCTGTCCATATTCTGCATAAGAGCTGATGCATGCTTTTTACCAGCTCTTCGCCTCCGTGTTTGAACAGCTCGGCGGGTAGTCCGTCTTTTCCAGGCGCTTTGTTGTTTTTGAGCCGGGATATAGCTATCCTCACTTCATAATAGTCAGGTGGTGGGACGACTTTTCCATCGTCAGGGATTGGGGTATCGGGTTCGACGCCTCCCTCGCAATTTAGCAGTGAGGAGAAGTGCTCCCTCCATAATTTAAGTACACTTTGTACGTCGGTTACCAGGTCGCCATTATTGTCTTTACAGGAGCTTGCCCCGGTCTTAAAACCTTCCGTCATCCGCCGGATCTTTTCATAGAATTTTCGGGCATCATTCCTGTCAGCCAGCATCTCAAGCTCCTCACACTCACGCCTTTCGGCCTCACTTTTCTTTTTTCTGAAAAGGCGTCTCTCTTCGGTTCTTTGCCTCACGATATTGTTGCCATACACTGCGGGTTGCGCCCGTTCGCAACGTCTCCTTGTAGGCAGCGTCCTTTTTTTCGAGGCAGTTTGGCATTCCTTATCGTACCAGTTGTTCTTGCGGGCTCGCTGGAACCCCATAGTGGCCTCAGCGGCGGTACGCAATGAGTGAGAGATATGCTTCCATTGCTCGGTTACATCGTTAGGTCGAGGATTGCCCTCTGCTAGCAGGTGTGAGAGTCGAGTTGTGAAATTATCAGCTGTCTGTGTCATGCGCAGCTTCTCGACGTCAAACTTTCCTTCCGTTACTGTGCGCACTTTCTTCGTTGCACAGAGGCGTGTGCGTATCTTGGTGCGTATCTTGCTGGAGACTGAATTTTCCAACTGTGGGACCAAAGACTCCTTCCTTGCCCACCTTGGCATTAAAGTCGCCGAGCACGATTTTGATATCATGCTGGGGGCAGCGATCATAAGTCTGTTCAAGTTTATCGTAGAAGGAGTCCTTCTCTGCGTCGTCCGTCTCCTCAGTCGGCGCATAGGCGCAGATAAATGTTATGTTGAAAAACCTCGCCTTGATGCGGATCGCAGCGAGACGCTCGTTCACAGGAGTGAACGCTAATACTTGGCGGCGAAGTCTCTTTCCCACCACGAATCCTACACCACGCGCTTTGCCGCGTGTCTGGCCACTGTAGTATACGTCACAAGGACCGATGGTCGTCTTTCCTTGCCCCGTCCATCGCATTTCCTGCAGGGCGGTGATGTCGGCCTTTGCGCCTACGAGGACATCAACCAGTCGGGCAGCGGTACCGTCCCTTGAAAGGGTCCGGACATTCCCGGTACATGCCCTAATATCCAAATCATTATGCCTTATTCGTTTTGCCGGGTCGTCAACATTAAAGGGGGTTCTCATCCGAGGCTTTGCAATTGTTTTCATTGGAATTAAGTTTTTTACGTGGCGGGTCCCAAACCCAGCGCACAACCCGTTTCGGGGTTTGGAAAATATTTACACATTATATAGCGAGCCGCTTGCTTCAAGACAGACGCCCGCTTGCAGCCGCACCTCATGGTGAACAGACGCTACGCAAAGACCTCGGTGAGCCCTTAAACCAAGTATGTCAGAGTGGCCCCACCGGGGCTCCCTCTCTTTCTGCCGCGAGCCTAGGTAGCGGCCGTTGCCTAGAGTGCACGAACGAGGACGCAAGAGTCGGGATTGAGCAAGGTCACTTAGCAACCACACTCCATTACACTCCTAAGGAAGAACATAAAGAAAGCAAATAACAACAACCCGAAAAAAGAGGAGAAACCCTGGGCAGTTTTAACATACACAGGAAAAGTCTCATATAGACTCTCCAAACTATTCCAGAAACACAACATACGCACAGCATTCAAAACTAGGAACAACGTTGGGAGAATATTAAACAATGCAACAAACGTGGAGGATCATTTGGACAAACAAGGAGTATATAAATTAAATTGCGAATGCCAACAAAGCTACATAGGGCAAATTGGTCGTAAGATCAGAGCCAGATTCCGAGAACACATAAGGGACTACAGCAAAAGCAAACAGAAAGCTAATATCACACCAGAGTCAAACTTCGCAAACAACATGTTTGAAAACAAATGCGTCCCCATGAAAATAAAAAATACAGCCAAACTTCTTCATACACAACACAAAGGCTTGCGACTGAACATTCTGGAGAACATGGAGATATACAAACAAAAAACATTTCAAGGAGGCATCATCAACGAACAAATAAATACCGCATCACACGTGCTATTTGAACCACTCAAATTACTATACAAAAGAAAGAACAAAATACAAATAGAAAAAACGACCACAAACACAAATAACCAAAACACAGAAAACAGACAAATTAGAATAACAGATTTCTACCTGCCGACGAACCCAGCCATGACACACACGAACTCACTACCTACAAACGAACGAACGAGCGAACTACCGAACTCCTTACCTACACCCAAACCACCTACATCAACTACACAGCAACAAACAAACTACCTGAACAAAACAAAACGACTATAAAAACGTACAACACATCAGAACGAAAATCGACACTGATGATGGCGCATTGCCGAAACCGGTTTGTCTCAAAACCAAATTTGACAAGGGATGACGGAAAATCGTTCCAAAATAATTCAGTTATTCACCCTGTCGGAAACATCAATCTTAACAAATATAAAAATAATTGCAATAAATCCTCATGAGGACGAAAATATAATTAGAAACATTTAAAAAAACAACATTAAAAAGGGTCGCATAGGAATTTTTTCTGAAGTACCAGACAAAGATTATCACAAAATTCAACTAATATTAATCTCGATGTTTTCGCTTGATAATAAAATGAAATTTGTTAAATGCACTCAACGTGTAACCGAAATAGAAGATGAAGAAACACTTCATAAACAAGTAGCTTTGTATCACAACAATGAGTCGTTGCACAGTGGTATAAATGAAACATACCAAACATTAAAAAATAAAATTTATTTCCCAAAATTAAAAGAGCAAATACAGTTAATTATAAACAATTGCGAAAAGTCCCAACAGATTAAGTATTCTAGGAAGCCGGTTAAACCTTTATTTCAATTTACTGAAACGGCGACTGAAACAAATAAGATTATTCACATAGATATATTTCATTTTAAAAAATTGTCATTTGTCACATTTATCGACAAATTAACAAAATTCGCTTCAGCTTATACTATTACTGATCGGAATTGGAGCTCGAAGAAAGCGGTTATAGTTGAGCAAATTGCTAAATTCGGTAAGCCAAAAAAGGTCATTATGGATAATGAGTTTAGAGCTGAACAACTTATTGAGTATTTTAGACAGGAAGGTATTGAGGTTCATTTAACGGAACCAAACAATCATACGGACAATGCGGATATTGAGAGGCTACACTCAACCCTGTTAGAAAAGCTAAGAGGGATCGATGACTCAAGCCTCTCAACCGAAATGCGAATCCAACTTGCAATAGGTAACTATAATGACCGCTACCATTCCACAATCAAATATTCTCCAAGAATGGCTCAGAATAATATTGATCCAAAAGTTTTGCATGATAACATAAATAAAGTAAAACAAAGAGTAATAAATAAACGAAATAAAACTAGAGAATCTTATAAAGAATGTAGAGAAGTAGGCCCAATTAAAAACTATAAGCGAGTTCGACACAAGGACGAGCCTAATTTTCGAATGAATCCATTAAATAATGTGCATTTATCTAACATAAAAAGACCCTGTAAATATACAAATGAAAATCTATCTGATAATAATTCAATTTCTGATGATAACTCGAGTATGATAGCAACAGCTGGCGATAGTGATACATAAACTTAATAATAAAAAAATAAATAAGTTAATTAAATTAAGATAAAAATATTTAAAATTTAATTTTATTAACATTAAAATAAATTAAATAAAAAAAAAATATATATATAATTAGATTGAATAAATAAATTAAAAATAAAATAAATGTAAGTTAAATAAAAGTTCTATTGATCCATTTCATAATTTTTTTTTACTACCATCATTTACACCAATGTCATTAAATAATTTTTTTTTTTAACTATCTTTATATATTTAAATAAATTACCGATGAATTCATTTGCCGTTCTTTAATTTTCTTTCTTTTATAAGTTTAAGTTTAAGTTTAAGTTAATTATCAGATTAAAAAAAAAAAAAAAACAATAAGGGGGACTTCTTTGAGCAGCCCGGGGGGAGTTATATGTACATATATGCATGTGCATATAAAACCTACACATATTATATCTATATTTTGAATTTTACTAAAGATACTAATCTTAAGCCGTTAATAAAATTGCTTGATTTTCTCTAAATTTTTTTGTTGTTGTTCTCTACATTTTTTTCATATATTTTTTTTTTTTACTTATACATTTGTATTCAAAAAATGCATTTTGTTGCCTTACTACTTTAGATTTGAATGTTGTTAACAAATACTCAACACGCTTTGCTCCGAACAGTATGCCTAGTTTGCTAGATTTGATCTGCGGCAACAATGCTAGTTTTATAAATCAAATTGACCCACTTCCCATGGAAGGTATTTCTGATCATGAAATGCTCTTCCTTTCCTATGATTTGAAATCAAATAAAAAATTTAACAACAATTTGCCTTCTTAAATTTTATGGAAAGTTCTTCGATCTTTGGGAGTAACTAAAAGCGATAAAGTTAAATGTAACTTCGACGCCAATGCTATGCACCGACACTTTTTGAGAAATAGCACAAACGATGGCACTAATAATACTAGCGGCGGTTCGATAACCAGTGTAGAAAATAAACCAAATATCAGTGATTTTGATCTCTCAACTGTTACAGAAGGTGATGTGCTGGATGCTATATTTGCTATTAAATCAAATGCCATTGGAATCGATGTAATCAGCATTCGATTCATCAAACTTATCCTACCTTTTGTGACTTTCACGCTTACTCACATTTTTAATTTTTCAATTACAAGCAGTGGTTTTCCTATCCAGTGGAAAACGGCCAACGTTATCCCTGTCCCCAAGACGAAGTCACCAAGTTCCTACAATGAGTTCAGACCAATTAGCTTACTGTCCACTTTATTGAATGTCCTTAATGTCCGAAGGTATATGAGAAGCTATTAGCAAAGCATATAACAGACCACGTAAATAAGAATAGTTTACTATCTGACGTTCAGTCGGGTTTCAGAAAAGGGCACAGTTGTGCTTCAGCTATGCTAAGATCCTTGAAGAGGTACGGCCGGCATACGACAACAATGAACTTACAATATTGGTACTTCTTGACATTTCCAGATGTTGACAGCTTTCCGGATATTATGCTTAATATAGATAAAGACCTTGTGATCAGCAAGATATATAATACCCTGCGTAACTTGTACCGAACTGCCCATTTGTTACCACGAGACGCTAAGGTCAAACCTCAAATTTCTTACGGTAAATGTGCTGGAAAACATGTAAATATACAAACTAAAGACATTTGACGGGAGAATAATAACCGAACAAACAAAAACCGTTTCTGACGCAATATTTGAACCGCTAAAATTAATTTACAAAAAACCGAACAGTACCGCAGGTACAATAACCAAAAAGGTAACAATAAACGAACGAACACACCGAGCCAACCAAAATACGAAAATCATCGACTTTTACCTGACTGGCGAGCGTCGAAAACAACCTTTAAACACACCAATTAACTAACGTAAAAGCAAACCCTTTTTACAGGTACCCATTCGGAAACATTCGTAACACACGAACCATATACACACATACTAACATTACCTGATACAGCATACAGATTATAAATACGTGACAAGAGATAGACATAAATCAGAACGAATTCAAACACTGAAGATGGCGGATCGCCGAAACCGGTTTGTTACAAAACCAAAATTGACAAGGGATGACGAAAAATCGTTCCAATATATATCTTACGGTGAACTTATATACGGTAACCTAGATTCAAATTTTCTCAATAAGCTGCAACTGGACTTTATTCGTTCGCTCGTTTTTTTTCAAAAAAGAAATTTGATCGTATATCTTCACATGCCACGCAGATTCTCGGATGCGATGTCTGTAATTTCCTAAACATGAATTGATTAAGCTAATACATTCGCAAAATCCTCCATATTTATTTAAAAATCTAAAATTCTGTCAGTCTACTCGGACTTTGAATTTATTAGTACCGAATTTTAAATACACGACTTCGTCCAGAATGTTCTTTGTCAGTAAAAACCGCCTATGGAACTCACTTCCGTACACAACGAAAGCTATTAGTAAAGCAGGGTGTTTTATCCTTTTCAACCCTTAACTATCTTTTTAAATTTCATATTTTTATCTTTTCAAATTATATATTTCTAGCTTTTTATATTTTAAACTAGTTGGTGCCCGCGACTTCGTATGCGTAGCTTAGGTATTCAAATTAATCAAATGGTTTATGACAGCATCCGTAAACACCTTTTGTTTAATACCCATAATTTACTAACACATTTTTGTGGAAATATTCGTCGATAACTCCAAAACCGGCCGAGCTATCGAAATTTCAAGATATCATCCAAACAATTTTAGATATTTCAAGGAATCACATCGCATATTATAGCACTCATTGACACCTTTCGTTTGACACCCATATTGTATTAAAACATTTTTGGTCACCCCTGGTCCACATATTGAGCGATAACCCCAAAACCCGTTGAGATATCGCGAAAAATAATATCTTAAACTTTAAGTTGAGCGTCTAGCAATCCAACGATTCAATTCCATTCAGTAATTTTAGATTGTTACGACCACAAACATACAGACAGACATGGTCCACATATTTGGCGATAACTCCAAAACCGGTTGAGATATCGAAAAAAATTTAAGTTGAGCGTCGAGCAATCCAAGGAATTCAATTCCATTCATTACTTTCAGAGTGATACGGCAAAAAACATACAGACAGACAGACACACAAACATTTTTAAAATGGTTCATTTGGATTCTACTCGCTTAATAATGCTTCCCTCAATCAATTTTTTGTTGATATCTGCCATGTACAGACATCGACCTGTTACAATTTTATTATATGTAGGGATATGTAGAGATGATCTAAAAATGTTTAAATTATTATTATTTATTTATTATTTATTCACACACTGCTCCTGCACGAAGAATAGGTTGACCTAAAAAAAAAAAAAAAACTAATGGCGGCGATATACCAACAGGTTATCATAACCTCTAACGAGATTTTTAGCCGAGCTTCTCTTTCCAACTTGTGGTGTGTTGCTTTTTGAGTTTTTCCTACAAGTTGGCGGGACCTACAGTTTTTTGCCGACTCCGAGCGGCACTTGCAAAGTAAATGAATTTTTTGCTGAGAAGCTTCTCATGGCAGAAATACACCCGGAGAGTTTGCCAAACTACTGCCGAGGGGCGACCCCGTTTAGAAAAATTCTTTTTCTAAATAATTTTTGATAATACTTTTGCCGGGTATCGAACCGCCACGACTTGGTGTAGAAGGCCGAACACTTAACCGCTACAGCACGGCGGCCACCGTTGACCTAAACTGACACCAAAAACTGCAAATGCCACATCGTCTGGGATGATTTCCTGATGATGAATCACACTTTGAGTTGAAATCCTAGCTGCTCCTTTTTGGACAATAAGGACATTTTTTCACGTATACGACACATTGCACCTAAAGGATTAATTTTAAATAAACAACTCAACTCAAAACTGAAAATGACATTTCGTTGACAATGTCATCCAGTTCCAAAAAAGCTTTTAGTTGAGATCCTAGCTACCATACTTTAGAAAATATGGAAATTTTTGCATTTTTTTTATATGTTATTTTTCTAGTGCACTAATGGCATAGGTTTCGATGCATTATCTTATATATACATATTGTTTTTGCATAACCTATACCTATGCATGTGTATCTATAGATCAAAATAAAAGATTTTCTATATATATACATAGGATTGCACTTATATCATTTTATATATAAAAATCCCAGTAGGAAAATTACAAGGTGCTCCTATATAAATCGTCCCACCCAAGCCATTTTTGTTCAGACTTTAAATTTAAAACTGGTATTTGAATAAGCTTGAATCTACCATTTCTTGAAGGTAATTGGAAAAGTTTTGTTCCCATAGCAACTGAGAAAATCAAAGTTTTTTTTAAATTTGCTTCAGAAAATATTTACAGATTTTTTATGTATGGAAAAAAATTTTAAAATGAAGACAAGGTTAAGTATGCAGTAGAAGCGTTTTAGCAGACTTTTGGGTTTTAGAGATATTCTTAAGCAATAATGGACCATCCAGTGAGATAGATATCATGGCGCGTGTTTGTTTAAGTGGTTTCCCCTATAGGCCTATTCCACTATATATATGTAAATACTGCTACTAAGGGACCATAGCTTGTGAAGTGCTACGCTATGGATATAGTGTTGTTTTATATATGCTGGGAAGAAAACGTTACTACAACGATTTTTAGCAGCTGTGAATAGGATTTGTCTTCAATTAAATTTATTTTGAATCTTTGCCAAAACTTTTCAAATTCTCTATGAACGATTTCCGGCCTGTTCTGACGATAACCCTAAACCATCTCCAAATGCATAGTAGCTTCTTTAAGGTGGTCTAATATGACATGAATTTTGATTATTAGCGATACTCCTGTAGTAACGTTTTCTTCCTAACACATATGTACAAAAAACACTATCCATTGCGGTATCAAGAATAGTCATTGCGTAGCACTTCACAACATATGGTCCCTTAGTAGCAGTATTTACATATAAGTAAATAGTGGAATAGGCCTATAGGGAAAACCACTTAAAAAACGCGCCATGATATCTATCTCATTGGATAATGGGGAAAAGATATCACTTAAAAAAATAGTCTATTATTATTTTAGGATGTCTCTAAAACCCATAAGTCTGTTAAATTCCTTCTACTATATATTTAACGATGTCATGATTTTAAAATTTTTTTCCATACATAAAAAATCTGCAAATATTTACTGAAGCAAATTAAAAAAAAAAAAAACTTTGATTTCTCCGTTGCCATGGGAACAAAACCTTTCCAATTACCTTCAAGAAATGGTAGATTCAAGCTTATTCAAATACCAGTTTAAATTTAAGATCTGAACAAAAATGGCTTGGCTGGGGCGATTTATATAGGAGCACCTTGTAATTTTCCTACTGGGATTTTTATATATAAAATGATATAAATGCAATCCTATGTATATATATATAGAAACAATTTAATTTTGATTTATAGATACACATGCATAGGTATAGGTTATGCAAAGAACAATATGTATGTATATTAGGGTGATTAAAAGAAAAAATTTGGTTCTTTTTTCGGTCTTACCCCCTGAAACTATACACTAAAAAAAATGTATCGGTATCGGTTTCATACCGGTTGGGTTAAAATGAAATTTCTAGAAGTATCATTTTCTTCGTATCAATGAAACAATGCATCATATAAAAAAGATAGTGAAAAGTATCAAATCTTCATTTTAGTTATTGAATCGCTGAAGAAAAGTATTACATTGGCACTTCAAAAATGTCAAATTGAGAGTATTAGTATCAATATAGTACAATAAATCATATAGTTGATATTGAAAGATTTTAAATTACAACTAATAAAATATCAATTGAATAATACGTGTGATGAAGAAAAATTGATACTCCAAAGTTGCATATTGACACTACTATTTGTAATATTTAGTATCTCCCTGATACCAGCTGTTTTTTGAGTGTAGGTATTGATGAGAAAATAAACCTTGCAAAAAATTAGCACTCTAACTTAACCCTTAGGGGTGGTTATTTTTTTCGCCCTTTCCTATACATTTTGTATGGGGAAAAATGACATTTTTTTCAAAGTGAATTTTCTTTCAATTTTTGAAACTTTTTTCAAAATATTTTTGCATACTCTTAAAGTTGAAGCTTTGAAGCTTCCAAAATTATATGCCATGTGCAATTATCTTAACTATTAAAATAATTACAGCCGTTTAAAATATACTAGATTTTATACGTGTTACTGTGTATGTGTGTGCAATACTAGAAAACTCAGTCATTTTCAAATGGCTGTACTTATCTTAATAGCTTCAACTTTAAGAGTATGAAAAAATATTTTGAAAAAAGTTTCAAAAATTAAAAGAAAATTCACTTTGAAAAAAAATGCCATTTTTCCCCATACAAAATGTATGGGAAAGGGCGAAAAAAAATAGCCACCCCTAAGGGTTAAGTTAGAGCGCTAATTTTTTGTAATTATCTTAATAGTTAAGATAATCGCACATGGCATACCATTTTGGAAGCTTCAAAGATTCAACTTTAAGAGTATGTAAAAATATTTTGAAAAAAGTTTCAAAAATTAAAAGAAAATTCCCTTTGAAAAAAAAAATGCCATTTTTCCCCATACAAAATGTATGGGAAAGGGCGAAAAAAAATAGCCACCCCTAAGGGTTAAGTTAGAGCGCTAATATTTTGCAAGGCTTATTTTCTCATCAATACCTAACTTTTTAGGGGGTAAGACCAAGTCGTCTTTTTTTTTGAATGGCACTAATGTATATATAAGATAATGCATCGAAACCTGTACCATTAGTGCACTACCAAAATAACATATACAAAAAAATGCAAAAATGTTCATATTTTCTAAAGTATGGTAGCTAGGATCTCAACTAAAAGCGTTTTTTTGAACTGGATTACATTGTCAACGAAATGTCATTTTCAGTTTGGAGTTGAGTTGTTTATTTAAAATTAATCCTTTAGGTGCAATGTGTCGTATACGTGAAAAAATTAAAAAATGTTCTTATTTTCCAAAAAAGAGCAGCTAGGATTTCAACTCAAAGTGTGATTCATCATCAGGAAACCGTCCCAGACGATGTGGCATTTGCAGTTTTTGGTGTCAGTTTAGGTCAACCTATTCATCGTTTAGGAGCAGTGTGTTCATACCAGAGCTGTTAATTTTGAATATTAATTAGTAATTGATTGATTAGAATATTTTTTTAATTAGTAATGATTGTTTTAATTGCTTTCAAGAAAAAGCAATAATTAATTGATTACGATTAGAAAAAAAAAAAAAAAAATAAAAAAATAAAAAAAATAATCAAAAAAGTCGTTTTTGATTACTTTTGATTATTTTTGAGTTTTTCTTGATTTTTATGATTTTTTTTTTTAAATGAGCTCCTCGATTTCATCCGATTTCACCCGAATGTAAACAAACTTTGGCCGCCCGTTTAAATAGAACGCGTTCGAATTTCTCTGATGAGACCGGATGAAAAAGTCGGTTGCAGTGTGAGCGTAGCCTAAGTATGCTACACAAATAAGAACATAGGCATACCAACTATGTCCAAAAGAGACTTGTAATGATCAATTGATCAAAAATTAAGCAGTTATTATGCATAGAGAGATGTCCGGGATTAATAAATTTCATCCACAATGGGCATTTGACATTTGTTTTTACTATTGTACAGTATACTATTAACAAGTTGTAAATTACACCGTTACATTCCATATTTATCATATTAATATTTTATCATCATTATCATTCCATATTACATATACCTTTCTAAAAATAATAGACTGAATGTGCAAAGAGCCAGTCTTCTGTTTAGGTTGTAGTTCGACCACATGATGAGAACTAGTACGAAAGATCTCGAGATTTTTCCTCCAGGGATATTCAAATCTGGACGCAGAATTGCTCTACATGTCAGGATTTTGAGATATCCTAACCTAAAAGTGCAAAAAACACCGTTTTTGCCTATTTTTCAGGTTATATATGTACGACAGATTTTTTTTTTTTTAAAGCAAACATTGCATCTTAAAGAAGAAGTCTTCATCTTACGAATGGCGTTGAGTTTGCTCAAATATCTTTTTTTTCTCGCTAAGATAGAGTAATTTAAAGTTTATAAATTTGCTAATTTTCCTATAGCTGAAAAACCACTGAATTAAGGTAGGTATGATGCAGTAGAACACATAGCTCTTACTTGAAATTGCTCTATCTTAGCGAAAAAAAAGATATTTGAGCAAACTCAACCGTTAGAGGAAGACTTCTTCTTTAAGATGCAATGTATATATAACCTCAAAAATAGGCAAAAACGGTGTTTTTTGCACTTTTAGGTTAGGATATCTTAAAATCCTTACGTGATAGAGCAATTCTGCGTCCAGATTTGAATTCAGCACATCGAAAACCTTCAGGAAAGTATGGTCTGGTTTATGGTCAACAATTTTGGTCTCATTTTGTCGGCCTGTGTTATTTTTGAATTTTTTATTTTTTAAATTTTTTTAATTTTATTTTTTAATCAATTGAAAAATAATCATTAAAAAGTGAAAGTAATTGGTAATCAATCATTAAGTGGCTTCTCAAAAAATAATCAGCGAAACTGCTAATCATTACCCATTAGTAATCAATTATTAACAGGTCTGGTTCATACAAAGTATTAAAAGTTTATAAACATACATTTTGCATCTTCTTCAGGGAGACTGCCTTTATTTTACAAAAAACATATAAACAAAAAATATATAACGATAAGTGCATTAACACATTTAAACAAATATTAAACTTACTTTACATTTAACAATTAATCTTCTTTGTAGTTTATTGCATCTTTTATTCTTTCCTGTATTCTCAAGCTTTCCAGTGTCAATCTTGTTTTTGTTCGTTTTTCTACATCTAATATTCTGATATTTGTGAAGTCAGCTGTATGGTTTTTGTTGCTGAGATGTTGGGCAAGTGCAGCGGTACCTTTGTTTTTTTCGCGCGAGTTATGTATAATGCCAATAACCCCCCAATAACAAATAAATTGTCAACTAAGTGCAGACTCAGCACCAGACGATATAGATAAATTCATACTAAGTATAACAAATAAATAAAAGTAACTTCCGGTCCAATAATTAACGTAGAGTCAACAACATTTAATATTTTCCAATTTTGTTAACTATAATGCAATAGCAAACAACATCTGGCCCAATTAAAATTATAGTCTAGCTAAGCATTGTAAATTTAAGTAAACAGTTCACACTAATTAGCAATAAGCATTTTTACCATTGTACATTTAAACTTTCTTTTAATATTCAATAAAGAAAAGAATTCAGTTTGGTTTTGAGTCTAGACAAAGTAAGTTTTTTCGATCATTCAGCTTCAAGTCTTTTTTTTAAAATTCGCCCCTCGCTTTCCACGACAAGTTTGGCGCAGTCTCTAGTCGCAGTCTTTCTCTAATAAGAAAAGGATCGCGATACGAACAAATTTCAAAAAAAAAAAAAAAAAGAGTGTCAGCAAGTGCAACAGTGACTACCAACAGCTATCCACAAAAACTGAAACAAACTCTACAAAAAGTGGCAGTGCAGTGGCATAATATTGAATTATTATAGCCGCCACCCATAATCGTATAAATTTGAAATTAAATAAATTGGCAGTGCAGTGGTTTAATACAAAATTTAAGCCGCCACCCATAATCGTATAAATTTGAAATTAAATAAATCGGCAGTGCAGTGGTTTAATACAAAATTTAAGCCGGCACCCATAATCGTATAAATTTGAAATTAAAGAAATTGGCAGTGCAGTGGTTTAATACAAAATTTAAACCGCCACCCACAAAGTAAGAGGCAAAATTACATCGAGACGACAGCAAGAATTTAACGGGGAGAATGGCTCAAGACCAACCTCAAATTCCGCCTTTAGAATTGGTGGAAGAGCTCGCCAGGAGGGAGCAACAGTTAGTACAACTCAGAAACGCCTATATTGAGTTACAGCGCAGACAAACTCCTGATTACAACAGGACAGATAGCCTATTCAAAAACTTAGCCCAATTACCAATCTTCACAGGATACGGAGATGTATCAGTTAACTCATTTTTCAGCAGTAGTGAGTACCTACTGTCTACAATAACAGACGACGACTTAAGAAAGAAGCAACAATAATGATATTCTAAAAGGTGGTACAAGGTGAAGCTAAAAATGCTATTATAAACATCCCACAACCAGATGACTGGAGGCGCATCAAGGAAACTCTAAAAATGCGGTTCAAACCAGATACGGAGCCACACGAGATCTATAGAAAAATTACGTCACTGAGGGTAAACTAAGTACAAGTCAGATGAGTTAATTGTTTACTATAGGGGAGGTCAGGGCATTGATCTTACAAACATAGATAGTTTACTAGTGAACACAACAAAAGAAATGACACAAGGGACCCTATTAGACAAAATCTATGATTGTAGAGATCTAAGCCAAATCATATCAATCATGAACCAAAGGATCGAGGATACTTGCATAAGGCCAGAATACCGAAAAATGAATAGAAGGGAAGAAAAACCACACTATAGAGAATGGCCAAAGAGAAATCAGAATACTGACTTTAGGAATTACAATCAAACCCCACAGTTCAATAGTAAAAATATGGAACAAAATTCAGGTAATGTTAGGCAAAATCAAGCATACTTTAATAGACAGGGTAACTCAGGGCAAGTGAAGCAAAATCAACAAAATGTATATCAGAATAGAGAAAATATGTCGTTACAAAGGAGGCAGAGTCCTCAATATAATTACCAAAATAAAGGGGTAGGACACCCTAGGCCAAATTCCGGCCAAATCGCTGGAATCAACCTAGGCAAGACCGTGCGGAGCCTATGGAGGTTGATAATTTAGAAAAAATGGAACGAAAAAAAAACAATTAAATAATTGTGAATGTTATAAAAAAGAAAGAAAAGAAGAAATTAATAATTGCGAATATTATGAAAAAGAAAGAAATCAGGAAGAATTGAATAATTATGAATATTATGAAAACGAGGTTAATCAAATTCAAAATGCAGATGAGCAGAATTTTTTCGAGGGACCAGCTCGGACTGTCTTCCCACCATAAAACTCAGGTTTCGAAAAAATGAATATAAAGCTCTAATTGACACAGGAGCAAGTATAAGCCTAATAGATAGCGGTATAAAGGATTTTGAAAAAGTTTTATTAAAGAACCCAATTGCGTTTAGCACAATAATGAAAAATGATATAATTAGATATGAAGTACTGACAGAAGCACCTAGGGAATTTAACCTACCAAATTATGCAAAAATTAAATGGAAAGTAACTTCATTAAAAGGAATAAAATATAACTTTATTATAGGAATTGATTTATTGAATTGTTTTAATACAACAATTAATTTAGTAGATGGATGTATAATACTTAATGAAAAGATTACTTTTTTTGAAAGCAATCCATATGCTAATCTTGAAATTCAGACCTTAGAAGCAAAAGATTTTGACTGGAGCAGAATAAATCTTGAGCATTTAAACAAAGAAGAAAACGAAGAGATAGGAAAAATTATAAAAAGATTCAAAAACTTATTTTTTAAGGAAGGTGATCAGTTAACAAGCTCAACGAAGGTTGTACACGAAATCAGGACTACGACAGACGAACAAATTAACAGCAAATTATACAGATATCCCCCTCAACATGAAGCAGAGGTTAGAAAACAGATAAGGGAAATGGAAGAACAAGGGATTATTAGAAAAAGTCGTTCACGATACTCTAGCCCACTAATTGTTGTACCAAAAAAGATGGATAATTCAGGAGAACGAAAATACAGGATTGTCATAGATTACAGAAAGTTGAATGAAGTAACCATAGACGACAAATACCCACTTCCAAACATTGAGTCAATTCTAGACAAGTTAGGAAAAGCCCAATATTTTACAACACTAGACTTAGCAAAGGGTTATCATCAAATCCTAATACGAGAACAAGATAGGGAAAAGACGGCATTCGCCACACCACATGGCCTATATGAATTTATTAGAATGCCATTCGGACTGAAAAACGCACCTGCAACATTCCAGAGACTGATGAACGAAACTTTACGTGACTTTATTAATAAAACATGCGTAGTATATCTTGATGACATCTTAATTTTTAGTACATCCCTACAAGAACATGTTCAAACAATAACGGAAATTTTCAAAGTCCTATGAAAAAGGAGACGGAATTATTGGGACATATTTTAACAGAAGGAGGACTAAAACCGAACCCGGATAAAATTAAAGTAATAGAAACGTTAAAATTGCCGAAAACAGAAATACAAATAAAAAGTTTCTTAGGTATTACGGGTTATTATCGAAAATTTATTAAAGATTATGCAAAGATAGCCCAACCTATAACGAAATATTTGAAAAAAATGTAAAAATTAATTTAAAGGACCCAACTTATATAGAAGCATTCGAAAAACTAAAAATTTTAATTAGTACCCACCCAGTTTTGCGATACCCTAACTTTGACAAACCATTTACATTAACAACTGACGCTTCAAACTATGCATTAGGCGCTGTATTATCACAAGACGGACACCCAGTGTGTTTCATTTCAAGGACGCTTAATAACCACGAGAAAAACTACTCCGCTACGGACAAAGAATTTTTAGCCATTATATGGAGTGTAAACTACTTAAGACCATATCTATACGGAAAAAAGTTTACAATTTTAACTGATCAGCAACCAATAAAGTTTCTTCATACCAAATATAAAGGAAAGGATATGGCGGCCGCCGTGGTGTAGCGGTTAAGTGTTCGGCCTTCTACACCAAGTCGTGTCGGTTCGATGCCCGGCAAAACGTAACATCCAAAATTATTTAGAAAAAGAATTTTTCTAAACGGGGTCGCCCCTCGGCAGTAGTTTGGCAAACTCTCCGGGTGTATTTCTGCCATGAGAAGCTTCTCAGCAAAAAATTCATTTGCTTTGCAAGTGCCGTTCGGAGTCGGCAAAAAACTGTAGGTCCCGCCAACTTGTAGGAAAAACTCAAAAAGCAACACACCACAAGTTGGAAAGAGAAGCTCGGCTAAAAATCTCGTTAGAGGTTATGATGACCTGTTGGTATATCGCCGCCATTAGTTTTTTTTTTTTTTTTTTTTATATGTCACCAAGACATCAAAGATGGCTTCTAAAGTTAGGAGAATACGATTTCAAAATAGAATATCTGAAAGGAAAAGAAAACCAAGTAGCAGATTTTTTAAGTAGACTAGAAAATAATACAAATAACGCGGAAGAAGTTAATTGTCATGAAAAGGATAACAAAATTACTGTTTTAAATCAAAATTATTTACAATTAGGTATAAATGAAGAAAATAATTTAGAAGATAACGAAACAATAGCAACAATACATTCAGCAGAAGAAAACCTTCAGGACCATTTTTTTATTAAAGAAGAAATTGTGAATAAATATAAAATACAAATAATTTTGACCAATAATAAAGTAGAAGAATTTAAAAGTTTACATGGAAAAAAAATAATTTTTATAGCAGCAAGTGATTTCGATAGATTAGGAGAAATATTCCGAAATTCTATCACAAAAGGGATTATAGGTATATATTCCGAAATTTCTGAGCATAGCTACAATATAGTGCAGGAAAAACTAATTTCAATGTTTTCTAACGATTCAAATATAAAATTTTTCAAGTGCACAATGAGAGCACAGGATTTAGAAACAGAAGTAGAAGCAGTAAAACAAATATCGCTATATTACGTTAGAGAAAGCCTTCATTCAGGTATACAACAAACATACAACCAAATAAAAAATAAAATATATTATCCTAAACTATTGGAACTTATCCAAATAGTAATTAACCAATGCGACATTTGTCAGGCAGTAAAATACGATAGAAATCCAGTTAAACCAAAGTTTAATCTCACTGAAACTCCAACAGAAAAAAATGACATTATTCATGTAGACACTTACGTTATAAAAGGGCATCATTTTTTAACAGTCATAGATAAATTTTCCAAATTTGGTGCAGCCTACCCACTAAAGCTGATGACCCAATGTCCGCTTGTTTTGCTTGCCTTGCTTACCTAGGTTTACCTTGCTTTCCTTTTAAAGCTTCTATTGCCCAATAGAAGCTACAAAAGTTGTCAAAAATACAGGATGAGGCAAACAAGACAACAACAACACAAAGAGAGAAGCGTGTAAAGCGCTGTCAAATAGAGATTTGGGCTATTCGACGCTTTGAAGCGTTTCAAGCAAGCAAAGTAAAGCTGCCACTGGGCCAACTTTCATACATTTTAGTAGAGTTCAAAAGAATTTTGACATTTCTCGAGGCAAAGCCAGCAAAGCAAGCGTGCATTGGGCTATCACCTTAAATGATAGAAATCAGGTAACGATTATTGAACAACTGGAAGACCACTTTTCTAACCAAGGAAAATAGTAGCGGATAATGAATTTAAAACTTTGAGAATAAAAGAATTTTTGGACAATGAAAATGTCGAAATTCATTTAACAAAACCCAACAGTCATACAGGAAATTCCGATATAGAAAGGTTCCATAATACAATAGCAGAAAAATTTAGAATCTATTATATATAAATGCGCAAACATAACAGGTTTCTCCCTTTTTTGCAATAACCACAAGTCTAAGGTATATAAAATTTGGTACGTATCGATATGTCTCGCCGAGCAGGGTGTGCGACAACAAACAAAAATTAAAAAAAATTAATTATATTATGAAATGCTAAACACGCATTCACCTTATAGAGCCGCTGTTATGTGTGAATGTACGTAGGTATGACCACTTGCATTGTTGTGTTTGCATTCATTGCAATTGTGTGTGTAGTCATGAAAACTTGCATTGATTGCTGTTGCTGAAAACTTGAGTTGTTTTGTTTCAACTTCATGGCGCTTACACAAAATGTTTACAAAAACAAAATCTGTGGGTAGGTAGTCAGAGAAGCAAAAATAAAAAAAATAAAATAAAATAAAATAAAATAAAATAAAATAAAATAAAATAAAATAAAATAAAATAAAATAAAATAAAATAAAATAAAATAAAATAAAATAAAATAAAATAAAATAAAATAAAATAAAATAAAATAAAATAAAATAAAATAAAATAAAACAAAATAAAATAAAATAAAATAAGATAAAAAAAATAAAATAAAATAAAATAAAATAAAATAAAATAAAATAAAATAAAATAAGATAAAATAAAATAAAATAAAATAAAATAAAATAAAATAAACTATAATAAATAAAATAAAATAAAATAAAATAAAATAAAATAAAATAAAATAAAATAAAATAAAATAAAATAAAATAAAATAAAATAAAATAAAATAAAATAAAATAAAATAAAATAAAATAAAATAAAATAAAATAAGAATCTTTGAAACTTTGGTGGACTTTTGACCGTTTGGGAATAATTTTTCTTAAATTATTCTATGTTTTTATTATTAGTGAACAAGATGGAAAAGTAACAACAATTACAAGCTACCATGATTACTTAATTTCGGCCTTGCTCAAGGGTACTTATCAAATGGCTTTGTGTTTGGAAATTTTTTTTTTTTCATCACCTTTTGTTGGTCATCGAACCAAGAACCAAGGGGATTAGGAATTTCTAAGCCCGCAGTGTGTACCTCTTACACCAAGCTGCGTTGAAATTATTTGCCAGCTTATATCCATCATGTTCACTTAGTATGTATTACATACATAAAATAAAATAAAATAAAATAAACTAAAACAAAATAAAATAAAATAAAATAATATAAATAAAATAAAAAAATAAATCAAAATAAAATAAAATAAAATAAAATAAAATAAAAAAAATAAAATTAAATTAAATTAAAAAAAATAAAATAAATAAAATCTATCTATCTATCTATTATATATAAATGCGCAAACATAACAGTTTTGTCCCTTTTTTGCAATAACCACAATTCTAAGGTATATAAAATTTGGTATGTATCGATATGTCTCGCCAAGCAGGGTGTGCGACAACAAACCAAAAATTTAAAAAAATTAATTATAATATGATTTGAAAATCACACCATTCACGCATTCGCTTTATAGAGCCGCTGTTATGTGTGCATGTAGGTATGACCACTTGCATTGTTGTGCTTGCATTCATTGCAGTTGGGGAGAGTCCGAGTTGTTTTGTTGGCAGCAATAATAAACATGAGCCAGCCCCTCAACTTTATTGAGCGTGGTACAAACAGTGTTTACAAAAACAAAATCTGTGCGTGGTTATTCAGAGAAGCAAATGCTTGCTCAGACATGATGTTTTGAAAAACAAAAGCAAAAAGCCCTTCATGGCTAGACTTAGTGAAATAAAATAAAAAGTAAAATTGATAAAACTAAAAAACGTAAAATAAGAAATAGAAAAGTGATTGAAAGTAAAAAAAGAAATTTGTTGGAAATGAAAGGAAAGGAAAGAATATAAAATAAATAAAAATAAAACAAAATGAAATAAAAGTGTAAAATAAAGAAAAGAATGCGAAAGGAAAGGAATAGATAAAAGGAAAATAAATGTAAGATAAGGTAAGGAACGGAAAATATGAGAGAAAAATCAAAGCCAAATAAAGGTAGGGAAAGGAAAGGAATGGAAAAGAAAAAAGGAAGGGAAGAAAGGAAATGTAAAGTAGGTAAAGGAGTGGAAAAGATAGGCAAATAGAGAAAGACAAAGAAAGGAAAGAAGAGAAAAAGAAAGGAAAGAAAAGTAGCGAGGAGGAAGGTACGGAAAATAAATTAAAATAAAAAGAATGAAAAATAAAGGAAATAAAGGTAATGAAAAGCAAAAAAAAATAAGTAAAGGAAATGAATGGAAAAGAAAGAAAACTAAAGTAGTTACGGAAAGGAAAAAAGAAAGTAAGGAAACGGTAGGAAAGGAAAGGTAGGAAAAGGAAAGGTAAGGGAAGGAAAGGTAAGGAAAAAAAGTGAAAGAAAATAAAGGTAAGAAAAAAATAAAAGAAAAGAAATGAAATGAAAAAAAAAATTAATAAAATGAGAGGAAACTAAGGGAAACGAAACTAAAGCAAAGTAAACGAAAGGAAATTAAAGAAAAAGAAAATAAAAGGAAAAAAGGAATGTAATGGAAATGGAAAGAAAGGTCAGGTAAGAGAATAAAAGAAAGGAAAATAAAAGAAAAGAATAGAAAAGAGAGAAAAAAAGAAGGGGAATAAAATGAAATGAAAGAAGAGAAAAGGAAAGAAAAAGAAAAGAAAAGAGAGGGAAGAAAAGGAAAGGAAAGAAAAGGGTAGGGAAGGAAAGAAAAGCAAAAGAAATAAAATGAGATGAAAGGAGAGGAAAGGAAAGGAAATAAAAGCAAAGGAAAGGAAAGGAAAGAAATACGAATAAAGACTACCTAAGAAGAATAAATAATTATCAACATTGAAACTATATGACTGAATGGCGTAAAGAAGGAGGAAAAGGCAAAATGAACAGGAATGTATAGAAACCAAAAATATACAAAATATGAAAAGAATGGCAAATTTAAGAAACAGCAAAAAGTAAGAAAAATAAAATGAATTTCAACCACTGGGCGAACTCTAGTTTTATATAAATTGAATAAAGAATTAACAGTAAAACAACTTATGCACAAAGCTATTAGGAATTATAATGATAGGTTCCATTCCACGATAAAATGCACACCAAACGAAGTACAGATGAATAAAGTAGATCGGAATTTAGTTAAGAAAAACCTACTATCAGTCAAAAAGAAAAATATTGCTAGGGTCAATGAAAAAAGAGAAAACTATGTCGAAAAAAGAAGAGAGGGATTTATTAAGAACTACAAAGCAGTTAGACATAAGGAGCAACCCAGGTATAAGAAAAAACATTTACATAATGTTCACCCATGCAACATTAAACGACCTCGGAAATTTACAGATTTTAATGATCCTCACCCTGTTGATGGCAATGTGGATACCTAAAACTAACGCGAATGTAAACGTGACCAAAATACAGGACGAAAACGGATTTATAGACATTCAGATAAAAGAAGAACAAATTGTTAAGGACACGGAAATAATAATACATAGAATAAACGTACATAAAATAGAAGATATATTAAATGAAATGACAGACAATATTGTATTAATGAAATCAAACTTTAAAGACTTATTGCAAATAGAATTATTAGACGTTAGAAACAAATTATTAACTTTAATACCCAGAAGAAACAGACCGAGACGCGGACTAATTAACGGTGTAGGTACTTTATCCCAATGGATATTTGGTACAATGGACGAAGAGGACAGACAAAGCATACAAAACCATCTTACTCAAACGAACGACAAAATTAGTAAGCAAATACAAATTAATGATTATTTTGAAAATTCATTTGAACAGTTACATAAAACGATAAGTAGCGATAGGAATAAGTTAGAACAGGAATTCAATGTCATAAGTAGATGGGCTAATGAAGAACAAGAGAGAAATTTATATTTGGAACAATTAATTAAAATTCAACTATTAAAAAGTAAAATAGAACACATTCAAGACAACATAGTAGCCTCAAAGTATAATATATTGCACCCTAATATTTTGACAAGTGAGGAAATAATAAAATACGATATTGACTATACAAAGTTAAAATACATGCAATTAGGAACAGCTCTCTTTAATAACACATATGTAATATTTGGAATCAAAGTACCAACAAATTTTGTAAATGTTAAAGTTAGATACATCATTCCAATACCCAATAAAGAGCATAATGAAATAGATTCAAATATTGAAAAAAATTTGAATATAATAACAAAATGTATAAATTTGAAGAAAATAAGCAATTAAAAACTATGAAACAAACAACAAATTGCGTAATAAAGAATTCATGTCAAACAATCAAAAATAAGGAGCTGGAAATTATAGAATTAGAGATAGATAAAATAATTGTTAAAAACGCAGAGAATCTATTAATAGGTTTGTTTACTGATCAAAATAAAGTTCAGAGCAGGTTAGAGCAGAGCAGAGCAGGGCAGCTGACAAAATAGAAATAGAGCAGCTCAGAGCAGAAATGCCATGAAACACTTGAATCTCGATAGTTTCTTTTTAATTGGTTTTTTTGTTTTAATCTTCAAAATTAATTCAAATTCACGTTTACAAAAATATTGATTTTCTTGTAAGCTAATTTTTTTTGAAGTTTTCAAAAATTTATTTTTTCCTGACTGACAATTGCTTCTCTGCTCTAACTTACTCCATAAAAAAAGCTAGATCAGAAATTTGTGATCTGGATTACTCTAGTTTTGTTTTGCGCGTACTCATGAAACAAAAGATAGAGCAACCTAGAGCAAGAAAATTGTTCGTTAAACACAATTTTGTGAAATATCTCAATCTGGCGTAAGCTAGAGCAGCCCAATAAACAAACCTAATAAATCAAACATGTACGGAAGATGAAATAAATGGCAATAACTTGATAATATACACGAATTGTTCAATCAAAATCAAAGATTACTACTTTTTAAATTCTATTGAAGATTCACAAGAAAATATTGTAAGCATGAAATATGAAGTAAAAACAAATTTTTCAAAAAAAATTACATTTGATGAAGTAGTAGAAGAAAGCAAAATAAATGTCAAAAGAATTTTTAATTTAAAATATCATAGTAAAATATCTTATATATGCAACGTAGCCATTTTTTTCTATAATAACTCTAATATTGATTGTTGTACTTAAACACAGATATATAAAAATTCAATTAAACAGTAGAATCTAGGAGAATTCTAATCTAAAAGGGGGAGTAGTTATGTATAATGCCAATAACCCCCCAATAACAAATAAATCGTCAACTTATGTAAGTGCAGACTCAGCACCAGACGATATAGATAAATTCATACTAAGTATAACAAATAAATAAAAGTAACTTCCGGTCCAATAATTAACGTACAGTCAACAACATTTAAAATTTCCAATTTTGTTAACTACAATGCAATAGCAAACAACATCCGGCCCAATTAAAATTATAGTCTAGCTAAGCATTGTAAATTTAAGTAAACAGTTCACACTAATTAGCAATAAGCATTTTTACCATTGTACACTTAGGCCCATTATCTCATCCACCCAATAAAGTGAACTTTACTTATCGGGCAGATAAACTATTCCTCACTTTAAAGTGGCCTTTAATTATTTTCAATATCTCATCTTCCCGATAAAAATAAATTTGTGTCATGTAACAATCTACTACGTTCACTGTTTTTTTTAAGAATGGCAATATATTTGACAATGACAATGACAATTTTATTTTGTTTCAGTCAAAAATATTGTAAATAAATTATGCTTAAAAAACAACGTGAAATGCTCACACTCGAATTTGAGCGCAAACATCCAAATGATGCTGGCCTGATTACCGAAGTCGATTTTGTTGAGCTATTATTAGCCTATGCGGGGTTTTCACACAAAAAGAAATCGCGCAAATTGAACGTGTCAAGCCTAAATTGAAAGAGAATCCCCTTGGTATCTCACGAGATGATACTCTCGATTTCTTTCATTTTTTGAGAAACATCAATGATGTGGATACTGCATTGACTTTCTATCACATTGCGGGCGCATCAACTGATCAGGCTACGCTGAAGCATGTGTGTAGTTTTGGCTATCACGGGACACTTGCAGTTGAAGTTTTTATTTTTTTTCGATTTCTCACTCGTCCCTAAATCTGCGTCAGAAATAATTTGTCGGGAAACCCATACGTTCACCGTATGGGCCTAGAGAGACAACGCCTCCGAGGACCATAAGGACACATCTACGTAAACATTTTAATGGGATCCGACACTTAGCAGCATCGCCGTTTGGTCCAAAGATCCATGTGCAGGCACATTCATGAGACGTCTGTTGGCCGTTTTGCATACTCCAACACTTCTTGTTTCTGACGAGGAGCGTCATCTTCCTAGAGAGATAAGCAGGGTAAACTCCTACTTATCCAGCCTGACCCCTGCCAAATGAGAGGCCGGCATGCAGCTCGTCTCCTCATAACACCAACTATTTATTCACCTGCTCTTCGGAGCCCACTCTTCTAACACCTATTTCCTTTGGTGGAACCCTGTAAAAACTGCTAATTTCTTAGGATTCCCGTTAGAAGACATTAATGACAATTTCGGACAAGGAAAGGTACACGCTAGGGCAGGGGGTAGCTTCGTTACAACAACGACAACGAAACGGGCGCTTTAGACTAATGATGACTCATTATCGGCGCAGTTCCCTGGTACACCACTACGGCCCGGGACTCACATCACTGTTGTGGTGCACCTCAAAGCTAAGCCGTCTAAGGGAAACGTCCGGCAGGGGCGCAAGCACTACTGGACACTCCAGTATTCTGGGATCCTACAGTTTTCTTCCGCTGGGCACAGATCTCTGTGCGACCACAATAATCGGAGATAGCTGTTTCAAAATAAACATTGAATAATGGAAGAGGATGGATCGGAGTCCCGCTATTCATGGCGGCATTTCCATTTTTACCGACGGCTCGAAGTTAGACGGCAGAGTTGGAGGAGGGTTTTATTCACAGGACCTGAACCTCGAGCTCTCCTTCAGACTACCTGATCACTCCAGCGCCTTTCAGGCGGAGGTCTCGGCAACCCTGGACACCGCGCCCTAGATAAGCAAACGTGGTATCGGAGAAGATATCGTTATTTTCAGCGACAGCCAAGCCGCCATCAAATCCCTTGGCTCCTACTCGTCCAACTCTGAACTGACGCTCAGCTGTCGTCGATCTCTTCAGAAGATGGCCCAACAGAACCGCGTCCCGGGACATAGAAACATTGACGGAAACTGTAAGGCAGACGAGCTTGCCAGGCAGGGCACTACCAAGCAGGTTCTTCAGGATAAAGAGAGTTTAGGTATGCCGTTTGCCATATGCAAGCTAATGCTGAAGGAGCACACACTCCGTCAAGCCAACGAAAGATGGCTTCAATCAACAGGGTGTCGGATATCCAAACAAACATAGCTAAAATGGGATCTTAAAAGATCTAGACCAGTGGCGATGTCCGAGCCCTCCGGTGCAGCCGAAATAGCAGCGCGCTGTGCATCGCCGCGGTATACGTGGATCACGATTTGACCCATGCCGTAGTGCACTCGTCCATTGCACAGTTTAAGGGGCTCGAGTGCTTCCTTAGTCAAGGTGAAGACCACTTGCCTGTCAGGCCCTACCGCATCCTCGACCAGATTGACACCCCAGTCCTGCGTCGGGAGCGACGGGTTCATGATCCTCAGCATCCTGAGAATTCTCTCAGATTCAGCAGGGATAGCAGGAATCCACGCTCTTGCCCTTGGCCGAGCCGGGATGTCCTTCCAGTCGACAACCTCGATTCTTGCCCCTTGGTAGATCTCACCCAGTCTTGCAGCGCTGCCTTGTACAGTGCAACAGTTTTTGCATCCTCGCAAGCGAATACCTTGATTCGGCCCTGGCGCCATCCCGCATCAGAACCCATAGGCGTGGCACCCGGAGACTCATCCATAATGTCGAGAAGGGCATTACCGATAGCGTTCCGGACGTACCGCCACTGGTCCCTAGGGATGGCCCAGCTTTCGTTACCTCGGTCAATGACGTCTATGCGGATCCTATCCTTTGTTACTTCAGCAAAGCTGAGTTTACCCACTACGGAGGCGTGTTGCTGCCGCTTCGGGTGAGGTTTTAAATCCACGGTAATTCCGTAAGATAGCTTCAGCCATCTCCACCGTCTTTCTAGCATTCGGCGATAGCGTCTCTTGTGAAATACCCTCGTATTTTTTCAGGATCCTCGCGGCCGCTCTTTTGTCCAAGTACTCAGAGCGACTGGGAGATGTCTTTTGCGGTAAATTTCGACCCGTAGTTGCCATCGCGGTCGTTCTCTTATTTGGATCTCTGGGGCCAGGTCGTGAGACCACTGCCACAGACGTTAAAGACTTGGTTTCGGTACCGGCACTTACTAGGACTTTAGCATCAGCCGTTGTTGGCTTCACTGTGTTTGTACCGGTACTTACTTTGGGGATTGCCCCCTTGTTATCTAGAGCTAATCGACCAGTAGTTGCCATCGCTGTCGATCTCTCGGCGGATAGAGAAATGGAGTTTGTCCTCCGACGTTGCGTTCTCGCTTGCTCCAGCATTTTCCTCCTCTGCTGTGCACTATACATTGCTGTATCTTTAGTTTTAGGGTTTTTGTTACTATTTATCATCTTGTTCGTACGACCCCTCGCCGGGCAAGGCCAGTTTAGGGTCAAGGGAAGAGTAAGGGGAATGTGTCGTCCGCCGCGGCAGAGCGCCATACCGCGGTAAGGCCATAGTTACTCTCCGAGGCGGCCCGGTATCAGAGAGGCTCCGTTCGATTACAGCCACGATTTGCCTCCCGACTGCAAACGTCCAATGGGCACGTGGTCGCATAACACCCTGGATTGGGAGGGGGAAGATCTTAGTCGTCGCGCCAGAGAGGCTTGGCTTCTCTCGTGATGTAGTACCGGCGGCGCTATGATCACAAGGGCAGCGTAGCCCTGTGGCTATCGACTTAAGCCCTCGTACCGCGGCAAGGTGTCCACCCTTCACGAGGGATAAGTCTCTTTCGTTTTAATTTTGTATTTATACATTTTAACTTATTTTTAATAATTTATGTTAATCAATTGATGTACAATTTAAAAGACCAAGTCTTACATGTACAAACAACTTAAAATAAATTACTAAATATAAAAAAAAAACCGCGTGTAGCCAGTACACGTGAAAGAAGTTAACTTCTTAACCCTTCGTCTTACACATGAGTCCGGCCAGACCTTTTCCATTCCATTTCAACCTTAATATACCTTCTGTGTGTGCGCCTATATGGAACATTTAGAGAAACACATAACGATCAGGTATTTAGGTAATTTATTTAGTTAAATAACAAAATTTAGTAGCTAACAAGCAGAACTTTTACTTGTAGACCATAGCCATTTAAACTGGGTATTAAATACTCGGTTCCAGGCGAACTTAGACTTCCTTACTTTTTTATTTTATTTCTTACTTTCGGGAAGTGGATCAGGGAACCGATCCGTGGGTAGAATTAGGCCTAATTAACAGGGGCCAATACGAATGGGATATAGTGGAAGAGGGGCGTGGTAGAAGGAAAGAGGGGAATGAAGAGAAAGAGGGAGGGATATAGTGCGAATGCGAAGAAAGATATGAAGGAGAGTTGTAAAAGGGGGGACAGTGAGCTCACATTTAAACAGGACGCCTCTACTACATATGTATGTATATAATATATAAGATTCAAATATTGTATTTGTGTATGTATGCATAGCTTAAGTTTCGTTCTAAACGGATTGACCGATCATAACCAACTTAAGAACAGAAACTAAAAACCATCGATGAATCAAGAGTGCGGGCACCTCTCATACAAATGGGATTTTTCATGGTGCATATCTCTGAAAGTATTCATGCTAAGCCACTAAAATTCAACAGAGTTATTTGAGGATTTTATGAAACCACTCGTATAAGGATTTGAAGAACGGGCATAATTGGAACCAGTTCTATCTACTAATGGAGTGTACTCTACTGGAGTACCCTGGGTCTCCTACATAAAAGCGAGCATTTGCTCAAGGTGGGTTGTTTATTTTTGTAACGCTTTAGGTCACTATGGGATCACTTGAGGGTCATTTTGGAGTCAATTTAAGACCATTTTGGGGTCAATTTGACACCCTTTTGGGGCCAATTTGGCATCCCTTGGGGTCGCTTTAGGTCACTATGTGATCAGATTGAGACCATTTTGGTGCCAATTTGAGACCATTTTGGGACCATTTTGGGGCCACTTTGGGATCCCTTGAGGTCGCTTTTGGTCAGTGTGGGATCACTTTAAGACTATTTTGGGGTCAATATGAGGTCACTTTGGGATCCCTTGGGGTCGCTTTAGGTCACTATGGGATCAATTTGAGACCCTTTTGGAGCCAATTTGGGATCCCTTGGGATCGCTTTAGATCACTATGTGATCAGATTGAGACATTTTGGTGCCAATTTGAGACCATTTTGGGGCCAATTTGGGACTATTTTGGGGCCACTTTGGGATCCCTTGGGGTCGCTTTAGGTCACTATGGGATCACTTGAGGACAATTTTGGAGCCAATTTGAGACCATTTTGAGGATTCTTTGGGACCATTCACAGTCCCAAAATTACCCCAAAACCTATACATTATAAAAGATTATTATTCGAATAGAAAAAAAGACAATAGCAAATAAACAACTATTCGAATAGTTGACAACTATTCCGTGTTCATGAAAGGTATAAAATATTTTTTTATTTTTTTTTTGCGGCATGCATCTAATCCTGGCACATCCACGTCACAGTCCTTTTTTCAAATTATTGGGCCATTTCACGCAATAAAATCCTTACGGCAATATAACGAAAACGACACGAAACTATAGACACATTCACTTGAACTTAAAACATTCACTTGAACCTAAAACACCCGCTTGCAAACGAAAATCAACACATACTAAAAGCTAGTTCGCGCTTATGAGTGGGTTAGGAAATGGCGTGATCTTGAGGAGCATTCATTTTCCGACCACCGGTACATAGAAATTGCCTTAGATTTTTCTGTTGAGCAGCCAGTTATGAAACGCAATCCACGCAACACTAATTGGCAGCTACATAATCAAATATTAGTTAGGGACCTACCAGTGTTACCCCCACAAGCTCCATCATCAGTAGGAGAACTGGATGATCTGGTTGCGACCTTTACAACGGCGCTCTCAAATGCCCTAGAGCAGCCTTGTCCAGTGCCGAAACCACGCGGTAAACATAGACCACACTGGTGGTCCTACGACCTGGATTCGCTCCGCAAGTCCTGCAGGAAGCAATTTAATAGGGCCAAGAGCCTCGGTACGGAGCCTGAATGGCTCGAATATAAAGTTAAACTGAGGGCCTATAAAAGGGCCCTAAGGCAGGCGAAGAGAACTTCGTGGAGAGATTTCTGCACCGGGGTCGAAAAGGTCGATGATACGGCGAGACTTAGACGAGTGCTCTCAAAAACTCAAACAGCCATTAGCTATTTGCGGAAGCCTGACGGATCGTGGACTAGCACGGAAGGGGAAACCCTGGAGCTGCTATTGAATACACACTTTCCGGGGAACTTGCATGAAGCACCTTTAGCATCTGCAACAAATATGGCAGTGAATATACCCATCACGGAGGAAAGGGTAAGGTGGGCGATCAAAAGCTTTGAGCCGTTCAAGGCTGCTGGGCCAGACGGGATTTTCCCCGCACAACTCATAAACACGTTGGAAACATCGGCTAAATGGCTGGTATTTCTCTTTTCAGCCTGCCTGGCTCTCAACTACATTCCGCACTCCTGGAGAAGCGCCAAGGTAGTCTTTATTCCTAAGGCTGGGAAGGCCTCACACTATGAGCCTAAGGACTACAGACCGATCAGTCTCTCGTCCTTTGCACTCAAAACCTTCGAGAGGATAATTAGCGATTATCTCTCCTCTACTATTGATAGCAACCTTATCTCTAGCTATCAACATGCATACACCAAAGGTAAATCAACGGAAACTGCGCTTCACAGCCTTGTCTCTGTTATTGAAAAATCGTTGTATGAAAAAGATTACTGTCTCGTGGCCTTCCTAGACATTGAAGGGGCCTTCAACAATATAAGCCCGGAGGCTATTAACACCGCTCTAACTAATCTGGGCATAAGCAGGTCTCTTATTGGACTAATTGATAAGCTACTAAAGGGAAGGAAAATAGTTTCTACACTGGGCACAGTTGATTTCTCACGCTATGTCACAAGAGGAACGCCTCAGGGTGGTGTTCTCTCTCCGCTTTTATGGAACCTCACTGTAAACTCGTTGCTACGAGACACAAGCTGGGGGGGGCGGGAGGATAGTTGCATATGCAGACGATTTAGCTATTGCATACAGGGGCAAATTCCCACAAACCCTGTGTGACTTGATGCAAGTAGCACTGCGAGCAGTTTCCTCGTGGTCATCTCGCTGCGGACTTAATATCAACCCGGGAAAAGTGGAGCTTGTCCTTTATACTAACCGGTACAAAATACCAACGCTAAGCCTACCAGAACTAAATGGCGTGTGCCTGAACTTGGCTGACAAAGCCAAATTCCTAGGCATAGTTCTGGATAGAAAGCTTAACTGGAAGGAGAATGTCATCCAGCGCCAGCGGAAAGCGTGCATTGCACTTTACACCTGTAAAAGAGCCATTGGCAAAAAATGGGGGCTCAGTCCCAAAATCTGCAGATCGATTTACACTGCGATAATCCGGCCAATTATGCTGTATGGAGTCGTGGTATGGTGGCCTGCGCTGAGCAAGGCAGCCAACCTAAACCTGTTAGGTAAAGTCCACAGATCTAGCATGATCTGTATAAGCGGCGCGTTGAGAACAACGCCCAACGAAGCTCTCCAGGCCATTCTTGGCATTTTGCCACTCGATCTGGAAGGGTACCGGGCAGCGGCAGCATCGGCTCTGCGTCTAAGGGAAACTTCAGGCTGGGGCGCAGGCACTACTGGACACTCCGGTATTCTGGATTCTTACAGCTTTCTCCCTCCGAGCACGGACCGTTGTGCAACCACAACAGTCGGAGATAGCTGGTTCAGAATAAACATTCCCAGCAGGGAAGACTGGGAGAGGACGGATCGGTGTCCTGCTACTAATGGCGGCATTTCCATATACACCGACGGTTCGAAGTTGGACGGCAGAGTTGGAGGAGGGATTTATTCCAAGGATCTGGACCTTGAGCTTTCCTTCAGACTGCCTGATCATTGCAGCGTCTTCCAGGCTGAGGTCTCAGCAATCATGGACGCCGCGGCTTGGATAGGGCAACACGCTATCGGACAGAATATCGTTATTTTCAGCGATAGCCAAGCGGCAGTCAAATCCCTTGGCTCTTACTTGTTCAACTCTGAACTGACGCTCAGCTGTCGTCGATCTCTTCAGGAGATGGCCCAACAGAACCGCGTGAGCCTCACATGGGTCCCGGGACACAGGGACATTGAGGGAAACTGTAGGGCAGACGAACTTGCTAGGCAGGGCACGACCAAGCAGGTTCTTCAGGATAAAGAACGCTTAGGTATGCCCTTTGCCACATGCAAGCTAATGCTGAAGGAGCATACACTCCGACAAGCCAATGAAAGATGGCTTTTATCGCCAGGGTGCCGAGTATCCAAACAATCCTGGCCAAAATGGGATATTAAAAGATCTAAATATATTTACACCCTAAGAAGAAGGGATATATCTATATTAATAGGGGTTTTAACCGGGCACTGCCTTATTGGAAGGCACGCAGCAAGGCTGGGTGTACCCTACCGACGATGCTGTAGGAGTTGCAAAGATGATGAGGAGGAGGAAACGGTGGAGCATCTCATCTGCAACTGCCCGGCTTTAATCGGCGCGAGAAGGCGCTTTTTTGGAGTTCCCTTCCTGGATAGCCTACGCCAGGTAGCGGAGCTGGACATAAAGGACTTGATGGCTTTCATCAAGTCATCTAAATGGTTCGAGGAGGTGTAACGGTGTCGGTTTTAGGAGTGTCAGCCCCGGGATTCGGCTATGTGGAGAGTCCCAATAGCACTGGGATTTTCCATATGGCTGGGTCCCGGGACTGACTTTCCTAGTGTTGATGGTATCACAACGGGCCTTTTAATACTGGCCTAGGTGTGCCTTTGCGGCAGCCACTTCAACCTAACCTAACCTAAAAGCTAGTTCACTTTTCTATTATACTTAATTATTTATTGGTCATAAAAAGGTCCATATGTATGTATGTACTATATATGTATGTATGTAAACTGTGCATTAGTGAATTGTAACTAGTGTGTTTAAAAAAAACAGAATTTAAGATTTTCTCTAAATTGCAAGAGTGAGATGCAAAATATGAAAGAAAGAGTTAGTTGACAAAAATAGCGGAACGCTTTTTCATTCATAAATCTTCTAGAAAATGTAGCCAAAATCGCACTTTTAAGTAATTTTAGAAGAAGAAATCTATTATGAAATAATTGATTGGCCGGACGGACATAAATTGCAAAACTTCAATCGAGAAAAATGATCGAAATCCGTCACGCACCACCAGGCGATCATAAAAATTAGCGCAGAACTTGCAACTTCTCAGCCGTACTCAACGATGACGTAACGTTGTCAAATAAACACGCACAAACATTCATACTCCTTGAGTTAAGTATGTGTGTAAAAAGTCGCATACGCTTTTGTTCCTGTACATTGCGTGCGTAAACCCACACACACAGTATTGTGACGAATTCGATGATTCCTTGATTATTTTCCCTGAGTTCGATCACTGTACGTTAAATAAAACACTCCGATTATGTTTAATAAGTAGTACGCTTTATTCAGTACTAAAAACCGTAGTACAATATCGCGGGTTAATTTACTGTTCAGTACTTCACTGTACAACACTTCAAAATAAACTGATTGATTTGCGTTGTCTTTGCGCGGTTTATATACCCTAGCAGACAGCAGCTTCACAACCTAGAAATGTCTACACCTTTCTGGTTTATTCGTGCAACAGTGTTCTCGAAGCGTTTATCTATCGTCATCTCCTCTTTGTGCCACATTCGCAAACACGCGAGCTGCCTCTCGCAGCTGTAGTTGTGGTAGTGACGCTAGTGATAGAAATACGCTAGAGTTGGGAGATGAGCGATACTTGAGAACATTCGCCACACTGCCCTCCACCTAAGTCTGATCGTCCCGATCAGACACATTTCCTGATCCAAACGTTGCTAGCCTCTCCAGGTGAACCACCTTCATTTTGTTTCGTGGTCTTCCAACAGTTTGTATGCGGTAGACAACATCATTTATCCGCTTTATTACTTTATATGGGCCTTCCCAGTTACATTGCAGTTTTGGGGACAAACCTTTCTTTCGTTGTGGGTTGTATAACAGCACTAAATCTCCTTCTTTAAAACCTTCCGAGTTGATGGCTTTGTCGTATCTGGCTTTCATCTTATCACTCATGATCTTCGTCCGTTGTCTTACAAGATCGTGTATTTCTCTCATTTCTTCTTCCAAGATGCTAGTGGATTTCCTGGCATTTATTCCTTCATCAGCATTTATCCCAAACTTCAAGTCAGCTGACAACCGCAGATCATTCCCAAAAATTACTTTTGCCGGAGTCTGACCCGTTGTTTCATGTCTTGCCGAGCGATATGCCATCAGGAACAAGGAGATGTGCGTATCCCAATCTTTCTGGAACTTATCCACTACTTTCCTCATGTGCTCTTCCAAGGTTCGATTGAAACGTTCCACCATGCCATCTGACTGAGGATGCAATGCAGTTGTTCGAGTTTTCCGAATACCCAATATCTTGCACATTTCTTGGAATACGACTGATTCGAAATTCCTGCCTTGGTCAGAATGTAACTCCATCGGTACACCATAACAACTAATACGTACTTGTTCCCGAGTTTGCTAGTAGGAAATGGGCCAGCTACATCCATGGCAATCCTCTCAAACGGTGCACCTGTGTTGTACTGCTTCATCTGTCCATGACTTCTCGACTTCGGACCCTTTGCTTTGATGCACACCTCACAGTTGGCAATCCACTCCGCGATCGACTGCCGGCAACCAACCCAATAGAATCTCTGCTTGACTTTCTCCAACGTTTTCGTGACTCCGAGATGACCTCCACTTGGGGCATTATGTAGCTCATTCAAAACATCAGAGATTTTCTTCCTTGGGACAACTACCAGCTTCCGAGCGCATTGACCATCTTCGCTTTCCCATACTCTATGTAAGCAACCGGATACCAATTTCAGACTGTTCCACTGTGCCCAATATGACTTGGCAACAGGACTCTCTGCTGACATCTCCTCTCTTGTTGGTCGTTCGTTTTGCTCGATTCCTTGCATCACACGTACCAGATCGGGGTCCTCTAGCTGATGCTTCCTTAGTTGATCCATGTTCCATTCGTCCATAGATGTTATAGTCATTAGCCGCACATCTATAACATCTTCCTTAGCCTCAGCTTTCGAACAATGCTTGCATTCTAGGTTACATGGTCGCCGGGACATTGCATCAGCATTGCCGTGGTTGCTGCCTTTGCGATGCTCTATGGAAAAGTCATAACTTTGTAGTCGCTCTATCCACCGTGCCAATTGACCTTCTGGATTACGGAACTGCAAGAGCCATTTCAAGGCTGCATGGTCTGTCCTGACGTGAAATCGCTGTCCATAGAGATACTTGTGGAAATGCTTGATGCACTCCACCAATGCCAGTAGTTCTCTCCGTGTTACACAATAGTTCCTTTCGGGCTTCCCAATTGTGCGGCTATAGTACGCCACTACCTTCTCCTGCCCATCGACAATCTGTGACAAAACCCCTCCAATCGCGTAACCGCTCGCGTCTGTATCCAAAATAAATGTTGAGCCTGGGATTGGATACGCTAACATTGGGGCAGTGCACAGCCGTTCCTTCAAGGTTTGGAAAGCCACTTCATGTTCCTTCTTCCAATCAAATGACATATTCTTCCTGGTCAACTCATGAAGGCTACTGGCTACGCTGGCGAAATTCGGTACAAATCGACGATAATACGTGCACAGTCCGAGGAAACTTCGTAGCTCATGTAAATTTTTCGGTCTTGGCCAATCCTTTACTGCTTCGATCTTCTCTTTAGCAGTGCAAATTCCCTCCGTAGTAACCTTGTGACCTAAGTAACTTACTTCCTTCTTGAACAATGCACACTTTTTGGGACTTAATTTCAGACCGGCGCCAGCTATCCTTTGGAAAACTTCCTCCAAGTTCTTAAGGTGTTCCTCAAAGCTTTTTCCCAGCACGATGATGTCATCCAGGTGCACCAAACATGTTTTCCAATGCAGTCCTTTCAATACTTGATCCATGAGTCTCTCAAAAGTAGCTGGAGCGTTACATAGTCCAAAGGGCATTACCGTAAATTGCCACAGCCCCTCTCCAATGCTGAAGGCTGTCTTTTCCTTATCCTCATCTTTCACCTCTACTTGCCAATAGCCGCTTTTTAAGTCCAGTGTTGAGAACCATTTCGTACCAGATAGTGAGTCCAGAGTATCGTCAATTCTGGGTAATGGATAGCTGTCCTTTTTCGTTACGTCGTTCAACTTCCGGTAGTCCACACAGAACCGCATTTTTCCATCCTTTTTCTTCACTAGCACTACCGGTGAGCTCCATGGACTAGCTGATGGTTCGATCACGCCGCTGTCACTAATTTCTTGTATAATTTCTCTTACCACTTGCCGTTTGGCCAATGGAACACTTCGAGGAGCTTGGCGGATTGGTCTCGCGTCACCGGTATCAATGTGATGCTTCACTACATTGGTCCGACCTGGTTTGGAGCCACCCTTGTCAAATATGGTAGAGTACTTTAGTAGAAGTTGTTTCGCCTTATTCTGGTGGTCTTCTTCGAGCTCTTGCGTCCACGCTGTGATATTATCTGATAGATTAATGTTGCTAGTAGAGACATTTTCCTGGAGCTGTTCACAGTTTATAATCACCTCCACCTCCTGACATTGTCCCAATATAGCTCCTTTGGAAAGCTTGATCGGCGATCGAAACTCATTTAGTACTCTTACCGGTATACGTCCATCTTCTTTTGTCATAGCCAGTGTTTTTCCTACTAGTATATCCGTCTTTGAATTGTTTGCTGCCTCGACAACCCACAATTTGTTTGTCCCATAATCTCCATCAATCCTTGCCCAAACGACTGCCTCCGACTTCGGTGGAATTTGTTGGCTATCTTCCACGAGTACCCGCTTACTGATGTACTTGTTCTCGTAACCAAAATTGAGTGGCACATCCATGTTCTTATAGCTCATAGTCCTGTTTTGCATGTCGATCTTGATGCCTTGGTTGCTTAAGAAATCCACACCAACTATGATTTCATCAACAATATCTGCCACTATAAAATTGTGCAGTACGGTGACATTTCCAATTGCGATTTCACATGTTACTTCTCCTTGAACTTGGGTGTCCTCACCAGTCGCCGTACGCAACTTTGCTCCATGTAATGGCCTCACTCCTTTGTTGACTAAATCAGATCGAATGATGGAATGAGATGCGCCCGTATCAATAGTCAGTAAACGCTCCTTTCCGTCCACGAGTCCTCCAACAGTAACATTACTTGACTTCCTTCCGATCTGTGAGACAGAGATTATGGGGCATCCAATTGCGGGAGCCAGCCTACGCCCCTTGCGGCTGACTCTATTTAGTTTAACGGTTGGTTGGATTGGGAGACTTGCTCATCTCCTTCAGCCTTGCGCTTACGTCCGCTTGCATTACTGGAATTATTGGAGCCAGATCCACAATAACGTGCAATATGACCAGATTTTCCGCACTTAAAGCACTTAATGGAGCCATCGCTTTTCTTCTGTACCCCATTCAATGCTTCCAAAATTTTGTCGATTTTGTTGACCAAGTCTGGCGTCTCCACTTCCACACGATGAGCTTTGTACAATGGTTTGCTCAAAAGAGATGCGGTTTCTTGAGTTAGAGCATGTGATACCGTCTCCGCAAATGATCTCTTTGGATTTGCATAGGTGGCCCGCTTCGTCTCCACGTCACGTATTCCATTTATGAAACTTTGGATTTTCACCCTCTCGATGTATTCCACTGGTGCGTCTGCGTTTGCTAGATGAGCCAACCTCTCGATGTCCGATGCAAACTCCTGTAATGTTTCGTTAGCCTTCTGGAAGCGATTCTGTAGCTCTATTTGATGTATCTGCCTTCTATGCTCGCTGCCGTAACGTCTTTCAACGGCTCCCATCAACGCTTCATAGTTGTTTCTTTCAGCGTCCGGAATAGTCTGTAAGATTTCGGCTGCAGGTCCTTTCAATGCCACAAATAAAGCAGCAACTTTATCCTCAGCGCCCCAGTTGTTCACAGCTGCTGTCTTCTCAAATTGTAGCTTAAATACCTGGAAAGGAACAGAACCGTCAAAGGATGGGGTTTTTACCTTGGGCGTGCTTGTGGAAACACTTGGACGATTCAGCTGCAACTCCTGGATACGAGATTTTAACGCATCCACCTCGGCTTCGATCTTAACCTGTCGTCCACTGACAACTTCTAGCTGCGATGAGACTCTTTGCTCTTGTGCCTCTAGTTTTAACGTTATGCGTGTTTCCTGTTCCATCAACTCTTCCTTGATCTGTGACGCCATGTATTCCTTCTGTTCTTCTAACTGAGATGCCAATCGTGTCTCTTGTTGTTCCAACTTTGATGTTATGTTGTTTGACATCTGAGCCAAGGCAGCCAATAAAGAGTTTGTGTCCACATTTGCCACTGAATCCGGAGAGTCCTTTTGCTCTTCTATTTTCGTCGCTCCCTCTTCCGAAAGTTGAAAAACATGATCGTCAACGTTGATTTCCTCTGCTTCCATAGCCTCTCGCAACCGTGATTGTAGCTCTGCTTTATTTCCCGTTGTTGACAATCCACGTCGTTCCAACTCGTTTTTGAGTTGCTGGATCTTCAACTCATTCAACTTTGCCATGTCCTTGTTATCCTTAAAATGTCCTTGTTATCCTTTTCAATGTCCTTGTTATCCTTTGCAATGTCCTTGTTATCCTTTTCAATGTCCTTGAATTTATTTAACAATACCGCTTCTGACACCAATTGTGACGAATTCGATGATTCCTTGATTATTTTCCCTGAGTTCGATCACTGTACGTTAAATAAAACACTCCGATTCTGTTTAATAAGTAGTACGCTTTATTCAGTACTAAAAACCGTAGTACAATATCGCGGGTTAATTTACTGTTCAGTACTTCACTGTACAACACTTCAAAATAAACTGATTGATTTGCGTTGTCTTTGCGCGGTTTATATACCCTAGCAGACAGCAGCTTCACAACCTAGAAATGTCTACACCTTTCTGGTTTATTCGTGCAACAGTGTTCTTGAAGCGTTTATCTATCGTCATCTCCTCTTTGTGCCACATTCGCAAACACGCGAGCTGCCTCTCGCAGCTGTAGTTGTGGTAGTGACGCTAGTGATAGAAATACGCTAGAGTTGGGAGATGAGCGATACTTGAGAACATTCGCCACAGTATAGACAGTAATTGCACTCACTAAAACAAACGTACTTATATTCACCTCCATGGAGAACTTCGGGTTGCAGTCAACTATTTTCAGCCATTTCAGGGTGTTGTGTTGCAAATTTTATGAGGTAATAAATTACTTTAAAAGAGGAGAAATAGTCAAATTTAGGATTTTGCGTTTTAAGTAAAACTATATATGTATATTAGAGCGTACCAAAAATATATGGAAAAAAATGAAGGTTCGAAATTTGATATGCACACCCTCTATATCCGTGCTTTTTATCCTAAAGAACATGTGTGCGAAGTTTTATTGCTCTAGGATAACGGCAACCCGTGCCGACTTTAAGTTAAAGTTTTTGCTAGGAGCTTATACTAAGTTCGTAAAAAAGTGCATTAAGGCTTCGAAAATTACATAATTTTAATATTTGGCTCATATATAAAAGACTGTGTAACAAATATCCACCTTTGAACTTTTAAAAGGATTTCAGGATTCTTTGCAAGGATATTGAAAAAAAGTATTCACAAGAAAAGGACATTGGAATTACGAAATTGTGTTAGTAGATTGCGGAACAATATGTTTTCTAGCAAAAATATTTTAATACATCTTGAAACTTTGCAATTACAGTGCACTTTTAATAGGTCATACACAGCGTATGAGTAACATTGGTATAATTCAAGTAAATATTTTGCGAAAAAAGTATAATAACATCAGATCTTTAACAGGGATATATTGTCTGTAATGTTTTGATATTGCAATTGGGATATATGTTCCTATGATCCTGTACGCATCGCAACAGGTATTGTTTTTGTTCCTCTTCCGCTGTCAGTAATCCATGAAAATCCTGTGTTAATTTTACAGCCCTTTCAGATGTATCATTTACAACTTTCAACATAGAGACCCATAAAGAAGGATGATCGATAAGGAAGCTATCGTCGAGCTGTAGTCGTGAAAACAAGTTCTTTTGCTTTTGTGTGTTATGAAGTCCTCTATATTTTTTCCTGTAAAATCAATTTTTATATAGCTTTACTAGCTTTTTCACGCAATGCGGTAATGATTTCGATGGTATTCGTGCCTTTTCCCAAATTAAGACACACTCCTTTACAGCTAAGTTGGCACTTTTACAGACAGCTTCACTTCCCGAATATTGCAAAATAATACCGCGAGTATTTTTTTATTCGACGGGAGTTTCGCACCAGTAATTTGATGCTACATAGTGCCTATCAAATAAATGTCTTTAATAGAAGCGTCAAGTTCAGCCGACATGGTTGCAGCGATAAAAACACACAATATAAATCCTAAGGGAATAATTCAAACGAAACAACTAAAATATTTTGACACACACCAACTGACGTTTATGATGGTTAGGGCAGATCCAAAGGGGTGTTTTACGGGTTCAAACCCCCTCCTTTCGGGATCCAAAAAGTCATATTTTTTTACAGTAACTTACAGCAAAAAATTAGACAAAGTTTGTAGTAAAAACTACACAAAAAGTATATTGAAAATTTCCAAAAAAAAAAAAACATCAAAAATGACACAAAAAAATATTGTAAAAGTTACGCCAAAAATATAGTAAAATTTTCACAAAAAATACAATAAAAATTACACAAAAAATATAGTAAAATTGACAACAAACTGCCAACTGATATTTTATTTGTGATTTTTGTTTATTAAATACGAGATAAGACGGTATTGTATATACGTAATACATGCCTACTTTATACGAACATAAAACGAGTTGAAGGGAAGCGTTTTATATATACGTATAACTAGGTAACACATTCGGTAACTTTTTAAACAATTGAAATACGTGATATTGAATTTCACATTGCGCATACCAACAAATGTTGGTATATATTTTTTTTTAAATAAGTATGAAAGGTCAGTTTTGAGAAACTGTGAATGAAAAATGTCCTCGAAATTAAATAACAAAAAAAAAATTGTACCCCCCTTCCCAAAATTGTGGATCCACTACTGACTGACGTTTAACGATGTTTTGTTCGTTATGCTAACAGGCAAGGTTGTTGGGTTGCTCCTGGTCCATGTTTTGTTTGATATCTTCAAAACGGATTGAGATATCGAAATAAGAACTACACAACGTTAAGGCCGTCAGGAATACCTTTCAGTTGATACCCATATTGCAAAATCAATTTCTAGGATATCTCCTGTCACATTTTGCATCCTTAAATATTTTGATATACGTTTTCAGGACTTTTATTAAAATACAATTTTTTAAGACACATAAAGTTTTGAAAAAGTTGAAAGATAAAAATATTAACGGACATTACTTCGATGTCCTTGAAGGATAATTAAAAAAATATATATTTAGCCTATATTTTAATTATCCTTTAAACTAGTAACCACAAATCCACATTTTGTTAAAATTTTTCTGGAGGTTCTACAATCTTTGACCCTTCAAAGGATATCCTGAGCATCTGGTACAGAAAAAAAAATTTAGATTTACTAATTAAGAAGTCCTTAAGGGGTAAGGATACAGTTATATAAGAAAAACGAGAACATAAGTCATTTAATTAGAAAAACTCAGTGGAATGTAGTACGATTTTACTGATAACTTCAACCGCAAGTCGGCACGGGTTGCCGTGGTCTGAATTGCATAAAACTTTGTCAGGATAGTGTTTGATGCATAATGGTCACAATAAGGGGGTGTGCGTTTAAATAAAACCACTTTAAAATTTTGGGACACTCTAATGTATATATTAGGTTATATTTCTAAAAAAAATAAATTCCTATTTTACAACTCAACCAAGAACCAATGCACAGCAAATATACAAGGAAAAATCAGCTGATTATGTCATCGTACCCAAAAAGATAAAACTAGATCAAGTCTGCGTTAACGCGTGTTAAAACGCGGTTATAAGACAGGTTGCCTTTGTCTACGTGCATTTATGTCAGCTGGCAAAATTAAATGCCACAACGAGACGCTACAGTTGTTTCTGTTTTCAGAGTACTTTGCAATGTATTCCAATGTTGTTACTCCTTGGAGTATCTATTGTCAGAGCGATCGTGTCGTGATTTTGGTCAATAAAGCATGAGCAATGATCGGCTTTCAATAAGCTGAAGGTGGTCTGCTGAGGTATTAGAAAGTATTACAATTGAAGTACTCCAATATCACAAAATTGAAACACATGATCCAATAATTTTTGCAAAATTTTACGCAAAACAAATTTCGAAATTTGAGAATTTTTCGACAAAAAGCTTATCGTGCCAATCTAAATAAATTTCACTAGTGAACCTTTTTCATACATTTTCGCTCACAAATTATATGAGGGAGAAAATCCGCAAAGTAAGAAATTATTTAGAATCTGCCTGTATATTTTATTGTGGGTTAGAGTGTAAAATGTACTTTAAAAAACTTAAATGGTTGTTAATATTCGCAAAATTTGCTACGAAGAAGCCCATTGTATTCGAGAAACTGTAAAATGTATTCCAGAAAAATCAAATGTACTTCAGAAACATATTCTGGATTAGAATTTGTTGTTTCTGAAGTAGAACTGATTATTTTGGAGTACATTTTTAAGCTTCTGAAGTCTAATTTACGGTCTCGAGTACAAATTACAGTTTATGAAGTACAATTTATAGTATTTGGAGTACAGTTGATTATTCTAAAGCATATTTTACAGTTTTTAAGATACAATTGACTATTCTGAAAATAATTGTATGGGTCTTGGACTACCATTCACTATTCTTAAATGCATTTAACCTAATCTAAAGTATTTTTACGGTTTTTGAAGTACGAGTGAAAAAGGTGTAGAAAAAATAGTTCTATTATAAATTTAGTTTTTTGATTATTATGTGTTATCCGTCATAATTTGTAGGATGTTCTTGAGCAAGCCCATTTAGTCTTGTATATTTATCTGTCTCTGTCCAACAATCTGAACGAAGTAAAATAGGTACTAAATTTAGCGTAAGATAGACCCTTGGGAAGGGTATCAAAGGGTTGACGCTAACTTAAGTACCTACTTTATATCGATTATGAACATGCCTAAATTGTTTTAACCCGTTTAAACTGAAAGGAAAACCAGTTTGCAGGTCAACGTGAAGTATTAGAGAAAAAATCACTATCTAACAAATACTTCAACAAAATGCAGCCCTGAGTGATTAAACCCAACCCTATCACGCGTGGTGAAAATCAAATGGAAATAAAAAAAGTTGTGCAAATGATGAAAATTTATATTAATTTGTTTCATTTATAACAGATTTGATTTTAGCTGCCCCAAAAAGGAGCATAAACGCAGAGTGCATAAGATTAATTCATTCATTCAAGATGCAACAAAAAAGGCCTTGGGTAGCAACTGCCGTATGGGGCGACTGTTATGGTACCCCCTGGGACATTGTATAGATGGAATAAAAAGGCCTCCGGCGGCAGCCACGATTACGTGCAGCTTGCAATGCTCCATCGCAACTTGTAGTTCATGGTTTTTGTTCACAATAACAATAGTCCGCATTTGCCAGGTACTGGAAATAACTATCCGGTTAGTAATAAGTGTTTCAACTTCGAAAAGTCCTAAGCCCCTGGTTCAATGAGGATTGGTTTTCCAGCTAATATTTAGACTGGACACTCCTAAAACAAAAACACATTAGTTTTTATATATAAGATGACTCATAGTTCATTAACACCGTACCTTGACATTAAAGCTACCAAGATAATCGTATATTACTATTAAATAAATAGTATAAATAAATATAAAACTGCAAGCAAAATATTTTCTTTATTTTGTTTTGGAAAATTACTAAGAATTTCAAATTCACCTCAATGTCCTCAACTAACAGGGGTGCTTTTTTGCGCAAAACTACTATTTAATAGCATCGTTCATAAAGAGCCGATCATCAATATGCATTTGTACGAAATTTTAGAATATGGCCTTTAATATACATTTTTTATACTTCTTGTAGTGCAGTAAATTCATGATATTATATTAATTCATGGAATATATACATTACATTCATTTTTTTTTGCTTGAAATATTTCTAAAGTTTTTTTTGTTACTGAAATGCAACCATGCGTCCGCGAAATTCCATACTACCATGGATTTCAACTCTGAAAAATTCACCTCCATGGAGAACTTTCACCACAGTGCAAACACTGGTTATACTATGCCTACACATGTGGTGTCTGCGCTTGTTTGAAAGCGACTGAAATTATTTTTCATCCCTAAAATATTAACCAGTCACACGACGTCGTTGTATGCAAGCACAGAATATATGCAAAACCGTCTTTCAGGACAGGGTTGCCATTTTTTGTGGAAATGTTTGAGCAAAATGTCGTTCGCTGCCTAATTTTTATTTATGCCTGGTACCCCAAAATCTTGTTTCTTCAAAATTCAAAGTCTTTGGTTTTGGGATCGCCTTCAAAATATCTTTAATCCTAGGGGTGGACTGGAAAAACTTTTTTTTTTTGCATGGGGACCGATCCGGGCTAATACTCATGTACATTTGCACTTATGTAAATGTAAAATTGTTAAAGCAGAAATGTTAGTTTTGGAATCGACTTTTCTTTCGGTGTACTAGTTCTTCTCCGTTGTACTTAGATCATCTTTTTCCTAAAGCGAACGGATACACTTATAATCGTACTAAATGTAGTTTTTCTATGTATGGGCTCAAGCGTATGTATTACAGAGGAACCTCTATAAGCAGAAACATGAACAAGTTCAAGTCTATCTTCTTTATTGGGGAGGCAAAGTCATTATCTACGTATGCATTTCACTTAAGAGTGGGTCTCTGTGATAGACTTCTGGTAATGCAACAGCGAAAGTTGCATTGAATTTCATGCATCATTTTTTGAATGATACTCCCCCGAACATGTGAAAATGGAAAATATGGCACATTCATGCTTCTGGCAAGCGAGAGGTGATGTGATAAGTCGGTATGATATGTTGTGATAAGATGATGTGATGTCTCCCGTGACATCACAAAACCAAGTAAGTGTCAGTTACTTGGTTTCATCGTTCTACGAATTTTCGGAATCCCGTTAAAAAAATCTATTAGAGACATCGATCTGTTTCTTCCTATCTTGTTTCTAAGTACCTTAAACTAAAGTTAAGGTGCAGTCAATAGTATCCTGATGATGACGTCAAATAAATATATGGTTTAAACAAATTTAAGTGTTTTTCTTCATATATATATGGGTGGCCTAGAGTTCAGAAATACATATAATCGCAAATTTAAAAGGCCGAAAAATACAAAAGAAATAATTAAACTAAAAAAGTTATAAAACAAAGTAACTTAAAATGCACTGAAATCAAGAACTTAGTTCACAACAAAACCAAGTAACTCGTGTTCTTTTTTTAGTAACTGAAAATTTTATAACAAATACTAGGCTTTTTTTTACTATTTTTCATTAGAAATCAATTTCTTATCGTCACTCTAAGTTTCTGTTTTAGTTTAGTTCTCCTATTAATGCAAAAACCATTAAAACTTATTTATTAATCAAGCATTATTAGAATTTCCTCAAGAAATGTATGTGATTTTTTCACAAAACCAAGTAACTTTTAAAGATGCTTGATTTATGTTATTGCTATAAGAAAAGTATTTGAGATAATTTTAAAATTATTGTATATTATTATGTTATTTCAGCCCAGCATCATATGGCGAACCAGAACACATCTTGCAGGATAAGTAAGGACTTTTTATACTATATCTGAAAGTTATGGTAGTGTAGGAGAACTTTTTAGTCTTGAGTCAGACGCAGGAAAGAGCTTCTTTTTCCTCAAGTGCAGCCCACTATCGGGGAGGTTTAATGTTGCCTGACGGCGAGAGTCTACAAAGCATATTCAACCAGTCTTTCTTTTTTAGCGACAACTGACGCCAATTCAAAACACCACTTATTGTTTCCTCTGCTGCTCAATTCAGGTGTCGATAGGAAAATCTTCTGTGCTGGAGCTTCCTTGTCCATTCACATAACATGACCCAACCAGCGGCGCTTTTGGGCTTTAATTCGCTACACTATGTTCAGTTCTGCGTAGAGCTCGTACAGCTCATCGTTAAATTTCCTTCGATACTCGCCGTTGGCATCACGGGAAGGACCACAAATCTTCCCGAGAACTTTTCTCTCAAATACTCCAAGAGCCATCTCATCTTCTCTTGATACTGTCCATGACTTCGAGCCGTACATTGGGGCCCGTATGATGAGAGACTTATGTATGTCGAGAGAGGACTTTACTTCTCAATTGCCTACTTACTCCGAAGTAACACTTGTTAGCAAGGATGGTTCTTCTTTGGATTTCGATTATCGAGGCGACAAACAAGGAAAATTTAGTGTGAGACCAAAAAAAGGAAAAGGATTTGCTTTCGGCATGCAATTTCGTTTTTATATGAAGTGCACAACAATCCCAAGTAACTATCAAGTTGATTGGATTTGTCGTTACACATTTTTTTTTTTTTTGTATGAAAGCCAAAAATCGTATCATACTAAAATCAAAGTTACTTGAAAGTTGCTTTGTTTTGTTCTAACACTAAATTTTTTCTTGTATGAAACTGTTTATCGTGGTCAATAAATCCATAACTACGTCTAAAAATTTCCTGAACATGTGCATAAAAAAACTTTGGGGCCTTATCTTATGTTAGTAATATATAAAACCGTAAGTTTGTGAGTGACTGCGGATGTTTGCGGTTCTTTAACATCTGAACCAATGCCCGGGTCTTTCAGACAATTTTTTAGGAGTATAAAGTCTGCAACAGGCATCATGAAATTTCGATATATTTATCGATAACAGAGTTATCGGTCAAAATGTGGTTTCGGGTAAACTTTGGAATATTCGCACAAAATTGGTATCAAACGAATGGGGAAGACCACAGCTTTCATTTGGACTTTGGTTCATTTCGATATGTTTACCGATAACAGAGTTATCAGTCAAAATGTGGTTTGGGGTAAACTTTGGAATATTCACACATAATTGGTATCAAACCAATGGGGAAGACCACAGCTTTCATTTGGACTTTGGTTCATTTCGATATATCTATCGATAACAGAGTTATCGATCAAAATGTGGTTTTGCGTAGACTTTGGAATATTCGCACAAAATTGGTATCTAACGACAGGGGAAGACCACAGCTTGCATTTGGACTTTGGTTCATTTGGACTTTGTAATATTCTCACAAAATTGGTATCAAACGAATAGGGAGACCACAGATTTCATTTGGACTTTGGTTCATTTCGATATATTTATCTATAACAGAGTTATCGGTCAAAATGTGGTTTCGGGTATACTTTGGAATATTCACACATAATTGGTATCAAACCAATGGGGAAGACCACAGCTTTCATTTGGTCTTCGATTCATTTAGATATATTTGTTTATTCTCACAACATTGGTATCAAACGAATGGGGAAGACCACAGCTTTCATTTGGACTTTGTTTCATTACGATATATTTATCTATAACAGAGTTATCAGTCAAAATGTGGTTTGGGGTAAACTTTGGAATATTCACACAAAATTGGTATCAAACGAATGGGGAAGACCACAGCTTTCATTTGGACTTTGGTTCATTTCGATATATTTATCTATAACAGAGTTATCGGTCAAAATGTGGTTTCGGGTATACTTTACATTATTCAGTAATATAGTTTCAGTGTTGATAATTATTTATTCTTCTTAGGTCGTCTTCATGCGTATTTCTTTCCTTTCCTTTCCTTAGCATTAATTTGCTTTTATTTCCTTTCCTTTCCTCTCCTTTCATCTCAATTTATTCTCTATGCTTTTCTTTCCTTCTCTTCCCTTTTATTTCCTTTCCTTATCTTCTCCTTTCTTTTCCTTTTCTCTCCTTTTCTCTTCTTTCATTTCATTTTATTTCCCTTCTTTCTTTCTTTCTTTTTTGTTCTTCTCTGTTCTTTTTCTTTCTTTTCGTTTCTTTTATATTCTTACCTGATCCTTCTTTCCATTTCCATTACATTCCTTTTTTCCTTTTTCTTTCCTTTCCTTTCGTTTCCGTTGCTTTAGTTTCCTTTCATTTTATTCATTTTTTTTTTCATTTCATTTCTTTTCTTTTATTTTTTTCTTACCCTTATTTTCTTTCACTTTTTTTCTTAAATTTCCCTTCCTGTCATTTCGTTTCCTTACCTTTCCTTTCCTACCGTTTCCTTATTTTCTTTTGTTCCTTTCCGCAACTCCTTTGCTTTTCTTTTTCTTTCATTCATTTCTTTAACTTATTTTTTTTAGCTTTTCATTACCTTCCTTTCCTTTATTTTTCTCTCTTTTTATTTTCATTTATTTTCCATACCTTCTTCCTCGCTACCTTTTCTTTCCCTTCTTTTTTTCTTCTTTCCTTTCTTTGTCTTTCTCCTTTTGCTTCTCCTTTCCACTGCTTTACCTACATTACATTTCCTTTCTTCCCTTCCTTTTTTCTTTTCCATTGCTTTCCTTTCCCTTTGATTTTTCTGTCATATTTTCCGTTCCTTACCTTAACTTACCTTAATTTTCCTTTTATCCATCCCTTTCCTTTCCTATTATTTTCCTAATTTAATATTTTATTTATTTCATTTTGTTTCATTTTTATTTATTTTATATTATTCCCTTTCCTTTCATTTCCAACAAATTTTATTTTTTTACTTTCAATCACTTTTCTATTTCTGATTTTACTTTTTTTTTTTAATTTTATCAATTGTCCATTTTATTTTATTTCACTAAGTCTAGCCACGAAGGGCCTTGTGCATGATCTAGCTTATTTGTGCTTTTTTTTTAAAAGCATTTGCTTCTCTGAATCCGCACGCACAGATTTTGTTTTGTTTTAGATGGAGTGTAATGGGGTGTGGTTGCTGAGTGACCCCGCTCAATCCCGACTCTTGCGTCCTCGTTCGTGCACTCTGGGCAACGTTGAGCTACCTAGGCTCGCGGCAGAAAGAGAGGGAGCCCCGGTGGGGCCACTCTGACATACTTGGTTTAAGGGCTCACCGGGGTCTTTTTCGCAGCGTCTGTACACCATGAGGTGCGGCTGTAAGCGGGCGTCTGTCTTGAAGCAAGCGGCTCGCTATATAAATGTGCAATACTTTTCCCTCCCAATCCAGGGTGTTATGCGATACCGTGCCCATTGGACGTTTGCAGCCGGGAGGCAAATCGTGGCTGTAGTCGAACGGAGCCTCACTGATACCGGGCCGCCTCAGGGAGTAACTATGGTCTTACCGCGGTATGGGGCTCTGCCGCGGCGGACGACACACTTCCCCTTACACTACCCTTGACCCTAAGCTGGCCTTGTCCGGCGAGGGGTCGTACGAACAAGATGAAGAACACACAAAATACAAAGCAATTAACGACTTCGTTTACTCCGCAGCAGAGAAGAACTATGCTGGAGCAAGCGAAAACACAACGCCGGAGGACAAACTCCGCCTCAAAGTTAACTGGGAGGCCGACAGCGATGGAAAGTACGGGTCAGTCATCCCCCAAACTGCTATCAAGTAAGAGTGACTTGATGGGAGCAAGCAGCAGTGCGGCTGCCTACGCAGTCAAGCAGAAAACGGCGGAAGCTAAACTTCCATCAAGCGCTGGTACGAAACCCAATCTCTTCACATCTGGGGCAATGGTCTCACGACCTGGTTTCAGAGTTTCGAAAGAGAAGGAAGACGCCGCAAAGGGAGAGACCGCGATGGCAACTACGAGTCTGAATCCCCCCCAAGAGGCATCTCCCCGACGCTCTGCGTACTGGGATAAAAGAAAGGCCGCAAGGATCCTTAAAAAATATGAGGGAGCATCGCAGGAGAAGCTGTCGCCGGAAGAAAGGAAGATGGTGGAGGAAGCGAAAGCTCTGATACCAAATTTCCAGAGGCCCTATGTGCCTAAGAGGGTGAACGGTAATCCCTTCAAACGCCAGAGATCGGACGGAGAGGTAGACCCCCATCCGAAGCGGCATCAGGTCAACCCCGTAGTGGGAAAACTCAGCTTTGCTGAAGTAACCATGGACAGAATCCTTATAGGTTTCATTGACCGAGGTAACGACCGTTGGTACATCCCCAAAGACCAGTGGCTGTATGTCCGGAATGAAATGGGCAGGGCCCTCCTCGACTTAATGCGTGAGTCTCCGGGTAGTCCGCCGCGAGGTACTGACGCGAGGATGCAAGAACTGTCGCACTGTATAAGGCAGCAGTTGCAAGACTGGGTAAAGTCTACCCAGGGGCAAGACTAGATGTCGTCGACTGGAAGGACATTCCTGCTCGGCCAAGGGCAAGGGCATGGATTCCTGCCGTCCCTGCAGAACCCGAGAATATTCTTGAGATGCTGCAGGTCTGGAATCCGTCTCTCCCGACGCAGGATTGGGGCGTCAATCTGGTCGATGATGTGGTTGGGCCCAATAGACAGGTGGTTATCACTCTGAATAAGGAGGCGCTCGAGCCCCTTAAACGGTGCAACGGACGAGTGCATTACGGCTTGGGTCAGATCGTGATCCACGTATACCGTGGCGATGCACAGCGCGCTGCTATTCCGGACGCTCCGGAGGACTTGGAGATCGAGGCATCGGAAGGGGAAGCAGAGGAGTCCGAAGCGGAAAGAATGTTATCCGCCACGTCAAATTGCGATAGTGCTGCGAACAACTCGGCGATAGAAGAAAGCCTGCTTGACTAAGAAGGCCTCGACGTCACGATCGTGGCTAAACCTGAGCACACTAACGTTGATGCTGCTTCAGACAGCAGGGTTCCCGCCACGCCAAATCGTGCAGGTGCTCTGAACAACTCCTCGTTGAGAGACAGCCCCCGGAACAGGCCAGACCTCGACGACACGCTGGCGGCAGGGAAGTCTGAGCTCTCTCATGTTGGTGGTGCTTCAGATAAATCTGCACAAATCTAAAGCAGCCTCGGCTGTTTTAAGCAGTCGTCTTTCTAAAGGCGACGTAGACGTGGTCCTTATCCAAAAGCCCTGGGTCAATAGCTCTAGGATCTGTGGATTGGGGACTAAGGGGTACAAGCTCATCCAAGCCAATGATGAGGGCAAGGTCAGAACCTGTATTTTGGTAAAGTCTGAGCTTAACACCTTTCTATTACCCAACTACTCAAATGGTGGCGTTACAGCTGCCAGCTTAACAGTCGGCAGCACCAGCCTAACGATGGCGTCGGTCTATATGCCCTATGACGCCGAAGAACCTCCTCCACAAAAGGAGGTGAAAGATCTGGTGGATAATTTCTGTACGGGCCATCTTATTATTGGAGCTGACGCTAATGCTCATCACGTCCAGTGGGGAAGCTCCGATATTAACGCTAGGGGCGAGTCTCTGTTTGACTACCTACTAACAACTAACCTGGTGGTTTGTAACGTGGGTAACGAGCCTACTTTTATAACTAAAGCTCGTAGGGAGGTTATAGACCTTACTGTTTGTAGCGAAGGCGCTTATGAGTGGGTCAGAAAATGGCGTGTTCTTGATGAGCATTCATTTTCTGACCATCGGTACATAGAAATTGTGTTAGACTTTATTGTTGAGCAGCCAGTTATGAAACGAAATCCACGCAACACTAACTGGCAGCTACATAACCAAATATTAGCTAGGGACCTACCAGTATTACCTCCACAAGGCCCCTCATCAGTGGGAGAACTGGATGATCTGGTAACGACCTTTACAACGGCGCTCTCAAATGCCCTAGAGCAGGCTTGTCCAGTACCAAAACCACGCGGCAAACATAGACCCCACTGGTGGTCTTACGACCTGGATTCGTTCCGTATATCATGCAGGAAGCAATTTAACAAGGCCAAGAGCATCAGTACGGAGCCTGAATGGCTCGAATATAAAGCTAAACTGAGGGCCTATAAAAAGGCTCTAAGGCAAGCGAAGAGAACTTCGTGGAGAAATTTCTGCACCGGGGTCGAAAAAGTCGATGATACAGCGAGACTTAGACGAGTGCTATTAAAAACTCAAACAGCCATTAGCTATTTACGGAAGCCTGACGGATCTTGGACCAGCACGGAAGGGGAAACCCTGGAGCTGCTCCTGAACACACACTTTCCGGGGAACTTGTATGATGCACCTGTAGCATCTGCAACAAACCTGGCGGTAAACATACCCATTACGGAGGAAAGGGTAAGGTGGGCAATCAAAAGCTTTGAGCCGTTCAAGGCAGCTGGGCCAGACGGGATTTACCCCGCACAACTCATAAACACGATGGAAATATCAGCTAAATGGCTGGTAGTTCTCTATTCAGCCTGCCAGGCTCTTAATTACATTCCGTGCTCCTGGAGAAGCGCCACGGTAGTCTTTATTCCAAAGGCTGGGAAGGCCTCACACTATGAGCCTAAAGACTACAGACCGATCAGTCTCTCGTCTTTTGCACTTAAAACCTTCGAGAGGATAATTAGCGATTATCTCTCCTCTACTATTGATAGCAACCTTATTTCTAGCTATCAACATGCATACACCAAAGGTAAATCAACGGAAACTGCGCTCCACAGCCTAGTCTCTATTGTTGAAAAATCATTGCACGAAAAGGAGTACTGTCTCGTGGCCTTTCTGGACATCGAAGGGGCTTTCAACAATATAAGGCCGGAGGCTATTAACACTGCTTTAACAAACCTGGGCATGAATAGGTCTCTTATTGGACTAATTGATCAACTACTAAAGGGAAGGAAAATAGTTTCTTCACTGGGAACAGTTGATCTTTCACGCTATGTCACAAGAGGAACGCCTCAGGGTGGTGTTCTCTCCCCGCTCCTATGGAACCTCACCGGAAACTCGCTGCTACGAGACACAAGGTGGGGGGGGCGGGAAGATAGTGGCATATGCAGACGCTTTAGCTATTGCATATAGGGGCAAATTCCCACAAACCCTGTGTGACTTGATGCAAGTAGCACTGCGAGAAGTTTCTTCATGGTCCTCTCGCTGCGGACTTAGCATCAACCCGGGAAAGGTGGAGCTTGTCCTTCATACCAGGCGGTACAAGATACCACCGTTGAACCTACCAGAACTAGATGGCGTGCGCCTGAACTTAGCTGACAAAGCCAAATTCCTAGGCACAGTTCTAGATAGAAAGCTTAACTGGAAGGAGAATGTCATCCAGCGCCAGAAGAAAGCGTGCATTGCACTTTACACGTGTAAAAGAGCCATTGGCAAAAAATGGGGGCTCAGCCCCAAAATTTGCAGATGGATCTACACTGCGATAATCCAGCCAATTATGCTGTATGGAGTCGTGGTATGGTGGCCTGCGCTAAGAAAGGCAACAAACCTAAATCTGTTAGGGAAAGTCCACAGATCGAGCATGATCTGTATAAGCAGGGCGTTAAGAACAACGCCCAATGAAGCTCTCCAGGCCATTTTTGGCTTTTTGCCACTCGATCTGGAAGGGTACCGGGCAGCAGCAGCATCGGCTGTGCGTCTAAGGGAAACGTCCGTCTGGGGCGCAAGCACTATTGGACACTCCTGTATTCTAAGATCTTACAGCTTTCTCCCTCTGAGCACTGATCGGTGTGTGACCACAACAGTCGGAGATTGTTGTTTTAGAATAAACATTCCCAGCAGGGAAGACTGGGAGAACATAGATCGGTGTCCCGCTACTAATGGCGGCACTTTTATATACACCGACGGCTCGAAGTTAGACGGCAGAGTCGGAGGAGGGGTTTACTCAAGGGATTTGGACCTAGAACTCTCCTTTAGACTACCTGATCACTGCAGCGTCTTCCAGGCTGAAGTTTCTGCAATCATGGACGCCGTGACTTGGATAGGTGAACGCACCATCGGACAGGATATCTGTATTTTCAGCGACAGCCAAGCGGCCATCAAATCCCTTGGCTCTTACTCGTTCAACTCTGAACTGACGCTCAGCTGTCGTCGATCTCTTCAAGAGATGGCCCAACAGAACCGCGGGAACCTAACATGGGTCCCGGGACACAGGGACATTGAGGGAAACTGTAGGGCAGACGAACTTGCCAGGCAGGGCACGACCAAGCAGATTCTTCAAGATAAAGAGCGCATAGGTATGCCGTTTGCCACGTGCAAGCTAATGCTGAAGGAGCATACACTCCGCGAAGCCAACGAAAGGTGGCTACAAGCCCCAGGGTGCCGGATATCCAAGCAAACCTGGCCAAAATGCGATCTTAAAAGATCTAGACACATATACGCCCTAAAAAGGAAGGAAATCTCCATATTAATAGGTGTTTTAACCGGGCACTGCCTTATTGGTAGGCACGCAGCAAGGCTAGGTGTTCCCTACCGACGATGCTGCAGGAGTTGCAAAGAGGATAAGGAAGAGGAAACGGTGGAGCACCTCATCTGCAACTGCCCGGCCTTAAGCGGAGCGAGAAGGCGCTCTCTGGGAGTTCCCTTCCTGGTTAGCTTAAGCCAGGTCGCGGAGCTAGACATAAAGGACTTGATGGCCTTCATCAAGTTATCAAAATGGTTCGAGGAGGGGTAGCGGTGTCGGTTAGGAGTGTCAGTCCCGGGTTTCGGCTATATGGAGAGTCCCGACAGCACTGGGATTTTCCATATGGCCGGGCCCCGGGACTGACTTTCCTAGTGTTTGGTGGTATCACAACGGGCCTTTTATTACTGGCCTAGGTGTGCCTTTGCGGCAGCCACTTCTACCTACCTACCTACCTAAACACTGTTTGTACCTAAGCTCAAAAAAGTTGACGCGCTGGCTCATGTTATCTTATTGCTGCCAACAAAACAACTCACCCTACTGCAATGAATGCAAACACAACAATGCAAGTGGTCACACCTACATACATACACCCATAACAGCGGCTCTATAAAGCGAATGCGTGTATATCACATGTAGTGGTGTGATTTTCAAATCATATTATAATTAATTTTTTTAAATTTTTGGTTTGTTGTCGAACACCCTGCTCGGCGAGACATATCGATACATACCAAATTTTATATACCTTAGAATTGTGGTTATTGCAAAAAAGGGAGAAACCTGTTATGTTTGCGCATTTATATATAATAGATTTGTCGATAACAGGGTTATCGGTCAAAATGTGGTTTCGGGTATACTTTGGAATATTCTCACAACATTGGTATCAAACGAATGGGGAAGACCACAGCTTTAATTTGGACTTTGGTTCTTTTCGATATATTTGTCGATAACAGAGTTATCGGTCATAATGTGGTTTCGGGTAAACTTTGGAATATTCTCACAACATTGGTATCAAACGAATGGGGAAGACCACAGCTTTCATTTGGACTTTGGTTCATTTAGATATATTTGTCGATAACAGGGTTATCGGTCGAAATGTGGTTTCGGGTATACTTTGGAATATTCGCACAACATTGGTATCAAATGAATGGGGAAGACCACAGCTTTAATTTGGACTTTGGTTCTTTTCGATATATTTGTCGATAACAGAGTTATCGGTCATAATGTGGTTTCGGGTAAACTTTGGAATATTCTCACAACATTGGTATCAAACGAATGGGGAAGACCACAGCTTTCATTTGGACTTTGGTTTATTTCGATATATTTGTCGATAACAGAGTTATCGGTCAAAATGTGGTTTCGGTTAAACTTTGGAATATTCTCACAAAATTGGTATCAAACGAATGGGGAAGATCACAACTTTCATTTGGACTTTGGTTAATTTCGTTATGTTTATTGATAACAAAGTTATCGGTCATAATGTGGATTCGGGTAAACTTTGGAATATTCTCACAAAATTAGTATCAAACGAATGGGGAAGACCACAGCTTTTATTTGGAATTTGGTTCCTTTCGATATACATATTTATCTATAACAGAGTTATCGGTCAAAATGTGGTTTCAGGTAAACTTTGGAATACTCGTACAAATTTGGTATTTAACGACAGGTGAAGACCGCAGCTTTCATTTGAACTTTGGTACATATATTTCGATTTATTTATCGATAACAGCGTTATCGGCCAAAATGTGGTTACGCGTAAACTTTGTATTATTCGCACAAAGTTGGTATCAAACGAAAGGGGAAGACCATACTTTACATTTAGACTTCATAACAGAGATATAGGTAAAAATGTGGTTTCGCATAAACTTTGAAATATTCGCACAAAATTGGTATCAAATGATACTGGTGTTCCCCCAGCTGTCATTTGCACTCTGGTCCATTACGATTTATTTATCGATAACTGAGTTAGCGGCCATTCAAATATTACGTAAGCAGATTTATTAAAATGCCAACCAGGAGGGGCCCTCGATGGTACTAGTGCGATATGAGTATCAAATGAAATTTGGTGACAAGTGAGTTAACATGTTTTAGTATTTTTCCCATATAACACCAAGGTTTCTAGATATTGATAAACACGTGGACCAGGATTGGATCTAGAAGGTGTTTGTGAAAAATGAATTTTAGTCTCAACTGCCGGGTCTGCTAGTCTTTTCATAATTAAAAAAGTTGTATACAAAAATTGATATTTGACGGAGATATGGGTTGCTACGCAAATCCTTAATTTGCCAACATTTTGAAAAAACTACTTTCTTGGTTTTGTTGTGTCACGGAAGATGTGATAAGATGTGATATGATATGATGATAAATTGATATGATTGTGATATAATATGATATTTTATGACATTGATATTATATGATATGATGAAGAGAAGAGAAGAGTTCAGGTAACCATTATTGTCTATTGCCATCCTTTAAATCTTTTGGTCCAATGTTTTGGTGTATTATTCCTATCTGTCATCACGAATTTTGGCTTCATGATGTGACGAGCTCTTACTGATATACAACTAAAACAACTGTATGAAAGATAGAAATACAATTTACTTAAGATAACCTCAAACGTAGGACTACCACAGTTTATTCGGATAAAAATTGAGGAGCACTGCATGTCCGCTTGTGGAAGCTTTCTCTGTATTTGCAAAAAAGTGGAGTCGAAATTCCCCAGCGGCTACAATAGAAATTGTTGCAAAACTTTCTCTTACCAACATACAAATTCCGTTGGTTTGCGCCTTATAAGTATAGCCCCTGCTAGTATTTTGAAGAGTCGGTAGCTTGTGTTTTGAATACATATTGTTGAATTTCTATGTTAATATCAGGCAATGCCTTGGCCTAGAGCTAGCGTGATCGCCTGGCATACCTAGGGGTCAAGGTTCAAGTCCCGGTAAAATGTATTTTTTTTTAAAAATAATTTTTAAATTTTTTCATCATTTTTTCTATCTCTCAAACGACACTTATAAGTCACTTTATGCACGTAACGTATACTGGGAACATCTTTTCCCGAAGGAAGATGAGAAAAATATGAAACAGCGATAACTTCCGCGTTCAAATTCAACTCCTTGAAGTAACTTTATGGGCACAAGCGCGATAGAAAACGTTGGCTGGGTAGCTGTTTGCAAAGAAATTTCATTTAATAGAGATTAGCGGTAATTTGTACAAATCTCTCCAAACATGTCTACATGCATTCTTCTGCGATTGATTTGTGTTCTTGTGAAGTTGATTAATCCTTTTTTGTTAATGCCATTGACAATCAAACGAATGAACAAGTTCCTCTGTTGCTAAAGTTACCTAACTGAATGAGTTTTGGAGAATTGCACTTCAATTACGCTGAAAACAAAAAATTCTGAGATCGGTCTGTACCGTACTGGATTATTAATATTGTGTGCTTAGGAGATTTGTAGCTTGAGATTTCGATTCTAGGATTTAAGAAGCTCTAGTTGGCTGATTTTTTTGAAAAATTTTGCTATGAGACTTTTTTTCATCCCAAGTTTCACTTAAACTCATGCCACCTTCTAGCTTCAACACTCAACTCGTGTAGATTGTTTCGCACCAAATTTTGTATATTTATGCCCTATGACGCCGAAGAACCTCCTCCACAAAAGGAGGTGAAAGATCTGGTGGATAATTTCTGTACGGGCCATCTTATTATTGGAGCTGACGCTAATGCTCATCACGTCCAGTGGGGAAGCTCCGATATTAACGCTAGGGGCGAGTCTCTGTTTGACTACCTACTAACAACTAACCTGGTGGTTTGTAACGTGGGTAACGAGCCTACTTTTATAACTAAAGCTCGTAGGGAGGTTATAGACCTTACTGTTTGTAGCGAAGGCGCTTATGAGTGGGTCAGAAAATGGCGTGTTCTTGATGAGCATTCATTTTCTGACCATCGGTACATAGAAATTGTGTTAGACTTTATTGTTGAGCAGCCAGTTATGAAACGAAATCCACGCAACACTAACTGGCAGCTACATAACCAAATATTAGCTAGGGACCTACCAGTATTACCTCCACAAGGCCCCTCATCAGTGGGAGAACTGGATGATCTGGTAACGACCTTTACAACGGCGCTCTCAAATGCCCTAGAGCAGGCTTGTCCAGTACCAAAACCACGCGGCAAACATAGACCCCACTGGTGGTCTTACGACCTGGATTCGTTCCGTATATCATGCAGGAAGCAATTTAACAAGGCCAAGAGCATCAGTACGGAGCCTGAATGGCTCGAATATAAAGCTAAACTGAGGGCCTATAAAAAGGCTCTAAGGCAAGCGAAGAGAACTTCGTGGAGAAATTTCTGCACCGGGGTCGAAAAAGTCGATGATACAGCGAGACTTAGACGAGTGCTATTAAAAACTCAAACAGCCATTAGCTATTTACGGAAGCCTGACGGATCTTGGACCAGCACGGAAGGGGAAACCCTGGAGCTGCTCCTGAACACACACTTTCCGGGGAACTTGTATGATGCACCTGTAGCATCTGCAACAAACCTGGCGGTAAACATACCCATTACGGAGGAAAGGGTAAGGTGGGCAATCAAAAGCTTTGAGCCGTTCAAGGCAGCTGGGCCAGACGGGATTTACCCCGCACAACTCATAAACACGATGGAAATATCAGCTAAATGGCTGGTAGTTCTCTATTCAGCCTGCCAGGCTCTTAATTACATTCCGTGCTCCTGGAGAAGCGCCACGGTAGTCTTTATTCCAAAGGCTGGGAAGGCCTCACACTATGAGCCTAAAGACTACAGACCGATCAGTCTCTCGTCTTTTGCACTTAAAACCTTCGAGAGGATAATTAGCGATTATCTCTCCTCTACTATTGATAGCAACCTTATTTCTAGCTATCAACATGCATACACCAAAGGTAAATCAACGGAAACTGCGCTCCACAGCCTAGTCTCTATTGTTGAAAAATCATTGCACGAAAAGGAGTACTGTCTCGTGGCCTTTCTGGACATCGAAGGGGCTTTCAACAATATAAGGCCGGAGGCTATTAACACTGCTTTAACAAACCTGGGCATGAATAGGTCTCTTATTGGACTAATTGATCAACTACTAAAGGGAAGGAAAATAGTTTCTTCACTGGGAACAGTTGATCTTTCACGCTATGTCACAAGAGGAACGCCTCAGGGTGGTGTTCTCTCCCCGCTCCTATGGAACCTCACCGGAAACTCGCTGCTACGAGACACAAGGTGGGGGGGGGGGGGGCGGGAAGATAGTGGCATATGCAGACGCTTTAGCTATTGCATATAGGGGCAAATTCCCACAAACCCTGTGTGACTTGATGCAAGTAGCACTGCGAGAAGTTTCTTCATGGTCCTCTCGCTGCGGACTTAGCATCAACCCGGGAAAGGTGGAGCTTGTCCTTTATACCAGGCGGTACAAGATACCACCGTTGAACCTACCAGAACTAGATGGCGTGCGCCTGAACTTAGCTGACAAAGCCAAATTCCTAGGCACAGTTCTAGATAGAAAGCTTAACTGGAAGGAGAATGTCATCCAGCGCCAGAAGAAAGCGTGCATTGCACTTTACACGTGTAAAAGAGCCATTGGCAAAAAATGGGGGCTCAGCCCCAAAATTTGCAGATGGATCTACACTGCGATAATCCAGCCAATTATGCTGTATGGAGTCGTGGTATGGTGGCCTGCGCTAAGAAAGGCAACAAACCTAAATCTGTTAGGGAAAGTCCACAGATCGAGCATGATCTGTATAAGCAGGGCGTTAAGAACAACGCCCAATGAAGCTCTCCAGGCCATTTTTGGCTTTTTGCCACTCGATCTGGAAGGGTACCGGGCAGCAGCAGCATCGGCTGTGCGTCTAAGGGAAACGTCCGTCTGGGGCGCAAGCACTATTGGACACTCCTGTATTCTAAGATCTTACAGCTTTCTCCCTCTGAGCACTGATCGGTGTGTGACCACAACAGTCGGAGATTGTTGTTTTAGAATAAACATTCCCAGCAGGGAAGACTGGGAGAACATAGATCGGTGTCCCGCTACTAATGGCGGCACTTTTATATACACCGACGGCTCGAAGTTAGACGGCAGAGTCGGAGGAGGGGTTTACTCAAGGGATTTGGACCTAGAACTCTCCTTTAGACTACCTGATCACTGCAGCGTCTTCCAGGCTGAAGTTTCTGCAATCATGGACGCCGTGACTTGGATAGGTGAACGCACCATCGGACAGGATATCTGTATTTTCAGCGACAGCCAAGCGGCCATCAAATCCCTTGGCTCTTACTCGTTCAACTCTGAACTGACGCTCAGCTGTCGTCGATCTCTTCAAGAGATGGCCCAACAGAACCGCGGGAACCTAACATGGGTCCCGGGACACAGGGACATTGAGGGAAACTGTAGGGCAGACGAACTTGCCAGGCAGGGCACGACCAAGCAGATTCTTCAAGATAAAGAGCGCATAGGTATGCCGTTTGCCACGTGCAAGCTAATGCTGAAGGAGCATACACTCCGCGAAGCCAACGAAAGGTGGCTACAAGCCCCAGGGTGCCGGATATCCAAGCAAACCTGGCCAAAATGCGATCTTAAAAGATCTAGACACATATACGCCCTAAAAAGGAAGGAAATCTCCATATTAATAGGTGTTTTAACCGGGCACTGCCTTATTGGTAGGCACGCAGCAAGGCTAGGTGTTCCCTACCGACGATGCTGCAGGAGTTGCAAAGAGGATAAGGAAGAGGAAACGGTGGAGCACCTCATCTGCAACTGCCCGGCCTTAAGCGGAGCGAGAAGGCGCTCTCTGGGAGTTCCCTTCCTGGTTAGCTTAAGCCAGGTCGCGGAGCTAGACATAAAGGACTTGATGGCCTTCATCAAGTTATCAAAATGGTTCGAGGAGGGGTAGCGGTGTCGGTTAGGAGTGTCAGTCCCGGGTTTCGGCTATATGGAGAGTCCCGACAGCACTGGGATTTTCCATATGGCCGGGCCCCGGGACTGACTTTCCTAGTGTTTGGTGGTATCACAACGGGCCTTTTATTACTGGCCTAGGTGTGCCTTTGCGGCAGCCACTTCTACCTACCTACCTACCTAAACACTGTTTGTACCTAAGCTCAAAAAAGTTGACGCGCTGGCTCATGTTATCTTATTGCTGCCAACAAAACAACTCACCCTACTGCAATGAATGCAAACACAACAATGCAAGTGGTCACACCTACATACATACACCCATAACAGCGGCTCTATAAAGCGAATGCGTGTATATCACATGTAGTGGTGTGATTTTCAAATCATATTATAATTAATTTTTTTAAATTTTTGGTTTGTTGTCGAACACCCTGCTCGGCGAGACATATCGATACATACCAAATTTTATATACCTTAGAATTGTGGTTATTGCAAAAAAGGGAGAAACCTGTTATGTTTGCGCATTTATATATAATAGATTTGTCGATAACAGGGTTATCGGTCAAAATGTGGTTTCGGGTATACTTTGGAATATTCTCACAACATTGGTATCAAACGAATGGGGAAGACCACAGCTTTAATTTGGACTTTGGTTCTTTTCGATATATTTGTCGATAACAGAGTTATCGGTCATAATGTGGTTTCGGGTAAACTTTGGAATATTCTCACAACATTGGTATCAAACGAATGGGGAAGACCACAGCTTTCATTTGGACTTTGGTTCATTTAGATATATTTGTCGATAACAGGGTTATCGGTCGAAATGTGGTTTCGGGTATACTTTGGAATATTCGCACAACATTGGTATCAAACGAATGGGGAAGACCACAGCTTTAATTTGGACTTTGGTTCTTTTCGATATATTTGTCGATAACAGAGTTATCGGTCATAATGTGGTTTCGGGTAAACTTTGGAATATTCTCACAACATTGGTATCAAACGAATGGGGAAGACCACAGCTTTCATTTGGACTTTGGTTTATTTCGATATATTTGTCGATAACAGAGTTATCGGTCAAAATGTGGTTTCGGTTAAACTTTGGAATATTCTCACAAAATTGGTATCAAACGAATGGGGAAGATCACAACTTTCATTTGGACTTTGGTTAATTTCGTTATGTTTATTGATAACAAAGTTATCGGTCATAATGTGGATTCGGGTAAACTTTGGAATATTCTCACAAAATTAGTATCAAACGAATGGGGAAGACCACAGCTTTTATTTGGAATTTGGTTCCTTTCGATATACATATTTATCTATAACAGAGTTATCGGTCAAAATGTGGTTTCAGGTAAACTTTGGAATACTCGTACAAATTTGGTATTTAACGACAGGTGAAGACCGCAGCTTTCATTTGAACTTTGGTACATATATTTCGATTTATTTATCGATAACAGCGTTATCGGCCAAAATGTGGTTACGCGTAAACTTTGTATTATTCGCACAAAGTTGGTATCAAACGAAAGGGGAAGACCATACTTTACATTTAGACTTCATAACAGAGATATAGGTAAAAATGTGGTTTCGCATAAACTTTGAAATATTCGCACAAAATTGGTATCAAATGATACTGGTGTTCCCCCAGCTGTCATTTGCACTCTGGTCCATTACGATTTATTTATCGATAACTGAGTTAGCGGCCATTCAAATATTACGTAAGCAGATTTATTAAAATGCCAACCAGGAGGGGCCCTCGATGGTACTAGTGCGATATGAGTATCAAATGAAATTTGGTGACAAGTGAGTTAACATGTTTTAGTATTTTTCCCATATAACACCAAGGTTTCTAGATATTGATAAACACGTGGACCAGGATTGGATCTAGAAGGTGTTTGTGAAAAATGAATTTTAGTCTCAACTGCCGGGTCTGCTAGTCTTTTCATAATTAAAAAAGTTGTATACAAAAATTGATATTTGACGGAGATATGGGTTGCTACGCAAATCCTTAATTTGCCAACATTTTGAAAAAACTACTTTCTTGGTTTTGTTGTGTCACGGAAGATGTGATAAGATGTGATATGATATGATGATAAATTGATATGATTGTGATATAATATGATATTTTATGACATTGATATTATATGATATGATGAAGAGAAGAGAAGAGTTCAGGTAACCATTATTGTCTATTGCCATCCTTTAAATCTTTTGGTCCAATGTTTTGGTGTATTATTCCTATCTGTCATCACGAATTTTGGCTTCATGATGTGACGAGCTCTTACTGATATACAACTAAAACAACTGTATGAAAGATAGAAATACAATTTACTTAAGATAACCTCAAACGTAGGACTACCACAGTTTATTCGGATAAAAATTGAGGAGCACTGCATGTCCGCTTGTGGAAGCTTTCTCTGTATTTGCAAAAAAGTGGAGTCGAAATTCCCCAGCGGCTACAATAGAAATTGTTGCAAAACTTTCTCTTACCAACATACAAATTCCGTTGGTTTGCGCCTTATAAGTATAGCCCCTGCTAGTATTTTGAAGAGTCGGTAGCTTGTGTTTTGAATACATATTGTTGAATTTCTATGTTAATATCCGGCAATGCCTTGGCCTAGAGCTAGCGTGATCGCCTGGCATACCTAGGGGTCAAGGTTCAAGTCCCGGTAAAATGTATTTTTTTTAAAAATAATTTTTAAATTTTTTCATCATTTTTTCTATCTCTCAAACGACACTTATAAGTCACTTTATGCACGTAACGTATACTGGGAACATCTTTTCCCGAAGGAAGATGAGAAAAATATGAAACAGCGATAACTTCCGCGTTCAAATTCAACTCCTTGAAGTAACTTTATGGGCACAAGCGCGATAGAAAACGTTGGCTGGGTAGCTGTTTGCAAAGAAATTTCATTTAATAGAGATTAGCGTTAATTTGTACAAATCTCTCCAAACATGTCTACATGCATTCTTCTGCGATTGATTTGTGTTCTTGTGAAGTTGATTAATCCTTTTTTGTTAATGCCATTGACAATCAAACGAATGAACAAGTTCCTCTGTTGCTAAAGTTACCTAACTGAATGAGTTTTGGAGAATTGCACTTCAATTACGCTGAAAACAAAAAATTCTGAGATCGGTCTGTACCGTACTGGATTATTAATATTGTGTGCTTAGGAGATTTGTAGCTTGAGATTTCGATTCTAGGATTTAAGAAGCTCTAGTTGGCTGATTTTTTTGAAAAATTTTGCTATGAGACTTTTTTTCATCCCAAGTTTCACTTAAACTCATGCCACCTTCTAGCTTCAACACTCAACTCGTGTAGATTGTTTCGCACCAAATTTTGTATATTTATTATTTATTTATTATTGTTGGCTGCACTTGTATAGCATCCGTTCCATTTATTTGTTAGACACTCACTTGTTTTCATTACACATTTTCATGGTTTTTAATTTGAAATTCTTAAAAGTTTGGCATTCATTACGAACTGCCAACTTAAAATGCACTAAGAAAAGATGCGAAAAAAAATCTGAAAAAAAAAAAACCAATAAGTGTGTTAACAAAAAGAGGAAACCAAGAAATGAATGAATTAAAATTAGTAAGCACCAAAGTAGCAGAAAAGTAGCAACTAAAGAAGCGCGGTAAGTACGAAAATATAAAACAAAGGTTGGTAACTAGTTAACTGCATTTGTAGTTGAGAATTGGTGGTACGAAGGAAGTAGCATAGCTCAACCTGCCAACAACAACTCAACAGCTAAGAACATTGAATTAAATTAAAATGTAAATTAAATTAGAAATTGCGTGTACACGAGACTGCGCAGCACAGAAGAAGATTTATTTATACTTAAACTTTAATAAGGGGATACAACTGTGAAGATGCGTAGAGGATGTACCATATCAACCCAATTGGGAACGACTTGACATATCTAGATTAGGAAAAGAAATTATTAAGTCGGCAGAGACCCAGATCCAATAGCATTTTTCCCGAAAAAAGTATTTTTACACAACTTGCTGAAATAAAAAAAAAATATTAAAATAATATATAAAAAAATATAAAAAATAAATTAAATTATATACACTGAAATAGAACAAATGAAAAAAAATTAAGTAAAATAAAACAAGATAAAATAAATAAAATAAAATAAAATAAAATAAAATAAAATAAAATAAAATAAAATAAAATAAAATAAAATAAAATAAAATAAAATAAAATAAAATAAAATAAAATAAAATAAAATAAAATAAAATAAAATAAAATTAAAATAAAATGTAAGTATGTTATGAGTTTGTGGTCATTAATTTGAGAATCTTTGAAACTTTGGTGGACTTTTGACCGTTTGGGAATAATTTTTCTTAAATTAAATATAATAATTTTTCTTAAATAAAATAAAATAAAATAAAACAAAAATAAAACGAAAATAAAATAAAGTAAAATAAAAATGTGTTTTTTGAGAAAAAATTACCTACGCGCTGCAGGAACCAGACAAGCCGACATATGTTTCGATGATACTGGAGTTACATCTCTTCAAGGACTTTTCTTCCCGGCATTGTGAGAGTCGAACTCACAACACTGTAGTGACTTGTATGCTAGAAGGTCTAGCACCTTAGGCCACTGCCCAGCTTGAAGGTAAACGCTTCTCAGTGTCCATTTATGCATATATTTATACTTCCATATAGAACATTTCTTTAATTTCAATGCTAACTTATATGAAAGAGTTGCGAATTTTAGGACTTGCTGTGAAACCTATGAAAGAATTTTCTATGCTTAATTAAGCACGAATATTTTTCCATTTATAACATTTAAACTCTTTGAAATAAAATAAAATAAAATAAAATAAAATAAAAAAAAATAAAATAAAATAAAATAAAATAAATAAAATAAAATAAAATAAAATAAAATAAAATAACATAAAATAAAATAAAATAAAATAAAATAAAATAAAATAAAATAAAATAAAATAAAAATAAAATAAATAAATAAAAATAAAATAAAATAACACATACACATTTCTTTGGGCCTTGTTTAACTTCTGTGACATATAGGCTATTGGTCTTTTTTGGCCGTCGTCATCGGCTTGAGTTAGGCATGCTCCTATTCCTACCTGACTAGCATCACATTGTATGATGAACCTTTTGTTATAATTTGGGTGAATGAGAATTGGCGCGGTAGTCAGCTTCATTTTCAAGTTATCAAAAGCTTTCTGCGCTTCTTCATTCCATTGAAATCGTTTTTTCTTTCCTAGCAGTTCTGTTAAGTGAAAATTGGTGGTCGAGTAGTCATCGATAAACCGACGATACCAACCCGCCTTTCCTAAAAATTTTCTGAGTTGACGCACGGTTTCTGGTATAGGGAAGTCATGGATCGCCGCGACTTTTTCTCGATCAACCTGGAGAGTTCCGCCTCCTACCACGTATCCTAAATATTTTACTTGACTTAAACAAAAGGCGCTCTTTTGAACGTTGATTGTTAAGCCAGCTTTCCGCAATAGTGTGGAGACTTCGGATAAATGGAGTATATGTTCATTGAAAGTGGATGATACTACCAGGAGATCATCGAGATAAACAAAAATATTCGATTTTAAATAATATGGAATCACTTTAGCCATAAGTCTGCACATTGTTTGTGGCGCATTGCACAATCCAAATGGCATTCGTTTAAATTGGTACTGTTGGGGACTGTGAAGGCAGTCTTCTCCCATGATTCCTTTTCCAAATTGATCTGCCAGAATGCATCCTTCAGATCAATTTTGGAAATGAAATGAACTGGTGGAAGTCTGCTTAGCAACCCGTCAATATTTGGGGATATGCATCCTTGACAGTCACCTCATTCACTCTTCGCGAATCTAGGCAGAAACGAACCTTACCCGGCTTTACGATCAAAACCACCGGTGAAGACCAAGAAGAGTTTGGGGCTTCCTCTATAACACCGAGGTCAATCAATCGATCAATTTCCTTACATAATAGCTTCTCCATGCCTGGTGAGATTGGGTAGTATTTTTGTTTAATTGGTTTGGTATCGCCCGTATCGATAACATACTCGATTACCGTGGTGAGCCCAAGACCATCTCGCTCGAAATTGGGAAAAGAATCAATTATTATTTGAAGTTTTTGTTTCTGCTGTGCTGTAAGCAAAATGGGCAACGTCGAATCATCTGTTTTTATACACTCTAAATTAGTTACAACTGGATTTACATTTATGCTAATATCAAAGGCCTTCCAAAAGTCTATCCCGCAAATTACCTCTTGAGTTATTGAAGGTGCAATCAGAATTTCGAAAGTTTTTGACTGATTCCCGTAGCTAACGTCTGCGCTAAAGTAGCCATTTATTTGTTGACGGTGGCCATCGGCTGTTTTCACGAAACTTTTTAGCTGTTGGCAGTGTAAACTTGTCTTAGTTGCCAGTAGTTCTTTAGCGAACTCCCCGCCGATTACGCTTTTATTGGCACCACTATCTAACAACGCTAAAACTAATTTACCTTCGATTTCTAATTTTATTCGATGGTTTGTATACTATGAAAGAAATAATATATTTATTCAACCGTTTTCTATTAGCCCAAAAATCACGCATACGCGTAGAACGTGATTTCGTTAGATTCGAGTTTGGAAATAGTTCTGCACGCCGCTTTTGGTACTGCATCCATCTAACATGATAAGGTATAATAGGTCTAGAATTGGGACTTTCGTCGTTTAGCTTTGGTATAGGGACTGGGTTTTTTAATATTTTTGGACAATTTGGATCCGAGGCTATTTGAGTTGAGGATACCCGCGTCGACGGATATCCGCTTTCACGTTTCCCTCAAACTTTTTGCAGTTTAGGCAATTTGGTTTATATGTATTTAAGATACCGCATCCATAACAGAAAACTCTTCGAACGGCATTCATGCAATCCTGAAGGTTTCTTAACATCGTTTCTATCAACTCGTTGTCGGACATCGGAATACGTAGTCGGTCGTTCATTGCTAACATGTCGTCTAAAAATTGGTCAAATGATTCATGTGGCTTTTGCTTTCGGCGCCGCATGTTTTCTTTACGATCAAAGTCGTTCAGGTGGTCTTTGTATTTTTGTCTGAGTCCTTCACATAGCTGACTCCAAGTGACGTTTTCTGCTTGTCGATGACTACGCCAAAACCAGGCTTGTGTGCATGCTGACATAATAGGTCGAAAATTTGCATTTAGACATTGTCTCGTCAGGGAATTTATTCGGTATATAAAGTCCTCCACGGACATTTCGCCTGCTGCCCCGGTGAAGCGAACATGCCAGCTTGACATATTTTTCTGGACTTGGGCCGTCGGTGTGTCCCATGAACGCGTGTCTGACCGCCGAATCTCTGGTGGTTGTCGGTAGTTGTTGGAAAAGGGCATATCTCTTGGCCACTCTGTTGGTTGATTAGGTTGACCATTCGTAGAGCCTTAATTGCGTCTGCCTACATTTAAGTCAGCTAGGAAGGCACTCAGTTCGTTCCCTATCTGCGCTGTTACTTGTTCACGAAAATCGCTAAGTGATTCTTGAATTAATCGACGTGTTCTTGCTTCATCGTCGGGAGGCCGTTGAATGGGTGGAGTGAGGTTCGTACGTATGCCTCCTCTTGGAGAGTTAAAGGCGTCCATTTTACTTAGAGAAAAATTACTTTTTCTGAAGTCTGAAGTGTGATCTTAAAGAGATTATTGCATTAATAGTGTCATCTCTTAACCTGGCCTCTGCCTCAACACTTGTGGGTTGAACTGTTGACAAAAAGTCAAATGCTTTCTGAATATATGTTGCCCCCATTCCAAAAAATATCAATTTCTTTCCCCAAACCTTTTTTTAATTCATATTCGTTTCTATTGGTGGAAATTTGGGAGCTACTAGTCAAAACTTGATGCAACTTTTCTTTAAGACTAACGGGCTTGTCAACTTCATCCACTTCGTCGTTGAAATTAGTATGGTTTTCGTTATGAAGCATGTTTTCTGTATTACGAAGGATGCTCTTGAGCTCCCCCCAATGACTGATAAGCTAATTTCTTTGGAAAATGCATACTTTAAATCATATATATTACTCGGATTAATTAAAAAGGCGTAAAAAAGCGGTGTTGCAAATGTTGTAGTTAGTAATAGTTATTTTTCCCTCAAAGGGGATGTTTCAGAATCATCTTCTACTTAAAGTACATATATACAAGATAACTTAAATGTATTTAAAAATTTATTTTCGGGGAACCCGGGATTTAGGTCTAGTGATTCCGGGATTTTCGGGACTTAAAGAACTACCCTACCCTATCCCTACTTTATAGCCGAATTTGGTGTTTGACAGTGTAAGCACAGGGAATGATTTTTTGTGTGTTTAGGTTAATTCAAATTTAAATTTAACGGCAACGTGGCAATTACTTTGTGAAATCGCAGGGTCTCGCTGAGCGTATCCGCTTTCCTTTCGTGGTTATTTTTACAGTTTGCTTACTAAAACAATGCAATGTGTTACAGGTTTAGATGCACAGTGGTGGGATCATAATCAAAAATATGCTCTAAGTTTACTTGATTGGTGCCTACCCGAAATCTTTCACTAGAATTAGCCCAGAATTGCCTGATTACATGTCGCCAGAGTCCGTGGTTCTTTTCCCTATAGGAGGATGGGCGATAAATGAGTTTTATAGTGTTATTTTCTTTAAATTAGAAAGAATTTTACTTCGCCATAGCCTACTCGGCCAAAGTAGCATTTTGAATTAAATCAGACCAAACTTCTTCCGCACAGCTTTTTCTAATTAAACACCATCACTGTACTTTTAGTTTGTACATATTTACAATTATGTATGAAATTGCAGCATCGCAACTTCCGATGCTGCAACACAATTGTTAATGTGCATTGGATACAAAATCCATTGCCACTTACGCACACGAGGTGCAATGACAGCAAAAGGTTTTGTTGCAAAATTACACATAAACCTATACCTAAACAACCAAAATGCCGGTCATCTAAAGGTATAACGTCTGTTGGGATTCGTATTTAGTAAATGGAAAATGCATACTTAATTACAAATCTTACCCCAATGATGAATGTAGCAGCAGTGTAACAACAAAAGTTAACTAAAGCAAAGCGAGCCACACACAGAGCCAACAATGCCTAATAATATAGAACAAAAGTCATAAGATATCTCTATAGATTTTCTTCAAGAAGATGTGCTTCTTATTATTGTAGAGACAGTCTTTTTAATTTTATTAAGAAGATTTTCTTTTTAATATTTTAAATGAAAAATAAAATGATATCGCCCTCACCGAGAATCGAACTTACAATTTTCGGAATGATAAGCCCAGCTGTTAACCATCAGGCCATCGCTCACTTTTGATTGCCAGCTTCTAATTACCGATATGTGTAGAGTTGTTAATGTTTCAAAGGAAAATCTTATAAATATATTTAAGAAGATTTCTTTTTAACATTTCTAATTAGGAAAAAAAGAGAGAGAATCGAACTTACAATTTTTCGATTGCTAAACCCAGCTGCTAACCATCCGGCCATCGTATACTAATAATTGCCAGCGTCTAACTACACCTTTGTACTAAATGTATAGTTTTTTAATAAGAATTTCTTCTTAGAACCAAAAAGATTTCCCTACAGTTTTTTCTTCGTTTGCACCGTTGCGACTACCCCTTTGCCCAAAAGCTGATCATGAAGACAATCTTATTAATTTTATTAGGCATTTTTGGCTCTGTGCAGTGGAGTTTTTTCTGAAAATTTGTTGCGACATAGTAAAATTTTTCCTAAATAACTGTATTCTGTAATTCAGTGTCTTACGTAACGGGTCACGGAATCTTTCCATCGTCAGCCATCCTCAAGCAGGTAAATCGTCGTCAGCCATCCTCAAGCAGGTAAATCGTCTTCTATGGCAAAACGTTAACAAAGGTATTCAATCCTAACCGTATTCGTGGCACGGAATTATGAGCTATATAGACAAAAGTGTGTCTCCACTTGGCCCACGGTCAAGCGACTGGAGAGTTATGTTGGACGGCCAAAATTGCCTAGGTGGTCACTACTGCCGCCGTGGTGTAGCGGTTAAGTGCTCGGCCCACTACACCAAGTCGTGTCATATCAATGCCCGGCAAAAACGAACATCAAAAATTATTTAGAAAAAGAATTTTTCTAAACGGGGTCGCATCTCCGCAGAAGTTTGACAAACTCTTCGGATGCATTTCTGCCCTGAGAAGCTTCTCAGGAAAAACTCTTTGCAAGTGCCGTTCGGAGTCGGCAAAAAGTGTAGGTCCCGCCAACTTGTAGGAAAAAAATCAAAGCAGCACACTACAAGTTGGAAGAGAATTTCGGCAAAAATCTTGTTAGAGGTTTTGATAACCTGTTGGTATATCGCCACCATTATTTTTTTTTTAAGAAAGCTGACAGGAGTAAGATGGTCCTCGGAGTTTTCGTGAGGACAGTTCTTTGGTAGATATATACTTATGTCAGGCCAACACTGTATCTTCAATGAAATTTAACGATGAGATCTACGAACCTTACGCAGATATGAGCCCAGTGCAGTAAAATGATTTAATTGTGTACGTACCTATACTTAAAAAAATGGAATCCCTTTTGAACAAAATCAGTAGATTTGCAAAAATTGCCTAAGAGGACCTATGAAAAAAAAGAAACTAAATTTCTTCTGGCGATTTTAAATAACAGAACTGCATCACAACTTAGCTTGACATAGTAGATTGAACATTTCCTAAACAAAATATTGTAGCAGTCTTGTAGAATTTCATGTCCATGTTTTTAAAAATCGCCAAAAGTATTTTTAATTGGTCTAGTTTGTTAAATCGACTTAAGCGATTATTGCAAACTGGCTTAAATTTTTTTCTATATATTCGGCATTTGTAGTAAAAACACTCTGGCCATAGTTCAGGAATGAGAAAATTATTTTATTTACAATTCGAAATCATACACTGTGCAGCACGCAGAATGCGGCGAGACGCATTCGCACATCCGGATTTGTTTTGGCACACTCATTGTATGTATGTATATCTATATGTGATGATGGTATGCCACCTAAAGAGGAACCCACATTGTATTACACCACATAAATTACAAATATTGTACGCGGAATACATTAACGGCTGCCCTTTAGCTGCTGTCAAATCATTCGTCTCACATACGGGGAATGGGTGTGTTAGAATTACTGCAGGATTACTAATGCGACTCGCCAATTTGTCCATCGTATGTCAGATATATTCACATCAATAGCTTATATGCGTTTGTTTGTTTGCCTGCTTGCTCAATGTAAGTAAGGTCAAAATCCACAAATGCTGACGATTTCGCCACAGTGCGGCATACTCATTATGTCATTAGCATATCCACTGGGATTTTCACCCGAGATAAGCGCTTAACCCTTATTTTCCATACAAAATTTAAGCGCAAACGAATATGCGCGTAAAAAAAAACACGACCATTGTTTGCGCGGCACATTTGCATGTGTATTTTTGTTGTTGTCTGCTTTCAGGCGTTTCAACAATTGTTTGTATTCATCTCCATTGCTGAGTGACGTTCACTCTCGGAAAATATAGGAGCGTTTATACACATACATACATTCAAACATACCTACATATGTATGCAGCGCAAATGTCATTATCATCTATTTACATTGCGTTATCGACATCACAGATATCTACTCTCACAACAAGACTACATAATTGCATACCTACATATACACCGCGTTTAGTGCACTTTAGTTCAAGCGTACAAACGCACACAACGGTTCTTTGACATATGCAGTGACAGCTTCTTTATGATGCAACTATGCTCAAGAATCAAGTACAAGTGGTCACTTACTAACCGTGTAGGTGGTAAGCACAAATACATACCCACACACTTATTTAAAATACACACTTCTAAGTACGATTATGTAAATACAAGTTCAAAAGCTCAGCGTCTGTCTATGTATGCCAGCACCTCTGTTCTGTTCAGAGTCTATACCACTCGTATTGACAACTTTACTTCACTTTCAGCTAATCATAAAACTGTTGTAGTGGTTTTGGCCTCATACCTCGACATTGAGGCGGCATACTCATTATGTCATTAGCATATCCACTGTGATTTTCACCCACGTTAAACATATTTTTGCGCGGCACATTTGCATGTGTATTTTTGTTGTTGTCTGCTTTTAGGCGTTTCAACAATTGTTTGTTTCATCTCTTGGTTACTTTCTTATATTTTTCACGCGTAAACTAATAAACTCATTTGAAAAAGAATTAAAAAAAACGCCATTTTAGTTTTTAGATATGTTATATATATTAAATAGACCTTTCTAAAAAAAATTCTTATATTTGAAAATCGCTTGATCTTTGAAGTGTTTTTCAGTTTCAAATTTTATTTTGGAAAACGTTTTTTTTTTTTTCAGTGTACTAAAAAATTTTTACAGTGTATTTTTTTTAAAGCAAATTTCAACACATTTCTAATGGTATGATGATCTTTGAAATCGGTAAAGCCATTCCGTAGTAATCACATTTTAAAAGTACCTATTATCGTCCTTTTTCGAATATTTTTGAATACATATTTCGACACCTTGCGTAGGTAAGATGTACCTCTATGCAAAATTTCATCAAATTTTGTGGGGGTCGGGTTCATATGCACATAGGTATTGACGTGCAAGCTCGATGGTTGATCTACGGAAACAAATTTAGTTTCTATATCTCAAGAACGGTCAAGGCAATTTGTATGAAATTTGGTATACAAATATTGCTAGCCTGGAACTTAACTTGTCTATGTAACAAAATACAAAAATTGCAAGGACAAGTTTATTTCCAGGCTAGCTATATGCTGGGCTTCAAGCTCTCCTTTATATTTGTTGAAAATACTTAGCTTTATCACGTTGCCACCTATCACATATTTTTTAAATGAAATGCGATACCCATATAAGTGTGTAAAGGCTAATTTACATCGTATCAAATCGTCGTACAAAGGTTAGGTACATATACTGATTTAGTTCCAGGCTAGCCATATGTACACTGATAAAAATGATTTCCTAAAAGCTAGGAAACCTCCATACAAATTAAAGTAAATGAAGGGAACAATTTTGCACCAAGGCCGAACTGCCTTAAACGAAAGAAGTTGTTATACTTAAATTTACTTTTAAGTAAGACTTGTACTTAAATGGTAGATAAGTAATCTTATACTTAAAAAAATATATATTTTACACAGTTCTAAATGTCTTTAATACTGAAATGAGTACATTGATTTACATATGGCAAGTATAAATGATCTTTTAAACTAAGTAGATTTGTTTTAAAAACAGCGTTTTTTCCTTAAAAATAGGAAAAATATTTTTTTTATAAGCAAAGTACTACGTTTCCTCAAATTTAGGACAATTATTTTTTTTTTTATCAGTATAGATAGAAAGTTTCATTCTAAGTCCTGCTGTTTTGGTGTTGTCACCTCAAGCTGTATACAGGGTCGCCGGCTGGCTAACTTATTTTGACCACGCTTTTATTAGGTTCACTTGTATGTTTGCTTGTTTGTTTGTTTGTTTGTTTGTTTGCTTGCTTGTATGTATGTAACTCTCGTTCGGTCTAAGCCCCAGTGGCCCAAAATCCGTAAAATGTCCCTACAATATGGGTATCAAACGAAAGGGGAAGGCCCCAGGTTTCATTTGGACATCGATATATTTCGATAAATTTATCGATGACTGAGTTATCGGTCAAAATGTGGTTGCCCGAAAACCTTAAAATTTCCCTACAGTATGGGTATCAAACGAAAGGTGAAGGCCCCAGGTTTCATTTGGACATCGACATATTTCGATAAATTTATCGATAACTGAGTTATCGGTCAAAATGTGGTTGCCCGAAAACCTTAAAATTTCCCTACATAATGGGTATCAAATGAAAGGTGAAGGCCCCAGGTCTCATTTGGACATCGACATATTTCGATAAATTTATCGATAACTGAGTTATCGGTAAAAATATGATTGCCCAAAAACCTAAAAAATTCCCTACAATATGGGTATCAAACGAAAGGGGAAGGCCCCATGTTTCATTTGGACTTCGATATATTTCGATAAATTTATCGATAACTGAGTTATCGGTCAAAATATGATTGCCCAAAAACCTAAAAAAATTTCCTACAATATGGGTATCAAACGAAAGGTGAAGGCCCCAGGTTTAATTTGGACATCGACATATTTCGATAAATTTATCGATAACTGAGTTATCGGTCAAAATATGATTGCCCAAAAACCTAAAAAAATTCCCTACAATATGGGTATCAAACGAAAGGTGAAGGCCCCAGGTTTCACTTGGACATCGATATATTTCGATAAATTTGTCGATAACTGAGTTATCGGTCAAAATGTGGTTGCCCGAAAACCATAAAATTTCCCTACAATATGGGTATCAAACGAAGGGGGAAGGCCCCAGGTTTCATTTGAACCTCGATATATTTCGATAAATTTATCGATAACTGAGTTATCGGCCAAATGTGGTCGCCCGAAAACCTTAAAATTTCCCTACATAATGGGTATCAAACGAAAGGTGAAGTCCCCAGGTCTCATTTGGACTTCGATATATTTCGATAATTTATCGATAACTGAGTTATCGGTCAAAATGTGGTTGCCCGAATACCTTAAAATTTCCCTACAATATGGGTATCAAACGAAAGGGGAAGGCCCCAGGTTTTATTTGGACTTCGATATATTTCGGTATATTTATCGATAACTGAGTTATCGGTCAAAATGTGGTTGCCCGAAAACCTTAAAATTTCCCTACAATATGGGTATCAAACGAAAGGTGAAGGCCCCAGGTTTAATTTGGACATCGACATATTTCGATAAATTTATCGATAACTGAGTTATCGGTCAAAATATGATTGCCCAAAAACCTAAAAAATTCCCTACAATATGGCTATCAAACGAAAGGTGAATGCCCCAGGTTTCACTTGGACATCGATATATTTCGATAAATTTATCGATAACTGAGTTATCGGTCAAAATGTGGTTTCCCGAAAACCTTAAAATTTCCCTACAATATGGGTATCCAACGAAAGTGGAAGGCCCCAGGTTTCTTTTGGACTTCGACATATTTCGATAAATTTATCGATAACTGAGTTATTGTCAAAATGTGAGACCAAATACCTTAAAATTTCCTAACAATATGGGTATCAAACGAAAATGGAAGTCCAGAGCTTTCGTTTGGACTGCTGTATTTTTCGATATATTTATCGATAATTTCATAGGACATTTTAAGTAAAAAGTAAAAAATAAAAATAGTTCAAAAAAACTAAAACTCACGCTTTTAGAGAGTATTGAACTAAAAAGTTTAAAATAATTTTGAAAACCCTACGCAGTAGTATTGTGGAAAAAGCGTGGTCCGCTTTGTGCCATAATTTTCGTATATCGAGCGCTCGGCGCTTTTCCCACATAATGCTAGTTTCTTTACTACGCTTTCATTAGCTTTACTTGTACATACATTCATATGTGTGTTTGCTTGTTTGTATGTAACTCTATTTCAGTCTACCCGATAGTGGCATATGACTGTCACAAAAACCTTGAAATATGCCTTCAATATGGGTGTCAAACGATAGGAGGTTGCATTTTGGCTTCGATATATTTATCGATAACTAAGCTATCGGTCATAATGCCTACAATCTGGGTATCAAACAAAAGGGAAGTTCTACAGGTTTCTATTGGATTTTGGAATATTTCGATTATCGATAACTGAGTTATCGGTCAAAATGAGGTTGTCCAATAATATTCAAAATTGCCTACAATATGGGTATCAAACGAAAGTGGAACCCTAGAGGTTTCGTTTGCACTGCGGTATATTTCGATATATTTGTCGATTACTTCATAACACATTTAACTAAAAAGTAAAAAATAAATATAGTTTAAAAAGCGAAATCACGCGCTTTTAAAGAATATTGCACTAAAAAGGTAAAAATAATTTAAATAAAAAACGAAGATTATGGAACAAAGCGGGCCACGCTTTTTCCACAATACTACTGTGTAGGGTTTTCAAAATTATTTTCAACTTTTTAGTTCAATACTCTCTAAAAGCGTGAGTTTTAGTTTTTTTAAACTAAATTTATTAATATTGAGCAATATATGTATGCCAATATGGGTATCAAATGATAGGTATTTTGGCCGTATACCAACGAATACACCCTACTAGACAGATACCGATTATTTGATCGGTTATGTAACCGACTCGCCTAATGTGACTTTTGGGTAGTTTTCTTAGTTATTTTCTTAAGGCGAGTGTGCAAAAAATAACCATGTCTTTGCTGTACGTTTGGGTTATGTGTGACGAAAACTTGTGTTAGCTGTAATGGTTATGAATAACCCCAACGCAAGGGGGGGCCTGGAGTTTGTGACTGGGTGTGACATGGGGGGAGGGGAGGGTCAAAAACTACCAAAAATCGCGTGACGTCATATATGCACGACCCCTAATGGTTATAAATAACGCAAAAGACCAACTTCCTCGTCCATCTGAATGTATGTAATTTTGGGCACATGAACATATTAAAAAGACTGGACATGTTAAATGTTTAGCACCCCTGCAGCGAAAGCAACTAGTTGAAAACTACTTTACAACTAGTTGGTGCACCGGGCCCAACTAGTCACTGTTATGTCTTTCCAGTTATATACTAGTATCTAATCTAATCTTGGCTTGCGTCATAATGACGCTTAACCGCCTAGGCGATTTTGGCCGTTTCGAATCAAAGCACGCCAGTCATTCCTTTTTAGCGATAACTGACGCCAATTGGAAACCCCAAGGGAGTACAAGTCATCCTCCACCTGTTGTTTCCATCTCAGTCGAGGCCTCCCCCTTCCTCTGCTGCCGAATTCGGGTGTCGATAGTAAAACTTTTTGTGCTGGAGCTTCTTTTTCCATTCGCATAACATGACCCAGCCAGCGGAGCCTTTGGGCTTTAATCCGCTGAACTATGGTCAGGTCTGCGTAAAGCTCGTACAGCTCATCGTTGAATTTCCTTCGATACTCGCCGTTGGCATCACGGGAAGGACCATAAATCTTCCGTAGAACTTTTCTCTCAAATACTCCAAGGGCCATCTCATCTTCTCTGGATACTGTCCATGATTCCGAGCCGTACATCAGGACTGGTATGATGAGAGACTTATAGAGCGTGATCTTTGTTCTTCGAGAGAGGACTTTACTTCTCAATTGCCTTCTCTGTCCAAAGTAGCACTTGTTGGCAAGAGTGATTCTCCGTTGGATTTCTAGACTGATATTATTTTCGGTGTTAATGCTGGTTCCCAAATAGACGAAATCTCTCACCGTTTCAAACTTGTAGCCATCAACGGTGACTTGGCTGCCAAGGCGCACGTGCGCCGATTCTTTCCTTGATGACAGAAGGTACTTCGTCTTGTCCTCGTTCACCGCAAGACCCACTTTTTTCGCTTCTTTATCCAGCCCAGAGAAGGCAGCGCTTACGGCGCGGTTGTTAAGGCCAATGATATCAATATCATCGGCATACGCCAGCAATTGTACGCTCTTGTAGAAGATTGTGCCATTGCGGTTTAGCTCTGCTGCTCGAATTATCTTCTCCAGCATCAGGTTGAAGAAATCGCACGAAAGGGAGTCGCCCTGTCTGAAGCCTCGTTTGGTTTCAAATGGCTCAGAGAGGTCCTTCCCGATTCTGACGAAGCTGTTGGTATTGCTCAGCGTCATTTGGCAAAGCCGTATAAGCTTTGCAGGGAAGTCAAACTCAGACATGGCGGTATACAGGCAACTCCTTTTTGAGCTGTCAAAAGCGGCTTTAAAATCGACAAAGAGGTGGTGTGTATCGATTCTTTTATCATGGGTCTTCTCCAGGATTTGGCGTATCGTGAAAATCTGGTCGATGGTAGACTTACCAGGTCTAAAGCCACACTGATAAGGTCCAATCAGTTTGTCCACGATGGGCTTCAGTCTTTCACACAATACGCTAGAAAGAACCTTATATGCGATATTAAGAAGACTGATTCCGCGGTAGTTGGTGGGGTTAGCGGGATCGCCTTTCTTGTGGATTGGGCAAAGCACACTTAAATTCCAATCTGGAGGCATGCACTCGTCTAACCATATTCTGCATAAGAGCTGATGCATGCTTTTTACCAGCTCTTCGCCTCCGTGTTTGAACAGCTCGGCGGGTAGTCCGTCTTTTCCAGGCGTTTTGTTGTTTTTGAGCCGGGATATAGCTATCTTCACTTCTTCATAGTCAGGTGGTGGGACGACCTTTCCATCGTCAGGGATTGGGGTATCGGGTTCAACATCTTCCTCGCAGTTTAGCAGTGAGGAGAAGTGCTCCCTCCATAATTTAAGTACACTCTGGACGTCGGTTACCAGGTCGCCATTATTGTCCTTACAGGAACTTGCCCCGGTCTTTAAACCTTCCGTCATCCGCCGGATCTTTTCATAGAATTTTCGGGCATCGTTCCTGTCAGCCAGCGCCTCAAGCTCCTCACACTCACGCCTTTCGGCCTCACGTTTCTTTTTTCTGAAAAGGCGTCTCTCTTCCTTCTTCGCCTCACGATAGCGTTGCCATACACTGCGGGTTGCGCCCGTTCGCAACGTCTCCCTGTATGCAGCGTCCTTTTGTCCGAGGCTGTGGTGCATTCCTCATCGTACCAGTTGTTCTTGCGGGCTCGCCGAAACCCTATAGTGGCTTCAGCGGCGGTACGTAATGAGTGAGAGATATGCTTCCATTGCTCGGTTACATCGTTAGGTCGAAGATCGCTCTCCGATAGCAGGTGTGAGAGTCGAGTGGAGAAATTATCAGCTGTCTGTGTCATGCGCAGCTTCTCGACGTCAAACTTTCCTTCCGTTACTGTGCGTACTTTCTTCGCTGCACAGAGGCGTGTGCGTATCTTGGCTGCAACAAGATAATGGTCCGAGTCGATATTGGGACCGCGTAGGGTACGCACGTCTAGAAAGGTGGAGCTGTGTCTGCCGTCGATCATGACATGATCAATCTGGTTTCTTGTTCTTTGATCAGGGGACAGCAGGTAGCTTGGTGTATTCGCGTATGCTGGAACCTGGTACTACTGATGACCATATTGCTACTGATGACCATATACTAGTATGGAATGTATATTTCCTGACTAGAATGAGTTCTACCAGAAAATTCTAGTTGTATACTAGTATGAAGTGGATATTTCCTGACTAGTATGAGTTCTGCCAGAAAATTATAGTTGTATACTAGTACTAGTACTTTTCTGACTATTTGATTTAGCTGTAATTTCACTACAAAACTCCTTGAAAGTATTTTATAAAATTAATAACTGCGCACTTGCAATATTATCATAATATCAAAGAAGAAGAAGAAAAAGAAAAAGCAAACGTTGACAGATGGCTTTGAGTGTGTGTGTAAAAACACAATTTTTGCTTGTATGTATTAGTGGGTATTTATAATCATGGTTAGGCCCGTCTAGTACGGCATTTTCAGGCAGAGTTGCCTCCTACGGTTGCCTACATCTCGGAAATTACTTAAGCCTTTTGAAGCAAATTTGTCATATATCGTCGGTAATTATGCAAAACGATGTAAGCACCAAATGCAAAACCCAGTAAGCGACACTTTGGTCAAAAATGGTATTTGCTATCCAGGGCTTCTAGGGGATCACGCTCCATTATTTAGGAAGAAGTAACAAAAAATTTGACTGCAAAACAGCGCATGTCATTCGAGTGACTGCATTTAATTAATCCCAAAATAGTCCCAAAACGACCGCAAAAAGAAAATCAAAATCAAAAGAAAACCAAAATGATCCCAAAACAACTCCAAAATTATTCGAAAATGACCAAAATTTAACCCAAAATGATCTCAAAATAGCCACAAAATTATCCCAAAGTGACCCGTAACTGATCCCAAAATTATCCTAAAATAATCCAAGTGAAGTGGATAGTCTTAGAATCAATCATACCTACCTATATGCCAAATTTCATCGAAATCGCTGAAGCTGTTTCCGATATTCTTCGGTAAGGTGGAAACCCTAGGTGGCAGCCCTACTTGAAAATATTTTAGTTGGTATGTCGGCGAAAATACCTTTTATTTGATACCCATATTGGCATATAACACAGTAAACCACCCCAGGTGGCAACCCCCAAGTAGATAGTCTAAGAATCAATCCAACTATATATATTCAAAACTTTATCCAAATCGGTCAAGCGGTTCCCGAGATAGTTCGGATATACAAATATACAAGTTTAGCTCGTTTGAAGTTATAAGATTTGCTTTCCCTTGTTGATTTTCTAACAGAGTGAACTGATGTATAGTGGAATGGTTTTGCGGCATCCCTTGTCAATTTTAGTTTTGTGATAAACCGGTTTCGGGTTTCCGCCTTCTTCAGGATATAAAATCGTTCGATAGAAAGCCGAAACCGGGTTGTCGCAATCCCAAAATGGATAAGGGAAGATGAAAAATCATTCCGGTGTTAAAAGCCCCTCAAGGGCATTTCCTGCACATGGACCTTTATTATTGTACTATAGTTCTTTTAAAACGACACGTCCACACTTAATTACTCTACACAAAAATTCTTATACGAAAGAATGTGCTATAAAAAGGACATACACTCCCACTCGCGAGCAAATGACTCTTATAAACAATCATCTTTTCCAGCGCTCAATTCCAGTTGCATATTCTCTTATAAATCCTTACACTCTTTGCTACAACACATATTTCTCGTCACTGAAAACTCTCTGTGCGCAAAAGCTTGCAGCAACACTCAATAATCCTGCCAAGCTTTTTTAGTTATAAGAGTGAGCACACGCGCTAAGGGACCTGCTTGCTTTAGCTATGAAGAATGACAACAATGAGCTAAATTTGGCATGCTTGTGACAAGGTATGTAGCAAAGTTCAATTTTAATGCCGACAAACGGCATTTGGTGGCGCTGTTAACGTATCAAACGTTTTTTTAGTCATAATCTATACTTCTAAAGGTTCGCATTCCGCTTTGTTACGCTAGTCGCGAAAAATATATAGCAGATAGGGTCATAATCATATTGAATAGTACAAGTTTTTGCGTAAAACAAAAGTAATAAACGTGAAATTTTCGTAAAAATTAATGAGAGAAGAAGAATACAAAAGTGTGTGTGTATGTATAGATGCTTGTGAGTGACGGAGTTGAGGACAAGGCAAGCTAGATATGTAGGTATATGTAAAAAAATTATGGTGAGAGGCAGCAAGTACATCAACAAATTTCGGTAATGGCAAACTAAAAAATTTGCATAAAATAATAAGGATGGCAATTTGTGTGCCAAAAACAAGGAAAAAAGGCAAAAAAAAAAATTGGAAAACAAAAAATCAGCAAAACACAAAAAAAAAACAAACAAAAATGTTGGAGAAAAACATGAAAAAATTGCAAATTAAAAAAAAATCAGTGAAAAAGTAGCTAAATTGCAATTTCTGTCAAAGTGTTGGTGTGTTAATGTTTAGGCAATTGTTGCCTAACGCCCCAACAATGCCACAACCACGTATCGTCGGACGCTGGAAGTTGGCAGCATTTGTCTAGCCTTGTCATTGTCGGTCCTGTTGGCGCGTTAATGATTGTGTGCCCGTGTGTGTTGAAATTCTTACATATGTAACCGTGTGCGTGTTGTTGTTGTCGAGTCATTTGTATATTCGCGTTGTTTTGCGGTTGTTATCCGCATTGTTTTGGTTTGACGGTTGGTCGACTTTAATTAATAGCAGTGACAGCTTACGTTGTCATTCGAAATACAACTACTAAACCAGCAACAACAACACGGCTAAAAAAATGAACCTAAATTTTAAACCCGTATAAAGTTTAATCAATTTCTCAAACTTTTTTGTACAATATTTCAAACCGTCCAAATACCTACAAAGATTTTCAATTTCTTTTGGTTTCGATTTAAAATCTAAATGAAAAAGCTGTCTAAATTTTTTATTTTTGGTTTGTTTTAATGTAATTGAATTTTGCCCACAAAAACTTAATGAGCGTCATAGCTCAGCGGTAGAGCAGTCGGCTGTGACTCCTGAGCGTTTTCGTTCGAGTTCTGTCAGCTGCCACATTTTTTTTAGTTTTATTTTATTCTTAAAACTTTTCGGTCTAAAATTTAAACTTTTGGGTTTGAAAATTCAAATTTATTTTTGAAAGCTTATTCAAGATTGAATTTTGCCAACAACATTTATGTGTGCGATGTAGCTCAGTGGTAGAGCAGACGGGCATGATGCGGGGAGTCTTGGTTCGAATTCCCGCCAACGGACAAAAAATTTATTTTATCTTTAAAAAATTGTTAAAACATTTCTTGTTTATAATTGAAACCCGATTCATTTAGCCAATTTTCATGAAAACTGGTATAGATTGAATTTGAATCCAAATTTGGTTTGGTCATATATGTAGTCCAAAAAAGTTTAAAATTTAGGTTCGAATTTTTAGCCGTGAACTTAAAAAATTTTAATGTTGTCACTTACCTGTATACAATGACATATGTGGTGCAACTCAAACAAATAGGAAATACGAGTAGACAATAACAAATCTACTACACATTAGCATGCAACTCTTATTTGTTGGTTGCCTTCTTTGTTTTTGTGTGCTATGTGGTCTTATTTGGCACAATAACCAAGTGGCTTGTAACAAGCACCGAATTTAACCTAATTAAACTGCACCAACGTTGAACCAAACCTCGTGGTGCATCTTGTTCTGATAGTATTTTTCCTAATTAAAGCGCACCTTATGGCCGTATATTGCTAATAAAATTTAAATGCAATTTAAATTTCCAAGGTATTAAGGGCAAAACTATCTTATTCATTTGAATTCATTACTACTTTGCAGAAGCCAGAAAAGTTTTATTTAAATAAAACTGTTAGAGGTTTTGATAAGTTTAGTTATATATTTACCCCTTATTCATAAAAAATATAAAAGGTTTAATAAGCTCTTATTAACAAAAATTTGTATGAAAATGTAATTTTAAAAAGCTTTATAAACCAATTTTATTTGTGTATCCATCGTACTAGTACTAGTACAAGGGTATTATAATTTTGTTCACATAACAATACTACGTAACGGAACAAAAAATCGAGATAGATATAGAGTTCCATTTATGAAAGTTCTTAGGTTGAAAAGAGGAGTACATTAAGGCATGTCCGTCCGTCTGTCCGTTTACACGATAACTTTAGTAAAAATTGAGATATTTGCATAAAATTTGTATACAGGTTACTTTCTGGCCAAGGTAGGTTGCTATTGAGAATGGGCGAAATCGGATGATAACCACGCCCCCTTTTTCGATATCGAAAATTTCGCAAATCACATAAATTGGCATATCTCGGTAGCTGAAACGGCGAAAATGATATAATTTTATAGGTGAATCCCCCTGGTCATTCTCTTATGATTTTTCCATAAATTTTTTATAGTGGGCGTGGCACCGCCCACTTTTAAGGGAGGCATTTTTGAAAACTCGACTGGTCGTAACTTTCAAACTGATTAGGGTAGAACGATGAAATTTGGCACACCTCTTACTAGTATCGCTGCACAGTGGTCTGATTTGTATGGAGAGTGGGATAAAATTCAATTTCTCAGAAAGCTTTGAACCTACCAATACCAAATTTTGCACATCGGTTTCCTACTATAAGGCGTTTACTTTTATAGAGTCTGAAGCCCGAATAAAACAATATTAATTTATGGATATTTCTTGTTAAATTGGGTTTATTTATTAGAGAAAGTTTTGCCTTTCATTAGAGTTGTAATACAATTTTGTAATTTCTTTAGTTAACGTAGAAGTATTAGCCAATGGTAACTGCCGCATGTTTGAAATGTATGGATCCGATTGTAGAAGAATTCGGTTTATCAAATCTTCGTTTGTCAGTTTTCGAGTCATTTTTCTGGTGTGGCATCGCCGAGAGTTGCCCTATTCCAAGCATAGAGTGTTTTATCACATCTCAGCCATCCCAACAAACATTTAGGCTTGAGTTACGTTAGTTCTCAAGTTGAGATCTAAGTGTCTTCCCAAACCTTTGTTCGTTGTTTTTCAACACAAAAACCACTTGGGAACAGGGTTCAAAAATGCTTAAAAAATTGTAAAGCACAGCATTATGTCTTTGCTTGAAAAAAACCAACAGCGACAGCAACAGCATGAAAAATGCTGTTAGCAATTAATCGATTACTATTAAGCAAATGTTCTATGCTTCACAGCCTACGCGCTAGCTGTTGCTTGCTTATTGAAAATGTCAGAAGCACAGCAAAATCAATGAAGAGGCTTTTGGTATATTTTGGTTGCGCTGCCAAGAGTGAATAGCGACTGCGTGACAGCGGCTAAGCATTAATTAAATCGATTGATGTAAACTTTGGACCTTTTTGATACCGTTTTGGGACCGTTTAAGGATCATTATGGGCCTATTTGGAATATGGCCATGATTTTAGGGTCAGTTTGGGACACTTTTGAGACCATTTCAGATCACATTCTCCTCCGCCATGCAGGCGAAAAAGTGGTTGGTATCGTGGAGAGACGAGCCGCATGTCGGACACTCATCCAGCACGTCAGGGTTTAGCTTCGATAGGTAAGAGTTAAAGCTATAGGTGCTTCTGATTGCAGGATGGAATTCATCGGACGGCAGCTGACAAAGGAGTTTACTGACTCTGTGTCTATGTGATTACTGTTGGAATTATTTAATTGAAAGCGGCCAAAAACGTCCGTTGTCCGTCTTTTCAATATAAAAAAAGTTTACATACATATATATTTATTTTTTTCCTGAGATGTTTTTTCTTTTAATTTTTTTAAAGCTTTCTAAAATTCAATTATAAAATGTCAGCAATCGATCGTTTGCTTCGCAGTATTTTTATGCTGCTACTGTGGCTGCTCGTTGTTTTCAAGCAAAAGCAAAAACTCCTGGTTTGACTGCTCATTTTTTCAAGCAAAATGAAAAGCAAACATGTGGCTTTTCCAGCAAGACACAAAATTAAAGCGCAGCTACAGCAAATTTTCGTTGCTTTTGCTATTTCTGCTGAAGCATTTTGAACCCTGCTAACGGCATTTTTGTTAACTATGTATATGAAAAAACGCTGCTTCTCAAGATGAGAAAGGGATAGTTCTCAAATTGTATTCAAATGGAATTCTCTAATTGGACTCAAAGAAATGAATTCGACTCTGAAAATAAAAACCGAAAAAAAAATAAACCATGATTTTTACAATTTAAACCGCAATGAGATAGTAGTTGATCAGCAAAATGCTCTAGAGAATTATTGTACTAAAAAAATTGAAAAAATTTGAGAAAAAAGTTCAATTATATGATGGAAATTCGCCGAATTTTCGCGAAATTTGCAAAAGTTTCTGACACATAATTTAGGGGTTTCTATTAGCCATATTTAAGAACAAACTTTGTTAAAATTGCAAAAAACGGAAAGGGCAGGAAATTGTACCGTTCTAAAGTAAGTTTTAACGGGTGGATGTTATAAACGCATCTTGGGCAGGATATTTTGAGAAAAAGGGAAAAATGTATAGCTAAGCCTTTTAAGAGAACATTTCGAGGAACTCAAATCAGCTCTTATATCCTGACCAAGAGAGATCTTTAGTTGTTAAAAGTTTAAATGTAAATACGAATTCTTGAATAACTTTCATTTCGTTTATGAAAAAAACCGCAACTTAATCACCTTGTATTTTACTAAAAACTTAATTGTTTTCACTAATTTATTTTAATAAATCATGAAACATACCTTCTTCTTGCTTTTCTATTCTTATCTTGAATATTTTTTACACTGAAAGTTAAATTATTGCAAAATTAAAATCGCACTTTTTTAAATAAACCTTTTCTAGATATTTTTTTTTTGAACCTTCAAGAGTTCGCGCGTAGTCTTTTCGACCGCCCATGGTGAATAAAGGAAATATTGCTGTATGGACTCCCAGACATTTGGCAGCTTTAATAGCTTGGGCTTATTTTATTAGCAATCAAATACACAAGTACCGCCCATTTTTAACGCTTGTCGACAGTTTATAGCAAGCATTTTCTTCAGTTGTCACGGTGTGCCTGAAGCAAGTTTAATTGAAGGGTCAAAGCACAACCGATTTTCTCGTGGATTCTTATTTTATGGACCAAATTAAGTCACAATCCAAAATTTAAGCTTTTTCTACCGAGACGTTTTTGAGAAAATTCGATTTAAATTTTGAAAATTACAAAAAATTAGTACTAACTTTTTTGATATAAGATCCATGGATTTTATTATTTTTACCAATTTTTTTTAATGTGAAAACATAAAAGTATATAAATAATTATTTTTTTCTGGAACCATGTGTCCATAAGAAATTCATAAATTATATTCTTTTATTAGAATTGTTTAGAAACAATGACTTTAACTACAGGGAAACATTACATTATTATATGTGCCTTGAATTATACTCTCGCACTGCTTGCAGTAGTCTTCTTCCATAATCTGTATGGTATTTTGGAACCTTGTAATTTTTCCAAATCGTTTTGAAATCAGCGTGTACTGATTCCATCGCTATAAAATCCAAGACCTTGATGTGTTCTTTTACAAAACTCAGGAACATGAAAAAAGACAGCATGAACCTTAGGAGTGACAGAAATCGCCAAATCTTTGTAGCGTTTTGCGAATTTTTTTATATCTTATTCATAAGTTATTTTGAGATCACTGGAAAAACATGAAATTATTACATTATTGAAGTCGGCAAAGCAGCAAACATATTTCAAGCATCCCAAAGAACAAGAACTTCGCAAGATATCCACTTTCTTCAAAAGTGTTCGACACGCGTTTCCTGAAAAGCCGTGTCCGCCATGAATAAGCTGCTGGCTAACATTACATTTTTTAGCCCATTCAGCAGCATCTTTTTCGAACTCCTTGCTCATATGCTTATAATGTGTGTTGACGACTCCTAACATTAAATGAAGTTCAGGTGGAGGAATAATGTCTATTATTTGTGTATCTTTTTTACTAGAAATAATGGGTACATGCACACAATTTTCATGGTTTTTTGCTTGAACTTTCTTACTACCACTATCCAGCCAAGCAGTATAATTTTTAGCACAAGTTTCTACAGTTCTGTATTCTCCGCAAATATCTAGGTGGTCCTTGTGAGAAGAACACCATGTACACGGGAAAGAACTAGAATGGGACGCAATTCCTGTAAGAATATTGGCTAATTTCAAGTCCGTTGCTATAGTCGCCTCATATTCACCTATTTGTAGTAATGACCACAACATATCTACGTTTTCATAATTTTCTTCAGTATGAGCGACAATTGCAAGCAAAAACAATTTCTTTACGCCATTATCCTTAAACTTGGATGGAATACCAGCTCCCTTGTACAAAGTTCTTCGTCCTTCATTGGTGAGAAAATTTGAAAAATCCACCTCCACCATCAATTCCAAATTTCAAATGCCTTTCATTTACACCTCTCTTTTCACGAATCACAACTAAAAGACCATCATTGCTACTACAATACGCTAATGTTTCTGTACTCTTAATCTTCTTATTATTTTGTACGAATGACATTGCACTCCTTTACCATAAAATAGTTGTCCAATGAGTGTCTCATAGTACGCAGTTTATCTCTCATTTGTGGCTCGACCATTTTTCTCTTTTTGGTAGTTCTACGAAACGCTGAGGCTACACCAACAACAATATTATTTGAAAGTCCAAATTCTGTCCCGATTTTCAAAACATCTTCACTTTCAATAGGTTTTTGTTTATTTTCAGTTTTATTTTTGAAAGTTACCCTTAGCGGTCGACCGACTTTTTGAGATAAAGTAATTTGAGCACCACGGTTTTTTTGCACATTGTTATTCGAATTCAAAGTAATATTTTTCATCAAATCGACTACTAAATGTTCTTGAGATTTTGGAGGTAATGTGGACTGAATGTGTTTCACAAGATTGTCGTATTTCAGAGGGGCACCTGATTTACGAGATCTTTTCTTTGTGGTTTTTATCCTATTTTTGCCGAAATTCTGATGTCCTGGAGCTCTCGCAAGTTCACATAATTTACAAGTGCAAAACTTGTTTGCTTGAAATCTTTTACTCTTTGGTAGATGTGGAAATTGAGAGTTATCCGGAACTTAATAACAGAAGAAGAATTTCCACTTTTTCTAGCACGATAAACTCTAATTACACAAGCACTGCATATAACTTTCGGAAAACGAATGTCAAATTCGAACAATGGAAAAACTTCTCCAGCAACCATTTTCGTTTCTCCTTCAAGTTTTCTCATATTCGGTATTTTTTTTTTTCAAACAAAACAAACAAATCCTCTCGCGGTTTTCTTCTTGAGATCGAGCGTGGTCTTTTTTTAGAGACATTTTTTCACTCCACAATTTCACACAACCTATTACCGAAATTATAACGGCCCTATTCTGCGCGTAACCGGTAAATTCTTTACCTGGAGAATTTTTTCACAATCGTTACCGTTGGCAACGCGGTGTATGTGTTAATTCTTGTGAATCGATATGTATACAAAATTTGTGCAATTTTTTGTGTATTTGAGAATCGAAATATGTAAACAAAGAATTTATTCTATAAAATTATTTACGTAGACAAGACTATTAAGGTACAGACAGTTCATATGACAATTATGTGACACAAACACAAAATCCATGGATCTTATATCAATAAAGTTAGTACTAATTTTTTGTAATTTTCAAAATTTAAATCGAATTTTCTCAAAAACGGCTCGGTAGAAAAAGCTTAAATTTTGGATTCTGACTTAATTTGGTCCATAAAATAAGAATCCACGAGAAAATCGGTTGTGCTTTGACCCTTCAATTAAACTTGCTTCAGGCACTCCGTGTTGTCTCTCGTCGTCGAAAAGTAACGCGCGCCTGAAGCCGTTTTTGCTCAACGTGGCTAACAAATGAATAAGTGAAAGTATACTAATGCAAAACCTATTAGAGGAGGATGATGAAAATGATAAAACTTTATACGGTCAGATATCTCTGACAGCTTATCTGATGTGAAATCTAAAGGACCAAAAGTGTCTTCCTGTATTACTTGCTATACTGAACTGTAGTTTTCAATGTATGTTATTATGTTTCAATGTTCTTCCCTGATTTAAATTAAGCAAAACAAAAACAAACTTTCATTGCTGTTAAATATTGGTTTCTAATTACATAACAACTAAAATTATTAAAAATAAATGAGCTTCAGCAGTTAAATCACCCAGTTAAAAGAGGCGTCGAAAAGACTACGCGCGACTGCTTGTGTTACAAAAAGCCCCGCGCGCCCGCTTGAAGGTTAAATAGTTGACTTTGAATGAGCAGAAGTGACGTTTAACGTTCCAATTGGGCATAACAGGTGGTTTTCCGTAAAATTCAATATATTTGCTATGGAAACGCATGACAGAAAGTTCTTTTTGAAGAATCAGCCTTTTTGATTTTTGTGTATGGGGCTGCGCCACTGTGCGTTGGGAGTATACCTGATGAAATTGGATAAAATCTCTCTCCAACCAGGCCCACTTTCGATATCGAAAACTTCGAAAATCACCTAAAATGAGATAATTCGGTAACGGAAATGGCTAAAATGATATAGTTTGGTAGGATGAACCCCCTAGTCATTCTATTAGGATTTTTGATAAATTTTAATTAATAATTAAAGTAGGACTCGCAATGCCCCTGAAAAATGGGCATACTTGAAAATTTTACGGGTCATAACCTTAAAACTGATTACGGTAGATCGATGAAATTTGGTACAAGGTATACTAGCATAATAGGTATTATACCTGATGTTATTGGACGAAATCGCTTCCCAACCACGCCCACCTACGAAATGGAAAATTTCTAAAATCATATGAAAACTACCGCTGGGTATTTAATGTTTGGTTTACCAGAACTCAGACTTTCTTACTTGTTTTAACTCGATTTGCTTTTTTATTTACTAAAATATGTATGTAGACTTTATTTGTGTTTAAAAAAAGTTGTATTAGAAGTGGGCGAAGTCCTTTTTACATTTTACAGACATTTCGTAAGAGTGACTTGGATGACAAGATTCGATCAGATATGTTTTTATACCTTTCATGAACATGAAATGGTATTATAACTTTGGTCCGATGTTTGGAAGTATGAGAAGAAGAAGAGATGGACCCATCAATAAGTATACCGAAATGATCAGGATGACAAGCTGAGTTGATTTAGCCATGTCCGTCTGTCCGTCTGTCTGTTTGAACGCAAACTAGTCCCTCAATTTTTGAGATATCTGGCTGAAATTTTGTATGTGACCACCATTTTGTAATATAGGAATCATTTGTCGGAACTGGCAAGATCGGACCAGTATAACATATAGCCCCCATACAACCGATTGTTCAGATATAAGGTTTTTTGACCAAAACTTCTGCAATTAAAAAGTTAGGAACGTAAAATTTTGCCACTCGAGTACTTTCTATTTATGTAGTGTATATAGTGAAAAACAACAAGATCGGGCAAATGTAACATATAGCCCCCATACAACCGATTGTTCAGATATAAGGTTTTTTGGCCAAAACTTCTGCAATTAAAAAGTTAGGAACGTAAAATTTTGCAACTCGAGTGCTTTCTATTTATATAGTGTATATAGTGAAAATCAACAAGATCGGGCAAATGTAACATATAGCCCCCATACAACCGATTGTTCAGATATAAGGTTTTTTGGCCAAAACTTCTGCAATTAAAAAGTTAGGAACGTAAAATTTTGCATCTCGAGTACTTTCTATTTATGTAGTGTATATAGTGAAAATCGAAAAGATCGGGCAAATGTAACATATAGCCCCCATACAACCGATTGTTCAGATATAAGGTTTTTTTGACCAAAACTTCTGCAATTAAAAAGTTAGGAACGTAAAATTTTGCAACTCGAGTACTTTCTATTTATGTAGTGTATATAGTGAAAATCAACAAGATCGGGCAAATGTAACATATAGCCCCCATACAACCGATTGTGCAGATATAAGGTTTTTTGACCAAAACTTCTGCAATTAAAAAGTTAGGAACGTAAAATTTTGCAACTCGAGTACTTTCTATTTATGTAGTATATATAGTGAAAATCAACAAGATCGGGCAAATGTAACATATAGCCCCCATACAACCGATTGTTCAGATATAAAGTTTTTTGGCCAAAACTTCTGCAATTAAAAAGTTAGGAACATAAAATTTTGCAACTTGAGTACTTTCAATTTATGTAGTGTGTAGAGGAAAATCAAGAAGATCGGGTAAATATAACATATATGTAGCCCCATACAACCGGTTGTTCCGATAAAAGGTTTTTTGGCCAATACTTCCGCATTTAAAAAGTTAGGAACGTAAAACATTGCACCTTTAGTACTTTCTACATATGTAATGTGTATAGTGTAAGTCAGTACAATTGAACACGTATAATATATAGCCTCCATACAATCGATTGTTCCGATAACTCGGATCCTATTATTTTGTAAGTTTTTTTAAATTATAACAAAGATGTGTAATGTGTATAGTAAATATAGTTAAATTGAAACAGGCTGTACTGGGGATCGAACAGTGAAAATCGTGACGCTTATTCATGAAAGGTATATAGCCCTCGGCACAGCCGAAGACAGCTTTCCTTACTTGTTTTTTTTTTTTAGTTGTAAGTCCAAGGGAGTGGACGATTTGAACTATTTTTCGTACAGTCAATAACTTTAATGAGGGTAGCTTTTGCGTGGCACCCCTAGGGGTAGACCAATTTCAAAAATGTTTGATACAGTCAATAACTTTTAGTAGGGTAACTTACATATGTGCCAAGTTTCAATATAATATTCTTCTTTTTCTTCTTCTCTAAAATTAAAATTTGTATTTAATAAAAAAGTTTTATAGGTCCAAGGAAGTGTTCCCTAGGTCTCGACTGATTTCAATAATTTTTGGTACAGTCAATCAATTGTATGAGGGTAGTTGCTCGCCGAGTCTCATGCAGATATCTTGCTTTTTTGAGCGGAAATTTAAATTTGTGTTTAAATATTTGTTTATACCCTAGGAGTTCACCGATTTTAACTATTTTTGGATTTTTTTTTCCAAAAAAAGTATGAAGCCGAACAACTTTGAGGCGTGGGACCCCTAACTACTGCGTTTTCATATACAGATACTTCAACGATTGTCCATCAGCTTTTCAGGGTATTTCACGCCCACTTTCGATACCGAAAATTTCGAAAATGACCTAATTCGGTAAGGTAAATAGCCTATATCATTGTTATCCCGTTCTGAAAACTACCGCTGGGTATTTAAATTTCGGTTCGCCCGAGCTGAGACTTCCTTACTTGTCCAATTTAGTATGATGATACCATTGTGTTATATAGTACACTTGTTCAAAATAAGCTAAATCGGTTACCGATCACGCCCATTTTTTTTGTAAAAGTTTATTGAAAGGAAATGTGTTTTTTGAGAAAAATTTACCTACGCGCTGCAGGAACCAGACAAGCCGACATATGTTTCCATGATACTGGAGCTACATCTCTTCACGGACTTTTTCTTCCCGGAATTGTGAGAGTCGAACTCACAACACTGTAGTGACTTGTATGCTAGAAGGTCTAGCAAGGGATGTAGATGACATGCAAACTACCACAAAAACACCTGTAATAGAATTCTGTATTTGTATAAACTTGTAAGCTGTTGAAAAGCACGCGCATAACCTTTCTCAGGCCACGAAGTTGTTACCTTGTTGTTATTAATAAGTCGCAGTGGGCTCCAAAATCCGATGTGTGTAATTTCTAACGTCAGGGACTATAAAAATTAGGGATAGTCCTTACTAGACTTATTGGTATGGCAACCAAAAGGCAGACAGCAATTCACGACAGAAAAAGAGGACACACATAAGTACTTAATAATAATAACTGAAGAAGCCATATAATGAGCAGTTACTACCGAAATATTAAAACTTTTCCATTTTGTATTAATTTTCAAGTGAAAAAAATTTGAATACTTCTTATTCACTTTCAAGATACTTTAAGAACTCGAATTTGTATTTAATTGTATAAAGAAATGTACATGCTTGCACACATAGGTACACGCATATACATAAGTAGTTGCAACTTAAATGGTTAGGAGTGTTTATTGTTGCTCTTGTTGCGTCATTCAACGCACCTAAGCAGGATATCAGTGACTGCTTGTAAAGTTTGACTCAAGGACACTTAATAGCACACTTGAAAGGCATTCGTGTATTTCACGCACGAACGGAGACGTCAACGAGTAGAGAAGTAGAGTGTGGCCCTTTTGAAAAGTAACATGAAAAGGGCTGGTGATCGGACGGTATACAAGCAAAATAATGGAGTGTGCAGTTAAGTTTAGAGGGTAAGGTTATTTGAGTAGCGAAATAAAAAAACGAGTTGGCGTATTCGACTCTTTTCGAGTTAGTCAATATTGATTACAATACTTTCCATTTTTTCGCCCTTTGGAAGTTCTTGAAAATCGACAAGTAAATAGGTGAACAGGTCGGCGAGTAGTCCGTCGTTTCATGATGCTTTATTTTCTAAGTAAAGGCTAGTAGCCCTGGAAGGTATTATACCGCCTTAAAGTAGACGTCTCCTTTCCTTTCGTCCCTTTGTACAAACTTCTATTGATGCATATCTCTTTTAATCTTCTAGGCATTATAAAAGTATATAAACATACAAATTCCTACACAGAAAATCAATTCTAATGCAAACTCTTTAACTATTATCGATTACACACCGCAATCAAGATTAGCTAATAATAGCAGAAAACAATTTCATTATGTTCTAATTAATAATCTCTTCTCAACACTCATCCACTCATCATTTATCGGATTCTGTCCTTAAATATTCCTTATTTCCATCAATCTTCCAACAGCTATCAATTCCACTAATCCTTATTAATAACAATTTAATTGCTTTCAATGTCAGGCGTTATTAAACTAATTCAATCGATCATTTGCTGATGGTAATGAGCATTTATTTATGTAATCGAATGCAACCTAAACCGCTAACTTATTTACTACATAGTTATAAATATTTAGGAACGAATTTTAAGCGTATCTATGTATGTATGTGCTAGCATTTTGAAGACCGTTATCTCTTCCATATCGCATAAGTAACGCCTGCGTCACTTCGAGAAGGTGCTTTACATTGCACAACAACAAGAAACATAAATATCGCGTATCTAACTTCTTGGCGTCACTTGGGAGTTGACAATGCCTTGTCCTAGAGCTAGCGTGATCGGCTGGAATGCGTAGGATTCAAGGTTCGAGTTTTGGTAATAATTTTAAACTTTTTTCATAATTTTTTCTTACCCTAAGGACCGTGTGGAAGTCGCGTATACGGGGAACAGTTTTTACCGAAGGAAGATGAGAAAAAGATGAAACAGCGATGAAATTCCACTTCTTGAAGTAACTTTATGGTCACATCCGCGATAGAAAATGTTGGCTGGGTAGTTGCGAGCAATATCGTGAAAGTAATTACTTCGAGGAATATAAAAATTAAAGCTGTAAATTTGTGACACTTTCTTGGCAAATAGCCCTTGAGGAAAATGAGCAAAACTAAAACTTAAATCAAAGATTTTAAAATTAGCAATTTTATAGAATGACAACATTACCACCTGGCTCGGCTCCATACATTTTTTTGCAACAACAACGAGTGGTGCTAGATTATTGGTATCTTATGTGAGCTAGTCAAAAAATATAAAATGGTTGGAGTCGGTCAACCCCTAGGAGTACCTCCTAACATTCTTTAACAAAAAACAAGTAAGGAAAGCTGTGTTCGGCTGTGCCGAAGGCTATATACCTTTCATGAATAAGCGTCACGATTTCCACTGTTCGATCCCCAGTACAGCTTGTGTGAATTTAACTTTAGCTCATACCGAAATTATCGGAACTATCGATTATATGGGGGCGATTATTTTATTGGTCCAATCTCATTGATTTTTAACATCGACATTCCACATTCCAGCAATAGTTACGAAATTTCACCATGCTACCTATATAATTACAGGAGTTATAGCCCAAAATCAGTTTATCGGAACATTCGATTCTATGGGGCTTTGTGAAATATTTGTCCCATTTCAATGATTTTCAACACCGATATTTCACATATAAGAATAGAAATACTTACAAAATTTCACGTTACTAGCTCTCTAATTACAGAAGTTATAGCCCGAAATCCGTTTATCGGAACAATCGATTGTATGGGAGCTATGAGTAGTTTTAAAATTGAGGGACTAGTTTGCGTAAAAACAGACGGACGGACAGACGGGCATGGCTAAATGGAATCAGCTTATCGTCCTGATCATAACGGTATACTTATTAGTGGGTCTATCTCTTCTTCTTCTCATACTTACAAACATCGGACCAAAGTTATAATACCATTTCATGTTCATGAAAGGTATACAAATGTTACGTATTTCACTTTTATCAACATTTTAAGTAACTTTTTGTGATAAAATGAAGTTTATGAAAAGTAGGGAAAATATGAGCAAACGCTTTCTTCAGAAATCGATAGAAAATATTCCAAACATTCATTTTATTATAGTTAGAAGTTGTAGCACGCTGTAGCACAAAAACATTTTTGCCTATCCAAAGCAGAAAAGGTAGCATTTATAAGGTACAAATACTGCATTAATGCTTGTTTTAATATTTGATCGATTGCCCTGATTTCTCATTTAATGAGCCAACGATAAGCTATGTTTTCGTACAAAACTATCACCACACCTTTAAAATTGATATGCAAAATACATATATAGCTAAAGTCAGAAAAAATTCTAAGCAGTTTTACTTGAATCAAATTTTTCTGATCTCTGATATCATCTTTCTGTAAAAAAATTTCAACTTCATTCACTTACAATAAACTCCTAAGAAAGGGGGCATGTCGGGAATTTTTTGCTGAGAAGCTTCTTATGGCAGAAATACACCCGGAGAGTTTGCCAAACTACTGCCGAGGGGCGACCCCGTTTAGAAAAATTGTTTTTCTAAATAATTTTTGATGTTACTTTTGCCGGGCATCGAACCCCCACTACTTGGTGTAGAAAGCCGAACACTTAACCGCTACATCACGGCGGCCGCTAAAACATAAAAGGGTTAAATTAATATCCATAGGACATGCTCAAACGAAAGGAATCACTCCATCACTCATCCCGTTTTAATCCTTGACTAATCGCATTTTAACCACGTTTTTATTACCACGCTTTTATTATTAGGTTCACTTGTATGTTTGCTATTTGTTTGTTTTTTGTTTGCTTGTTTGTTTGTTTGCTGGCTTGTATGTATGTGACTCTCGTTCGGTCTAAGCCCCAGTGGTCCAAAAACCGTAAAATGTCCCTAAAATATGGGTATTAAACGAAAGCCGAAGGCCCAAGGTTTCATTTGGACATCGACATATTTCGATAAATTTATCGATAACTGAGTTATCGGTCAAAATATGATTGCCCAAAAACCTAAAAAATTCCCTACAATATGGGTATCAAACGAAAGGTGAAGGCCCCAGGTTTCATTTGGACATCGACATATTTCGATCAATTTATCGATAACTGTGTTATCGGTCCAAATGTGGTTGCTCGAAAACCTTAAAATTTCCCTACAATATGGGTATCAAACGAAAGGGGAAGGCCCCAGGTTTCATTTGGACTTCGATATATTCCGATAAATTTATCGATAACTGAGTTATCGGTCAAATATGATTGCCCAAAAACCTAAAAAATTCCCTACAATATGGGTATCAAACAAAAGGCGAAGGCCCCAGGTTTCATTTGGACATCGATATATTTGGTTAAATTTATCGACAACTGAGTTATCGGTCAAAATATGATTGCCCAAAAACATAAAAAATTCCCTACAATATGGGTATCAAACGAAAGGCGAATGCCCCAGGTTTCGTTTGGACATCGATATATTTCGATAAATTTATCGATAACTGAGTTATCGGTCAAAATATGATTGCCCAAAAACCTAAAAAATTCCCTACAATATGGGTATCAAACGAAAGGTGAAGGCCCCAGGTTTCATTTGGACATCGACATATTTCGATCAATTTATCGATAACTGTGTTATCGGTCCAAATGTGGTTGCCCGAAAACCTTAAAATTTCCCTACAATATGGGTATCAAACGAAAGGGGAAGGCCCCAGGTTTCATTTGGACTTCGATATATTCCGATAAATTTATAGATAACTGAGTTATCGGTCAAATATGATTGCCCAAAAACCTAAAAAATTCCCTACAATATGGGTATCAAACAAAAGGCGAAGGCCCCAGGTTTCATTTGGACATCGATATATTTGGTTAAATTTATCGACAACTGAGTTATCGGTCAAAATATGATTGCCCAAAAACATAAAAAATTCCCTACAATATGGGTATCAAACAAAAGGTGAAGGCCCCAGGACTCATTTGGACTTCGATATATTTCGATAAATTTATTGATAACTGAGTTATCGGTCAAAATGTGATTGCCCAAAAACCTAAAAAATTCCCTACACTATGGGTATCAAACGAAAGGTGAAGGTCCCAGGTTTCATATGGACATCGATATATTTCGATAAACTTATCGATAACTGAGTTATCGGTCAAAATATGATTCAAACGAAAGGGGAAGGCCCCAGGTTTCATTTGGGATTCGATATATTTCGACAAATTTATCGATAACGGAGTTATCGGTCAAAATATGATTGCTCAAAACCCTAAAAAATTCCCTACAATATGGGTATCAAATGAAAGGCGAAGGCCCCAGGTTTCATTTGGACATCGACATATTTCGATAAATTTATCGATAACTGAGTTATCGGTCAAAATATGATTGCCGAAAAACCTAAAAAATTCCCTACAATATGGGTATCAAACGAAAGGCGAATGCCCCAGGTTTCGTTTGGACATCGATATATTTTAATAAATTTATCGATAACTGAGTTATCGGTCAAAATATGATTGCCCAAAAACATTAAAAATTCCCCACAATATGGTATCAAACGAAAGGTGAAGGCCCCAGGTTTCATTTGGACATCGACATATTTCGATCAATTTATCGATAACTGAACTATCGGTCAAAATATGATTGCCCAAAAACCTAAAAATTCCCTACAATAAGGGTATCAAACGAAAGGCGAAGGCCCCAGGTCTCATTTGGACATCGATATATTTCGATAAATTTATCGATAACTGAGTTATTGGTCAAAATATGATTGCCCAAAAACCTAAAAAATTCCCTACAATATGGGTTTCAAACAAAAGGTGAAGGCCCCAGGTCTCATTTGGACTTCGATATATTTCGATAAATTTATCGATAACTGAGTTATCGGTCAAAATATGATTGCCCAAAAACCTAAAAAATTCCCTACAATATGGGTATCAAACGAAAGGTGAAGGTCCCAGGTTTCACTTGGACATCGACATATTTCGATAAACTTATCGATAACTGAGTTATCGGTCAAAATGTGGTTTCCCGAAAACATAAAAAATTCCCTACAATATGGGTATCAAACAAAAGGTGAAGGCCCCAGGTCTCATTTGGACTTCGATATATTTCGATAAATTTATCGATAACTGAGTTATCGGTCAAAATATGATTGCCCAAAAACCTAAAAAATTCCCTACAATATGGGTATCAAACGAAAGGTGAAGGTCCCAGGTTTCACTTGGACATCGACATATTTCGATAAACTTATCGATAACTGAGTTATCGGTCAAAATGTGGTTTCCCGAAAACCTTAAAATTTCCCTACAATATGGGTATCAAACGAAAGGGGAAGGCCCCCAGATTTCATTTGGACTTCGAAATATTTCGATAAATTTGTCGATAACTGAGTTATCGGTCAAAATATGATTGCCCAAAAACCTAAAAAATTCCCTACAATATGGGTACACAGCTAAAAATTTGAACCTAAATTTTAAACTTTTTTGGACTACATATATGACCAAACCAAATTTGGATTCAAATTCAATATAGACCAGTTTTCATGAAAATTGGCTAAATGAATCGGGTTTCAATTATAAACAAGAAATGTTTTAACAATTTTTTAAAGATAAAATAAATTTTTTGTCCGTTGGCGGGAATTCGAACCAAGACTCCCCGCATCATGCCCGTCTGCTCTACCACTGAGCTACATCACACACATAAATGTTGTTGGCAAAATTCAATCTTGAATAAGCTTTCAAAAATAAATTTGAATGTTCAAACACAAAAGTTTACATTTTAGACCGAAAAGTTTTAAGAATAAAATAAAACTAAAAAAATGTGGCAGCTGGTAGGATTCAAACGAAAACGCTCAGGAGTCACAGCCGACTGCTCTGCCGCTGAGCTATGACGCACATGAAAATCTTGTGGGCAAAATTCAATTATATTCAAACAAAACAAAAATAAAAAATTTAGACTGCTTTTTCATTTAGATTTTAAATCGAAACCAAAAGAAATTGAAAATCTTTGTAGGTATTTGGACGGTTTGAAATATTGTACAAAAAGTTTTGAAAAATTGATTAAACTTTATACGGGTTTAAAATTTAGGTTCATTTTTTTAGCCGTGTATCAAACGAAAGGTAAAGGCCCCAGGTTTCATTTGGACATCGACATATTTCGATAAATTTATCGATAACTGAGTTATTGTCAAAATTTGAGACCAAATACCTTAAAATTTCCTAACAATATGGGTATCAAACGAAAGTGGAAGTCCAGAGGTTTCGTATGGACTGCTGTATTTTTCGATATATTTATCGATAATTTCATAGGACATTTGACTAAAAAGTTTAAAATAAATATAGTTTAAAAAACTAAAACTCACGCTTTTAGAGAGTATTGAACTAAAAAGTTGAAAATAATTTTAAAAACCCTACACAGTAGTATTGTGGAAAAAGCGTGGTCCGCTTTGTGCCATAATTTTCATATATCGACCGCTCGACGCATTTCCCACATAATGTTAGTTTCTTTACTACACTTTCATTAGCTTTACTTGTACATACATTCATATGTATATTTGCTTGTTTGTATGTAACTCTACTTCAGTCTACCCGATAGTGGCATATGACTGTCACAAAAACCTTGAAATGTGTCTTCAATATGGGTATCTAACGAAAGGAGGTAGCATTTGGACTTCGATATATTTATCGATAACTAAGTTATCGGTCATAATGCCTACAATCTGGTTATCAAACAAAAGGGAAGTTCTACAGGTTTCTATTGGACTTTGGAATATTTCGATATATTTATCGATAACTGAGTTATCGGTCAAAATGAGGTTGTCCAATAATATTGAAAATTGCCTAGAATATGGGTATCAAACGAAAGTAGAGGCCCAGAGGTTTCGTTTGCACTGCGGTATATTTCGATATATTTATCGATTACTTCATAACACATTTAACTAAAAAGGTAAAAATAATTTAAATAAAAAACGAAGATTATGGAACAAAGCGGACCACGCTTTTTCCATATTACTACTGTGTAGGGTTTTTAAAATTATTTTCGACTTTTTAGTTCAATACTCTCTAAAAGCGTGAGTTTTAGTTTTTATACCTTTCATGAACATGAAATGGTATTATAACTTTGGTCCGATGTTTGTAAATATGAGAAGAAGAAGAGATAGACCCATCAATAAGTATACCGAAATGATCAGGATGACGAGATGAGTTGATTTAGCCATGTCCGTCTGTCCGTCTGTCCGTCTGTCCGTCTGTCTGTCTGTCTGTCTGTTTGAACGCAAACTAGTCCCTCAGTTTTTGAGATATTTGGCTGAAATTTGGTATGCGGCCACCATTTTGCAATATAGGAATCATTTGTCGGAACCAGCAAGATCGGACCAATATAACATATAGCTCCCATACAACCGATTATTCCGATAAACGGATTTTGGGCTATAACTCCTGTAATTAAACACGAAGGTACGTGAAATTTTATAAGTGTTGCTATTTTTATATGTGAAATATCGATGCTGAAAATCATAGAGATGGGATAAATATTTCACATAGCTCCCATACAATCGATTATTCCGATAAACGGATTTTGGGCTATAACTCCTGTAATTAAACAAGTAGGAACGTGAAATTTGGTAAGTATTGCTATTTTTATATGTGAAATATCGATGTTGAAACTAATCGAGATTGGATAAATATTTCACATAGCCCCCATACAATCGATTGTTCCGATAAACGGATTTTGGTAGATAACTCCTGTAATTATATAGGTAGGAACGTGAAATTTTGGAAGTATCGCTATTTTTATATGCGAAATATCGATGTTGAGAATCATTGAGATGGCATAAATATTTCACATAGCTCCCATACAATCGATTATTCCGATAAGCGGATTTTGGGCTATAAGTCCTGTAATTAAACACATAGGAACGTGAAATTTTGGAAGCGTCGCTATTTTTATTAGTAAAATGTCGATGTTGAAAATCATTGAAATGGGATAAATATTTCACATAGCCCCCATACAATCGATTGTTCCGATAAACGGATTTTGGTAGATAACTCCTGTAATTATATCGGTAGGAACGTGAAATTTCGTAAATGTTGCTATTTTAGAATGTGGAATGTCGATGTTAAAAATTAATGAGATTGGACCAATATAACACATCGTCCCCATATAATCGATAGCTCCGATAATTTCGGTATGAGCTAAAGTTAAATTCACACAGGCTGTACTGGGGATCAAACAGTGAAAATCGTGACGCTTATTCATGAAAGGTATTTAGCCTTCGGCACAGCCGAAGACAGCTTTCCTTACTTGTTTTAAACTATATTTATTTCTAGGATATTGTTCCTGACTCAAAAGTGATCGTTGCCGCAATATTTGTCTAAAATTTCATCATTTCATATTAGTAGAAATACCAAGAAGGGGTTCTGCTGACTTAAAATTATCACCTGTTTTATATTTCAAGAAAACGCTTAAATAACCGCCTACATACATAAAATGGCGGTCGTTGTTGAAAGTGCAAGCCCGCCTACTCAAAGAAGTATGACTAGAATTATTTCCTCCTACCCAACTTAGAGTTTTAATATCACGTGCGCGGTTTTCACCTTCAACGTCTATATGTCAATTTAGTATAAGACTTGCAATAAATCGACCTATACTTTTATTGATGAGCAATAAAACCTACAATTACAAGGTGTAATCCAAAGATATTTGAGCTTAACACGCGAACTCATTAAATTAATAAGCACGCGGAGGGAAATCTATGGATCGAACATCCATAATTATTGATACCACATTAAATAAAAATTTAAAATCCTGTCCCATCAATGAATATGGATGTTCCATCAATACATATTAGATAAATCACTATTGAAGTGCGTGCCGCTTAGCTGGGCTTCAATTTTGGTTTCCGGTGGCCGGTATACAGGATGCGGTAGAACTACTGAAGACAGTGAACATCAATGGCGTTGATGTGTACATCTTCTCTGACAGCCAAGCAGCCCTCAAGGCTTTGGGGGCCTTTACATTCAATCCCAGGGCTGTGGAGAGCTGCCGCAAATCTCTCAACGAGATCGCTGAGCAACTCTCAATTCATCTGGTATGGGTGCCTGGACACAGCGGCATACATGCCGCTCGCGACCATCAAGCTCTTAACGAGAAATATATTCCTCAAACACGAAAGGCACAGATGGGAAAACCTAGCTACCTGCAGTCATACAAAACTGGGGTGGCCAAAGATTACCACGAGTAGGTCGGAAGACCTGCTCAAGCTCAGAAGGGAGGAGCTCTCATTACTCATGGGACTTCTCACAGGGCATATAGGTTTCGGCAGGCATGGTCCAACTTAATCTCAATCATTGTGAAGCTGCGCAAGACCTATTAGCGCATACAACACGCGAGCTAAAAACTGACGTAGCGTTACTAAGCGAACCATACAGGGAAAGGTCTGCAATTTGGCTACCTGACTCAGACGGCAAGGCTGCTATATGGGCTTGTGGACAGAGTCCAATTTACGTAGAGCCCATACTTAAAGAAAAGGGCTGCGTGTGTGGCAAGATAGGCGATATATTCTTATATAGTTGCACTCCGCTGGATATATTCGAAGAAATTATCGAAAAGATATCCACAGATGCGACCTCTAGGCAGCGGTTCTTAATAGCGGGGGACTTCAACGCATGGGCAGTCGAGTGGGGCTCACAGCGAACGTCACCGAAAGGGAGAGCTTTGCTCGAAGCTTTCGCGTGCCTGGACGTAGCTCTCCTTAACACAGGCGGGCAACACACATTTTCTAGAAATGGCTATGGCTCTCTTATCGACATCACATTAGTAAGCGCCAATATTTACAGGCTGTGCGACTGGAGGATTAGCGAGTGCTATACTCAGAGCGATCACTCAGCGATTATCGTGGATATCAAAACAGACGGAGGAATCAGGTCATCCAAGGAAACTATTCCGAAGTGTCGCGGGTGGAAACTCAGTACATTCGACCCTGATGCCTTTAAGGTGGTGCTGCAGACATCTGAACACACAGGAAGCGCAAACGAAATAGCCACTAAAGTGATGTTGGATATCAAAGTAGCATGCGACACGTCGATGGCCAGAAAGTCCGCATGCAAACAGCACAACTCCACCTATTGGTGGAACGACAACATACAATCAATAAGACGAGACTGCATTCGTGCCAGGAGGCGATTTCAGCGAGCAAGAGGAAGGCCGGATTTCCTAGAATGCAGGGCTACCTTCAAGGCTGCACGCTATGCACTAAAAGCCGCTATAAAGAACAGCAAGCGACAATGCTTCCTTGAGCTTTGCGATGACGCTGATAATGACCCCTGGGGTACAGCCTACAAAGTCGTCCTGAAAAAGTTGAAACAGCGGAAAGCCATGCCGACTTGCCCGTCCTTCCTTAAGAATGTGGTCGATACTCTTTTTCCCACACAACGGCAGTTGGTGTCTACCATATCGAACGTGCCAATCCACGCATTTGACGAAGTGACAGTGGCGGAAGTTATCCAAGCGGCTAACCGACTTGAGCACAACAAGTCCCCGGGGCCAGACTGCGTGCCCAACAAAGCACTGAAGTTGGCAGTTACCTGTAAGACGTCAATGTTTGCGAGTCTCTTCAATGCTTGTTTAGCTGAGGGAACGTTCCCTTCAATCTGGAAACGCCAGACTCTGGTGCTGTTGCCAAAGCCAGGCAAAAACCCGGCGGAGCCATCCAGCTACAGGCTAATATGTCTGCTCGACTCTGCTGGTAAAATTTTTGAGCGAGTGATCTATGATCGCCTAGAAAAAGAAATAGAGGAGGCAGGGGGCATATCAGAAAACCAGTTTGGGTTCAGGAAAGGAAGATCCGCGATTCACACGGTGAACATGGTAAAACAGGCGGCTCAAGAAGCAAGAAGCGGCACTCGATGGCTCGCAGGATCTAAGGAATACTGTCTTATCGTGACCTTAGACGTGAAGAATGCATTCAACAGCGCCAACTGGGCAAAAATTCTGGATATACTGGATCGGAAAGGCGTGTCCTACTACCTGAGAAGGATCATTCGACGGCAGGGTGCTTGAGTACGAAACTTCAGATGGCACGGAAAAGCTCCATGTTACAGGTGGCGTTCCTCAAGGATCCGTACTCGGCCCACAGTTGTGGAACATTATGTACGATGGGGTATTGCAGCTAAAAGTACCACATGGAGTCAAAATTATCGGCTTTGCCGATGATATCGCACTGGTTGTTACTGCTAAACACCTTAGTGACATATGCGGCAAAGCTAATACAAGCGTAGCCAGCGTTCAATCATGGCTTGGGCATCACGGATTACAACTGGCGGAACACAAAACAGAGGCTGTACTCATATCAAGCAGGAAGAAGGTAGAGCAAGTCACGATACGAATCGGCAGCCATCGACACTCTACCAGCAGTTAAGTACCTGGGGATTATGATAGACAGGAGGCTGTCCTTCAAAACACATTTAGAGTATGCTAATGAGAAGGCATCTAAAACAATATCATCATTATCGAGGATAATGCTTAATGCGCGAGGACCAAAGCAAGGGCGCCGCTAGCTACTTGCAGGAGTCGTAAGGAGGCAACTACTGTACGGGGCTCCAGTTTGGCATCACGCCACGGAGTATCAGTCGTACTTCCGAGGGGTAAAGTCGACCTAGCGCCTGTGCGCGCTTCGAGTTTGTAGTGCCTTTAGAACGGTCTCAGATGATGCTACATTGGTAATTGCAGGAATGTGCCCAATCGACATTTTGGCAGAGGAAGCAGCTACAATTGCTGACGACAGAAACTCGCGGACCGAAGCGCAAGAGATTAGCGTGCAAAAGTGGCAACACAGATGGAATACATCCACAAAGGGGCGTTGGACGTACCGTTGTATCCCAGATATTAAAAGGTGGGCAACGAGAGCACACGGCGAAGTAGGTTTCTACTTAACTTCTTAAGCGGCCACGGATGCTTCAAAGAATATCTTCACCGATTCAAACACGGGCAAAACAACCTGTGCGACCACTGTGGGGGCGAAGCGATTGAGGACGTCCATCACGTATTCTTCGAATGCCCTAGATCAGTCAGCTTTAGAAGAAGGCTTCGCAGTATTATCGGGGAGGATTACACTCCGGAAACACTAGTGGAGCACATGCTACAGAGCAAAATAAAATGGACTGCAGCGTGCGACGTTATTGCAGAAACCATGAAGTGGCTAAGAAGCCAAGAAAGGCTACGGTGCACCAGGGAGAACTAAGCTATGATTGAAGTCTCTCCAACCGTCCAAATTGAAACCCAGCTTGGCGATAATAACTAAACAAGGGATAAAGCATTATACGAGTCAGATAATAACAACAGTTTTGGACCCACGGCCAGTCCAACTGTTTTGGTTCACAATGCGAACCATTATGCGAGCGAGTGATTTATTCTAATCATGGGTGAGTAGATTTGAAGCGGATTGGAACCACGGCCCTTCCAACCGCTTGGTCTAAGGGCCAATACGGCGAATACTGCCAACTGATGACAGCTTTGGACCCACTGCCTGTCCAACTGTCTTGGTTCAGAACGAGAGCCGGTATGCGAGTAAATGTTTATTGCAAACATAGGACTTAATACCAATAACGGCGAATACTGCCTACTGAGGACAGTCTTGGACCCACGGCCTGTCCAACTGTCCTAGCTCACAAGGAGAGCCGTGATATGAGTAAGCGGTCAATTGTGTAAGTAAGTGTAAATCTCAGCCAGGAAACATGCGTTTATTTTAAAAGAGGCGGATTGGAACCACGGCCCTTCCAACCGCCTAGCTTCGGAAGTACAAAACAGGTAATTGTAAGCGTTGATAAACTATAACCAAAGTAGTCAAAAATGTTTATGTATACGATAGTATGTACTTATATTATGATAATGATAATGAACGAATGATGTATTTGTGTTGGCGGACAAGACCAACCTTCCCAACACCACTCCTGACGAGTAGACTGAAAATCTAGTAAAAAGATCCCCAGTCATGAACTGAAATGGACGGTTACGCCGACCAACAGACGTTGAGACTAGTGCTCAAACCACCTCCCGACGGAATACTTAACGGTAGTACCGGGGGAATCGGTACATGACGGTTGGAGTTTTAGTGCTTAGGTTCAAGTCCCACACTGACTTTAAGGCTTTCGATGCTTTCTCCAATGAAAAAAAAAAAAAAAAGGTATGCGGAAAGGCTGGGCATTCCCTATATTGATTTCTGCAGAAGCTGCAGAGACGGGGAGGAGCCTGAAACAGTGAGGCATCTTCTATGCGAATTGCTCGCATTCGGGGGCAAGAGGTTGAAATACCTGGGGCCTGGTATTTTTCACAACAGGACCTACGGGGCCTATGTGTGCTGGTCCGTTTATAAGTAGCCACTGCAACCTACCTATTTGAACTTTGAACTTCGAAAGCCCGTAACTTAGTTTTGGAGGCTAACTTCGTAAAAAGGAGAACGCCATTTTTTTACTTATGTCTTAATCTCTTTAAAAAAGTTGGTTTGGTCCAAGACCCAGCCGGCTGCTGTATACTGTAATAAATATTATTAACGCTATGTATGGATAAAATTTCTGAAAAATAAATTTTAAAAAAATTTACTACATTTTCTAATAGAAAAATATTAGAATGGAAACTATAAGAAATAAATCGTCAAAAAATCTAATACGGGCCACTAAACACTTTCTTCTCGGATCTCGTAAATTTTTTTCGATCCCATCATTCAGCTATACCTAAATTTCCTCTTCCGGAATTTGATACTTAGGTCAAAACGTGTCTTTTGTAACATTGCTCGACAATAAGTCTATTTCTGAAATTAATTGGGATGAACTTCTTTTGGACTTGGACGTTCACAGCTGCTATTCAACTTTTAAATCTAAAGTTAATGAATTCTGTTTAAATAACATACCTATAAAACGAAAGCGATCTTATAAGTCACCTTGGTATACTAAAGCTTTAATGAATTTAAAAAACATTAAAAACAAATACCTTAAGAAGTTCAAATCAACTAGAATCCAAGCATTCTTTGTAAAATTTCAGCAATGTCAGAAAGAATTTAAGTCATTAAATAATCTTCTGTACACAAAGTACATAAGGAGTACTGAGCGTAATATCAAAGCTAACCCGAAATATTTCGTAAAATCGAAAAAAGTTTCTAGTATTCCTAGTTCATTATTTTTAGATAACAAGTCGGCTAATATTCCTGTTGAGGCCGCTAATCTTTTTGCGGATTATTTTGTCTCTAATTTTGTTGAAGACGATGTGATTTCACCTGACTTTTCATCTGAAATACCCCCTGCTATTACTCTAGGGACTTTGCATATCTCCTCTGATGAAGTTTCAAGGGCGATGGTTTCTCTCAATACTTCGCCAAAATCGGACGTAGACGGCCTATCAGCTCTTTTTTTAAGGGCCTGTCCAGCGTTGTCATACCCCTTGCACTTGATTTTCAACAAATCCCTTTCTTCCGGTATTTTCATTAATGATTGGAAGATTACATCAATTACGCCACTTTTCAAAAATGGTAGTAAAAGTAATGTTCGTAATTATAGGCCAATTGCAAAACTATCAAATATTTCGAAGCTGTTTGAAAGTGTGGTTAAGGACAAAATCTATTTCGCTGTAAAATCATTACTAAGCCCATACCAACATGGATTTATTTCTGGGCGCTCGACAGTCTCTAACTTAATGGTATTTAGTGACTTTTGCACCTCAGCTTTTTCGATTGGCTCGCAAGTGGATTGCATATATACTGACTTCTCTAAGGCGTTTGACAGAGTATCCCACAGGATTCTGATCAGTAAGCTAGCTTGCCTTGGCTTCCATTAATCCTTTTTGCAATGGATAACGTCATATCTATCCAATCGTCGTTGTGCTGTCTCAATTGATTCCTCAACTTCGGACTTCTTTGTTGCCCCTTCTGGTGTTCCTCAAGGTAGCATTTTAGGCCCTCTACGTTTCGTTCTTTTTATAAATGACATTGGAAGTTGTTTTACCTTTTCAAATTATCTTCTTTTTGCTGATGATTTGAAGATTTTTGCGATGGTTAACAATATGGAAGATGCAAGTAAGCTTCAATTTCAATTTCAATTTATTAAAAATAACATCGGATTGTACATGTTAGACTTCTAGGTATTTTATAGTACACCAATAGGTGGGTAATTACAGCAGTTTCTTTATACTTATAATAAAATAATAAAATAAATAGGTTACAATCAAACATAACACTCAGTAACAGTATATAACTTAAAAGTAATGCTTAAACTCATTTGTGGTGTGAAAAGTCGCGGCTGTCGTTGAACATTGCTAAGTGTTTTCATTTAACTTTTACTAGGCGTCTCCATGCTACGCCTACCGTTTATTATATTGATAACTGCGTTTTAAACAAAGTTTCAGAGATTAAAGATCTTGGAGCGGTTTTCGTGTCTAAGCTTTCATTTAATAATCACATCAATTTCATTCTTTCAAAGGCTTATTCGGTATTGGGATTCATTCGACGTAGTTCCACTGATTTTTCTGATCCATACACTTTCAAGCTTCTTTTTACTTCTCTTGTACGCTCCAACTTAGAATATGCAGTAATTATCTGGAGACCCTACGATCAACAATCGATAAATAGGATCGAACGGGTTCAAAAGATATTTCTAAAGTTTGCATTGCGTTCTTTACGGTTCGAGGATCCAATGCCTCCGTACCAATCCCGGCTATTGCTTATTGATCTATGCTCTCTAGAGAAAAGACGGTCTATTCTAGCTCGTTCATTTTCAATATAGTTAATGGCAATGTCGATTGTCCAACTCTTCTAGAGCGAATAAATTTTAACGTTCCGCAAAGAAATCTGCGAAGCTTTCTTCCTTTTTACGTTGCTAGTTGCAGAACTAATTTTGAAAGTAATGCACCTATTACGCGCGCCTTAAAAGAATTTAATGACTTATCTTCTTTTAAATTAATTGATTTTTCCTTATCAAGATCTAATTTTGTGTTGATCTTAAAATCTCTTATTTGATAAGTATGTTTTAAAAATAATTATTATTGTTTCTTTAGTCTGTAAGGTACTTTCTACTGTAGATGGAAAATAAATAAATAAATAAATAAATAAATAAATAAATAAATAAATAAATAAATAAATAAATAAATAAATAAATAAATAAATAAATAAATAAATAAATAAATAAATAAATAAATAAATAAATAAATAAATAAATAAATAAATAAATAAATAAATATTCCATGAGAGCTATTGAGGGTAACCTTTGGTAAAAGAAAATATGTTCCTACAAAAAGAAAAAAGGCATGCAAAATTCAAAACAGTTTGGAACCGGTTCCGACTTTTGAAACGGTTTCGGTTTAATTCTTTTTCAGATCAAAATAACGGTTACGGTTTCTTTTGAAAAATGAATCGGGTTTAATCGGCTACGGGTACGGTTTCGGTTTCACTCCTTGGGGTACATGGAAAAGTTTCAATTTAAATCAATTTTTTTAATTATTCGCACTTTAAGTGTTTCTATGTCAAGAATTACTGTCATCCTCTTCCAATCTTGTGCTTGGTGACAAGCTGCTTTTGAAGTACCATCTTCAGTGTCAAATTTCGGTCTGATGCGTACTTTTTTGGTTGTAGATACAATTTTTGGTGACATATCATAATCCCATGTGGCGTAATCCCAAGTAAAAAAAATTGGGATTTTGACACTTCCTTTGCAGTGTCATCATCCTAATTTTCTTACTTGATACTATGGTACTGAATGCTGAGTAAAAAGGAGATATGATCCCAAATTAAGGGACAAACTCCAAGAGAGAAATAAGATATGATTTATTTCTCTTTCAAAAATGTAATTTAAATACGCGCACGGTCAAAAATTGAGAAAAATCAAAAAGAGTGTGTGCGGTGCACACCTAGGGGAAGTTTACATCTTTAATTTAGCATTCGCCGTCTATCACGAGTCCCGTTGTTATCTTTCGGCATATCGGTCCCTAAACGTAACCAAAAAAAATTATGAAAATTCATTTCTTTACAGATATCGGTAATTCTATTTCTCAAATAATATCACAACCGTAACAAATTCCATTACAACGACAAATCAAATGCAATTATGATGTAAGTGACGTTTCGCATTAAATAATTAAAAAAATATATATTTAAGATAAAAAAAATGATATGCAAAAAAAAAAATTAGAAAAAGTAGCCAGCCTCGAACCCGCGACCTTTGCGTGCTCATTCGCACGCTTATCACATGTGCAATATCGACGTTTTCATTTTCATGTCAAACGCCGTACTTAAGATTGTCTATGGTGCTTTGCTATATGAGTGTGGTGTCACTCCCAGCCAACATTTTCTGTCGCGCTTGTGCCAATAAAGTTAATTCAAGAAGTTGAATTTGAACGCGGAAGTTATCACTGTTTCATCTTTTTCTCATCTTCCTTCGGGAAAAACTGTTCCCCGTATACGTTACGTGCATAAATGGCTGTAATTATTTTAATAGTTAAGATAATCGCACATGGCATACCATTTTGGAAGCTTCAACTTTAAGGGTATGCAAAAATATTTTGAGAAAAGTTTCAAAAATTTAAAGAAAATTCACTTTGAAAAAAATGCCATTTTTTCCCATAAAAAATGTATAGGAAAGGGCGAAAAATTTTTGCAAGGCTTATTTTCTCATCAATACCTTTAGTTTCAGGGGGTAAGACCGAAAAAGGAACCAAATTTTTTTTATTTGAATCACCCTATGGTCCATACATAGGTACATAATTTGAATTATCTATATACATATATAAAAATTTAGCCGTTTTTCGCGTTGTAATGAACTTTACGGAGAATGGCTGAACCGATTTTAGGCAAACTTTGCCACATTGAAGAGACACATGTGGAGAAGGTTTAGAACTAAAAAAGGAGGTTATCAGAAAAAGGGGCGTGGCACCTCCCATACAAACTAAATTTTTCGAGCAAAATATCTGTGAAAGGATTCAAGGTAGGGACCTGAAAATTTGTAGAGACCTATCAAAAGCATTCTTACACATAAAAAGTGGGGTTATCAGAAAAGGGGGCGTGGCGCCTACCTCACAAACTAAATTTTTTCGAGCAGAATATCTGTGAAAGGATTCAAGGTAGGGACCTGAAAATTCGTATAGACCTATATGATATCAAAAGCATTCTCACACATAAAAAGGGTTATTATCAGAAAAGGGGGCGTGGCACCTTCCATACAAACTAAATTTTTCGAGCAGAATATCTGTGAAAGGGTTCAAGGTAGGGACCTGTAAATTGGTATAGACCTATGTATATGATATCAAAAGCTTTCTCACACATAAAAAGGAAGAATATCTGTGAAAGGCTTCACGGTAGAGACCTGAAAATTGGTATAGACCTATATGATATCAAAGCATTCTCACACATAAAATAGGGGGCTATCAGAAATAGGGGCGTGGCATTTCCTATACAAACTTAAATTTTCAAGCAGAAAATCTGTGGAAGGGTCTAAGGTAAGAACCTGGAAATCGCTATAGAGCTATAGGATATCAAAAACCGTAAGTAGGGGTTATGTGAAAAGGGGGCGTGAAACCTCCCACACAAACTTAATTTCTTGAGGTTGAATGTCTCTAAATGTGCTTAAGGTAGGGGGCTGAAAATTAGGATAGAGAGATAAGTAGGTAAACCGTCGTTACTGTATATTTATACACCGCATGAAAATTAAACCAAAAATGTTGTGTATCAGGAGGCTTTAGAAGAAGTTGTTAGTTTACAATAATTAGAGTAAGTCGCTATAATAAATAAAACATTGTTATTAGAATAAGTCACAAAATAATGGCCGAACATGAATTAAATGATTAAGCAAGAAAAAACAAAGAGCAAATTTCATTTCTCTTTTTCTTTCACCCAGCGAAGCGGGTGATTGTCCGCTAGTATATTTATAAGAAGAAGAAGAAGATAGAAGTAGATAGATAGATAATATGTAATAAAAATTCAATTTGCAATAAAAGCCCAAAGAATAGTATAAAATTGTTAACAAGAACCGGTCTTAAGTGTGGTCCTTATATGTAGACATTACATTTTAATTAAATGGTTAAAAATTTGGGCCTAAATTTTATACTTTTGGACTACATATATGACAAAACCAAATTTGGTTTCAAATTAAATCTAGACCAGTTTTCAAGAAAATTGGATAAATGAATCGGATTTAAATTTTAAACCAGAAATGTTTTAATATTTTTTTAATGAAAAAACCAGTAAGGAGACTAAGTTCGGGTAAACCGAACATTAAATACCCAGCGGTAGTTTTCATATGATTTTCGAAATATTCCATTTCGGAAGTGGGCGTGGTATTATGCTAGTATACCTTGTACCAATTTCATCGTTCTACCGTAATCAGTTTAAAAGTTATGACCCGTGAAATTTTCAAATATGTCTCATGAAAAGTGGGCGGTGCCACGCCTACTTTAAAAATTTTATCAAAAAGCATAATAGAATGACTGGGGGTTCATCCTACCAAACTATATCATTTTAGCCATTTCAGTTACCGAATTATATCAATTTAGGTGATTTTCGAAGCTTTCGATATCGAAAGTGGGCGTGGTTGGAGAGCGATTTAATCCAATTACATCAGGTATGCTCCCAACAATACTAGTATGCTTTGTGCCAAATTCCATCGTTCTATCGCAATCAATTTAAAAGTTACGACCAGTCAAATTTTCAAAAATTCCTCCCTTAAAAGTAACTAAGCTATAAAAAATTAATGGAAAAATCATAAGAGAATTACTAGGCTCATTTTTTTAACCGTTCGTAACCGTATTCTTTTTTTTGGAAAAATTTACTTATGCTAACTATCGGCGGTTATAGTAATTTAATATACCAACTTAACTCTACACTGAGAGAAATGCATTGAATGTTGTGACAATATCGCTATTGATAGCGACGAGTTTGATGCAATATTCATTCAGAATGAGCGAGTTATCAAATATTGTTTGCTCCCAATAAAAAATAAAATGACATGTCAACCATTTCGATATGATGTACAATCTTATATATATAAAAATGAAATGGTGTATAATTGTAACGCTAAAACTCGAAAACGGCTGAACCAAATGAAATACTTCCTTTAGGGGATTTGTTTGTTATTACCACGCGCAGGTCATGTCTTAAAATCAGAACAAACTATTAAGGGGGCGAGACACCTCCCATACAAACTGAATTTTTCAAGTTGAATATCTTCAAAAGTTTTTAAGGTAGGAACATGAAAATTGGTACAGAGCTACAGGATAACAGCACCACTCTCACCTATAAAACCGGGGGTTATCCAATAAGGGGGCGTGGTACTTCCCATACAAACTAAATTTTTTAAGCAGAATATCTGTGAAAGGGTTCAAGGTAGGGACCTGAAAATTGGTATAGACCTATATGGTATCAAAAGCCTTCTTACACATAAAAGAAGGGGTAGTCGGAAAAGGGGGCGTGGCACCTCCCTTACGAATGAAATACTTCATAGTGGATATTTCAGGAAGTATTCATGTTAGACCACTGAAATTTGGTAAGGGATTATATGAGATCGACCCCTACTACCTCCAAAAAAGCTGGGGATAACGAAAACGGGGGCGTGGCACCTCCCATACAAATGAAATATTTCATAGTCGATATCTCTGGAAGTATTCATGTTATACCACTGAAATTTGGTAAGAGGTTATATGAGATCGATCCCTACCACCTCAAAAAAAACTAGGGTAACGAAAAAGGGGGCGTGGCACCTCCCATACGAATGAATTACTTCATAGTCCATATCTCGGGAAGTGTTTAGGTTAGACCACTGAAATTTCTTGAGGAGTTAAATAAGATTAATCCCATCATCTCCAAAAAAACTGGAGATAAAGAAAAAGGGGGCGTGGTTTCTCCTATATGAAGGAAACATTTCATAGCCCATATCTCTGCAAGTATTTATGTTAGACCACTGAAATTTGGTGAGGGTTTATATGTGATCGATCCCTAATACCTCCCAAAAAACTCGAGTTAACGATAAAGGGGGCGTGGCACCTCCCATACGAATAAAATACTTCATAGTTCATATCTCTAGAAGTATTTAGGTTAGACCACTGAAATTTTGTGAGGAGTTATATAAGATCAATCCCGGACACCTCCAAAAAAAACTGGGGATAAGGAAAAAGGGGGCGTGGTTTCTCCTATATGAAGGAGATAGGGATATGGTTTAAAATAGATATAGGGATCGGGTTAGAGAAACAGAGAGGGAAATAAATTTGTGGCAGGACAACGTCTGCCGGGTCAGCTAGTTTTCTATATTTATGGATATAATGCTAATATATTTGAACGGCACGTCAATATATATGGTCGTGATATGAATTTCTATTGTCGGTATATCCATATCCATATTTACTGCATAGTAATAATGGTAGAGACAGCGCATTAATATATATTGACGAAATGTAAATTTTTCTGGGACGCATAATCATAATAGTTCAACAATTTTTACTATGAATTTCCTAACAATATTACAACTTGTTGGTGCATTTTCTTAAATTAAAAATTTTTTGAATTCCTTATGATTGAACATTTTACTAAAAATTGTATAAAATGCCGTAGCCGAATGGTAGAATACCGGGCTAACGTGCAAAGGAGCAGGGTTCAAATCTTACTGAAACCAGATGTCAAATTATATAAAATTTTGTTTTTTAAACTATTTAGAATTTATCAATAGTTTATATGGATACCATTTCAATACTGATTTATCAAAAAAGCATTCATGAAACATCCATATTCATTGATGGGACAGGATTATCAATTTTTATTCAATGTGATATCAATAATTATGGATGTTCCATCCATAGATTTCCCTCCGTGTAGATACGACAAATAAATATATCTCGCATTGTTTTGAAAGTACCGATTTTATTTTATTTTAATTTTTTTGACATAAGTGACAGTTAAGCTAAATATATTGTAAACTTAACTTGAGATACTATACAAGCTTATAGATTATAGAAAGACCTAACTTGGGTTAGGCTTTTATGACAAAACATAGGTTAGGTTAGGTTCAAGTGGCTGCCGCAGAGGCACACCTAGTCCATTATTAAAAGGCCCGTTGTGATACCACCAACACTAGGAAACTCAGTTCCGGGACCCTGCCATGTGGAAAATCCCGGTATTAACGGAATTCAGTTGCAGATGAGGTGCTCCACCGTTTCCTCCTCCTCATAATCCTTACAACTCCAACAGCATCGTCGGTAGGGCACACCAAGTCTTTCTGCGTGCCTACCAATGAGGCAGTGCCCAGTTAATACGCCTATTAATATGGAGATTTCTCTTCTCCTTAGGGCATAAATTTGTCTTGATCTTTTATGATCTCATTTCGGCCAGGTTTCTTTGGATATCCGGCATCCTGGAGATTGCAGCCATCTTTCGTTGGCTTGGCGGAGTGTGTACTCCTTCAGCATAAGCTTGCATGTGGCAAACGGCATACCTAAGCGCTCTTTATCGCGAAGAACCTGCTTGGTCGTGCCCTGCCTCGCAAGTTCGTCTGCCCTACAATTTCCCTCAATGTCCCTATGCCCCGGGACCCATGTGAGGTTAACGCGATTCTGTTGGGCCATCTCTTGTAGAGATCGACGACAGCTGAGCGTCAGTTCAGAGTTGAACGAGTAAGAGCCAAGGGATTTGATGGCCGCCTGGCTGTCGCTGAAAATAAAAATGTCCTGAATGATAGTGTGTTGGCCTATCCAAGCCGCGGCGTCCATAATTGCTGAAACTTCAGCCTGGAAGACACTGCAGTGATCAGGTAGTCTGAAGGAGAGCTCAAGGTTCAGATCCTTTGAATAAACCCCTCCCCCAACTCTGCCGTCTAACTTCGAGCCATCAGTATAAATGGAAGTGCCGCCATGAGTGACGGAAATCCGATCCGTTCTCTCCCATTCTTCCCTGCTGGGAATGTTGATTTTAAAACCGCTATCTCCGACTGTTGTGGTCGCACAGCGATCTGTGCTCAGCGGAAGAAAGCTATAGGATCCCAAAATACAGGCGTGTCCAGTAGTGCTTGGAGTGCTTCATTGGGCGTTGTTCTTAACGCACCGCTTATACAGATCATGCAAGATCTGTGTTCTTTACCTAGCAGATAAAGGTTTGTTGCCTTGCTCAGCGCAGGCCACCACACCACAACTCCATAGAGCATGATTGGTCGAATGATTGCAGTGTAGATCCATTTGCATATTTTGCGGCTGAGCCCCCATTTCTTTCCAATGGCTCTTTTGCACGTGTAGAGTGCAATACACGCTTTCTTCTGGCGCTGAAGAACATTCTCCTTCCAGGTTAGTTTCCTATCCAGAACTGTGCCCAAGAAGGTGCACGTTATTCAGTTTTGGTAGTATTGGCGGTGGTATCTTATAGCGGTTGGTGAAAAGGACCAGTTCTAATTTTCCCGGGTTGATGCTTAGTACGCAGCGCGAGCACCATGGGGAAACCTCTCCCAGTGCTACTTGCATCAAGTCGCACAGGGTTTGTGGGAATTTGCCCCTATATACTATAGCTAAGTCATCTGCATATGCCACTACCTTCCCGCCCCCCCAGCTTGTGTCTCGCAGCATCGAGTTGACAGTGAGGTTCCATAGAAGCGGGGAGAGAACACCACCCTGAGGCGTTCCCCTTGTGACATAGCGTGATAAGTCAACCGAGCCCAGTGATGAAACTATTCGTCTACCCCTTAGCAGTTGATCAATAAGTCCAATAAGAGACCTGCTTATGCCCAGACTTTTTAAAGCGGTGTTTATAGCATCAGGGCTTATGTTGTTGAAGGCTCCTTCAATATCTAAAAAGGCCACAAGACAGTACTCCTTTTCATACAGCGATTTTTCAATAACAGAAACAACCTGAGCGATAGTGTTGAAAAATAATAACCTGAAAAAGTGTTAAAAAAGTGTTGATTCAACATGAAAATTATTCTGTGTGTAGCTGCCAGTTAGTGTTACGTGGGTTGCGTTTCATAACCGGCTGCTCAACAGAAAAGTATAGAACTAATTCTACGTACCGGTGGTCGGAGAATGAGTGTTCATCGAGAACGCGCCATTTTCTGACCCACTCATAAGCGCCTTCGCTGCAAATAGTGAGATCTATGATCTCCCTACGGGTTTTAGTAATAAACGTAGGTTCGTTACCCACGTTGCAAATTACCAGGTTAGTTGTTAACAAATAGTCAAACAACGACTCTCCTCTAGCATTGATATCGGAGCTTCCCCACTGGACGTGATGAGCATTGGCGTCAGTTCCGATAATAAGATGACCCATGGAAAAATTTTCCACCAGGTCTTTTACCTCCCTCTGTGGCGGAGGTTCTTCGGCGTCGTAGGGCATATAGAACGACGCCATCGTCAGACTGGTACTGTCGACTGTTAAACTGGCAGCGGTAACGTTACCATTGGTATAGTTGGGCAAGAGAAAGGCATTCAGCTCAGACTTAACCAAAATACAGGCTCTAACCCTGCCCCCGTCGCTGGCTTGGATTAGCTTAAAACCCTTAGTCCCCAAACCGCAAATCCTTGAGCTGTTGACGCAGGGTTCTTGGATGAGGACCACATCTATGTCGCCTTTAGAGAGACGACTGATTAAAGCAGCCGAGGCTGCTTTAGATTTGTGCAGGTTTATCTGAATCACCACCAACATGAGAGCGCTCAGACTTCCCTGCCACCGCCGTATCGTCTAGTTCCACCTCGTCTGGAGGCTTATCTTTCAACGACGATTTGTTCAGACCACGATTTGGCGTAGCCGAGATCCTACTAACTGTGGCAGTATTGACATTGGTGCGCTCAGGATTAGCTGCTATCACTATGACGTTGAGGTCTTCCCCGTCCAGCAGGCTGTCTCCCATCTCCGAGCTGTTCACTGCTCCTTCGCCATTTGACGTGGCAGATACCATACTTTCCGAGTCGGACATCTCCGACTCCTCTACCGGCACTGCGATGTCCGAGCCCTCCCGTGCAGCCGAAATAGCAGCGCGCTGTGCATCGCCGCGGTATACGTGGATAACGATCTGACCCATGCTGTAGTGCACTCGTCCATTGCACCGTTTACGGGGCTCGAGTGCTTCCTTAGTCAAGGTGAAGACCACTTGCCTGTCGGGCCCTACCGCATCCTCGACCAGATTGACACCCCAGTCCTGCGTCGGGAGAGACGGGTTCATGATCCTCAGCATCCTGAGAATTCTCTCAGGTTCAGCACGCTCTTGCCCTTGGCCGAGCCGGGATGTCCTTCCAGTCGACAACCTCGATTCTTGCCCCTTGGTAGATCTCACCCAGTCTTGCAGCTGCTGCCTTGTACAGTGCAACAGTTTTTGCATCCTCGCAAGCGAATACCTTGATTCGGCCCTGGTGCCATCCCGCATCAGAACCCATCGGCGTGGCACCCGGAGACTCATCCATAATGTCGAGAAGGGCATTACCGATAGCGTTCCGGACGTACCGCCACTGGTCCCTAGGGATGGCCCAGCTTTCGTTACATCGGTCAATGACGCCTATGAGGATCCTATCCTTAGTTACTTCAGCAAAGCTGAGTTTACCCACTACGGGGGCGTGTTGCTGCCGCTTCGGGTGACTTTTTAAATCCACGTCCGATCTCTGGCGTTTGAAGGGATTTCCATTAACCTTCTTTGGCGCGTAATCACTTTGGAAGTGCGGTAAGATAGCTTCAGCCATCTCCACCGTCTTCCTAGCATTCGGCGATAGCGTCTCTTCGGAAATACCCTCGTATTTCTTCAGGATCCTCGCGGCCGCTCTTTTGTCCAAGTACTCAGAGCGACTGGGAGATGTCTTTTGCGGTAAATTTCGACCCGTAGTTGCCATCGCGGTCGTTCTCTTATTTGGATCTCTGGGGCCAGGTCGTGAGACCACTGCCACAGACGTTAAAGACTTGGTTTCGGTACCGGCACTTACTAGGACTTTAGCATCAGCCGTTGTTGGCTTCACTGTGTTTGTACCGGTACTTACTTTGGGGATTGCCCCCTTGTTATCTAGAGCTAATCGACCAGTAGTTGCCATCGCTGTCGATCTCTCGGCTGATAGAGAAATGGAGTTTGTCCTCCGACGTTGCGTTCTCGCTTGCTCCAGCATTTTCCTCCTCTGCTGTGCAGTATACATTGTTGTATCTTTAGTTTTAGGGTTTTTGTTACTATTTATCATCTTGTTCGTACGACCCCTCGCCGGGCAAGGCCAGTTTAAGGTCAAGGGAAGAGTAAGGGGAATGTGTCGTCCGCCGCGGCAGAGCCGTTCGATTTCAGCCACGATTTGCCTCCCGGCTGCAAACGTCCAATGGGCACGTGGCCGCATAACACCCTGGATTGGGAGGGGGAAGATCTTAGTCGTCGCGCCAGAGAGGCATGGTTTCTCTCGTGATGTAGTACCGGTGGCGCTATGATCACAAGGGCAGCGTAGCCCTGTGGCTATCGACTTAAGCCCTCGTACCGCGGCAAGGTGTCCACCCTTCACGAGGGATGACAAAACATAGAAACCAAAAAATAAGATAAGCCGTTAGTTTTTCTCTGCATAATTTTCTTCTAAAAAAGACTCAAGATTTTACCACGCTCCACATCAATATCTCAATTTTGACCGAACGCGAGCTAGGCCATAATGGTTTGTGGCCTTATAATTAATAACAGTAGGTAGTACTCGTATGATTGGTAAACTATTTGCGAAAAGTTACTATGGTGGGATCAGACTATAATTCGGCTTTTCCTATGTATTCAGTACAAACCTGGCGGTTTTCCACCTTTAGCTTTGTGAAAAAATTCCAGCTGTGAACTACTAGCTTTTCTGACTGATTTGGTATTTCACTGAAGTATATTCAAGTATTTATCGTCATAGATAATACAACAATTTATGATTTCAGACGAACCGGTGAGTAGCATGTGCAGACTAGCGACCAAATGACCGCTTGTCTATCGATTGAACCATTTTCTAGCCTAAATTGGTTAGGTCAATATAAACATACAAACGTTTCTATGTGTGTGTATATAGCAGTTTCAATAGCCATAAACGATTGGCTGGCTTGTTATACGGCAATAGAATAAAAATTTATGTGCGTTCATCAAACATTTCGGGTGGAGGCCAATTGCCATTTAACTGCTAAGCGTTTGAACGCCAATAGAACGAACAGGCGATTTTCATGTGAACAAAGTATTTAAGTGCATAAAAGGAGTGTTGAAGTGAATCGTTAGTGCGGTGCAAAGACATGCCGTGACTATCTAGCAGTTGAGTGGGAGTTTAGCAGCCCTACAACGTTAGCATACAGGCAGACGTTTCAAATTAATGACGATCAATTGTAAGGGTCGTACTAAAAGTTCAAATTAAAAAGGACTTGCTATTGCTCAAAAATATGCGAAAGGTATTGAAAGTGGGTATAGTACAAAAAAAATCTTTCAAATGCAACTGCGCGTGCTTTAAAGCATAATTATTGACTGTGCCGCGCAGTGTTTAAAGACCGTGAAGTGAAAGCAAAATGCCCGTTGATTGTCTATTATGTTTTGTTATTGCTGCAAGCTAAAATTGAAAATTCCAATTGCTGCTGTTATTATTGCTCTGGCTTAACAAATTGCGTTGCTCATTCATGAATTTATGAATCACAATTTTCATAGTTAATGTTAGTATTTGTTGGTTTCCTAGGTTGCCTGAAAATCCTAATAGAAATGTTTATGTATATTTGTCTGAATGTATATTCGCGTTGCCTTCATGAAGTGAGCAAACAGCTGGCTTAACGTTTTATACAAATACACGTACATACATTATAATGAATCCCAAATGAAATAAGTCCCAAGAAATTCCCCTGCCGCGTTGCAAAACGCCTACCTGCCTACCAGTTATATCTAACCTTTTAAATATGGATCAAAATCAACTGTTTAAAACTCGCCAGCGCGCTGCAGCGGTACAATTGAAAATGTGGTATCGATCAAAATATTTGTATTGTTGTTGTTGGGTAAGTTTTCAGTGATCAGCTTGACTATCTTATCCGATCCAAAGACGTAGTATATAAAGACCTTCTATTCGTAGCAAATTTTTGTATAACGGGGTTTCTCTTCGCCATCATGCTAAGTGATTCCAAAGTTATTGCAAATATATTCTTTTTTGAACATATTAACAATATCAGTTGCAGCATCGGAGATGCCGCAAAAACTTTCGATGCAAGATATTGCACACTAGACTGGGTCGGAGCCCATACTACAAAAAAAAAATGGAATTACCCCCTATAGGATGAAAGATAACCCTGCGGCGAGTTAGGGATGATACAAATTTTCATCCTGCGAGAGTCCTAAAAACAGCCAAAAGTGATTTTTATTCACAACTTCTTTAGTTATAATCCGATTGCAAATTTTGATATATCGTTGAATAGGTATTTTTTGGTACTACATGTCTCCTGAATGTCCCTTTACTTAAAACTGCGACTCGATAATTGAAGTATCATCGCGAATAACGTTCTAAGTTACATTTTTTCAAAACCGGTTTTATCTATTGCATATAATATTTTGTATTGCTCTCTTGCATTGTCCAGATAACAAATTTTCTAAAGATTGACACACCAAAACTGTAAAAGTGCATTTAAAAGTAGTAGGTTAATTTAAAGTGACATACATTATTTTGCATAGAAGCGTCGAAAGTGATTCGTAAGGGCACTGGAAGATCATAAGGAAGGTGTAAAACTGATAATATGAAAAATATAAAAGAAAAAGTTAAAGGGACAGATGAGAGAAATAAATTTAAAAAATATGGCTTTAGCGTTTTTTTGCTCTCCTGACAAATTCTGATTTTGTAACTTAGAACGTTATTCGCGATGATGCTTCAATTGTTAAAAACATTTGTGGTTTAAAATTGAAACCCGTTTAATTTAACCAATTTTTTTAAAACTTGTCTAGTTTAAATTTGAAACCAAATTTGGGTTGGTCATATACATATGTATGTAGTCCATAAAAGTTTAAAATTTAGGTTCAAATTTTTAACCGTGTACTTTTAAAATAAAATTTAAACTTTTCGCACAAATTTCTTCACTGACTCTATTTATGTATGTACATATACCTACTATCTAGTGGCTCCCCCCATCCTGCTGTTGCTTCGCGCATTTCCAGCTACACCACTTATTATGTCATGCCATAATTAAATATTCGTACTTGTTTTTTTTTTTTTTTATTTCTACAAAAGTGATTATTAATAATAAATGTGAACAACAACTTAATAGGAGCACCTAAGTACATATAAACATATAGACACATTATATGTGGGTAATAATGTACTTAAGTGCGCATTTGCCAAATGACATCATCAAGTTAAATTAATTGTTGCTTCTCGACAAGCAAATGTTGTAACACTAATTTATTCACAAATTTGTTATTGTTTTACAATGGACATAAATATAAATATATGTGTATGCTCGAATAGGTAGCAACCTTTACATATTCACAAACTTCAATAGGGGTATTCATAATAAATAGCATATAGGTTGACAAAATTATGCAATTGTATTAAAATGCACCGAACCGTGAGAGCCCTTTGTCAACTCTAGTTGCATAAATTGTCATGTTGTTGCATTGCATTCATACGAACAGCTGTTGACATATGAGTGCTGTCAGACGTTCAATATGCATCGTGATCCGTTTTGATGGATCGGCTTGAATTTAGAATAGCTCCATCTCCTTAATTAAAAAAAAATTACGGGGATCGATAGATATTAAGATGATTACAAATATATATATTTTTTTGGCGGAAAAAACAACAACAAGAGTTACTAAGGGTCAAAGTTCATTTAAAGCGTTTTTGAAAATCAAAATTTCTCTCCGATTTTGAAAAATGTGTGTATTAGGTAGGCAATTGAATTACCTTATATTTGATTTACCATTGCTCGGCGTGCAAAACCGCGTATATGCAAAATTTAAAGCATTTTTTTTATCAAATTTGTGTGGAGAGCTTAGCAGACATGTTTATAAAACCGTGACGTCACTGATTTTTTTAAATGCGAGATCTTATTAATTGGATCATGGATTCCATTTTTGCTAAAAAAAATTATTCGGGGTCAAAAGTCGAGAAAAATCCACATTTGTGGGTTTCTTTGGATTTACCTCTAATTTTGACCCGAATAATGCTATCGATGGGGTCTTTTAAAGTTTTCTTTCTGACGGCGAACACAAGCTCTCCCCAAAAATTTGATAAAAAAATTCTTTAAATTTTGCACGCCGAGCAATGGAACATCAAATGACAGCTAATTCAATTAGGTACCTAAAGACCTGTTTACATTGTTCAATTTTGGAATCAATTTTCGTCGCATGTGCACTTGATTCCAAATTGAGTTGACTATCCGTTTACATTAATAAATTTTTTTGAAAACTATTTGACGGTTGTTTACGTCGTTCCAATTAATAAAATCTCGCATTTAAAAAAATCAGTGACGTCACGGTTTTATAAACATGTCTGCTAAGCTCTCCACACAAATTTGATAAAAATATGCTTTAAATTTTGCATATACACGGTTTTGCACGCCGAGCAATGGTACATCAAATGAATGGTAATTTAATTACCTACCTAATGCACAGATTTTTGAAAATCGGTTCATTCGTTTTTGAGAAATTTTGATTTTAAAAAACGCTTTAAATGAACTTTGACCCTTAATAACTCTTGTTGTTTTTGTTACCGCCAAAAGAAATATATATACATATTTATACATATATATACATACTCATCTTAATAATATCTATCGATCCCCGTCATTTTTTTTTAATTTGGGAGATGGAGCTATTCTAAATTCAAGCCGATCCATTAATACGGATCACAATACACATTGAACGTCTGACAGCACTCATATGTCAACAGCTGTTCCTATGAATGCAATGCAACAAAATGTTATGCAATAGATTTTTGGTGTTGCATTCTGCAAATTACTTGACATTTGCATCCGCATGTATTTTGTTGTTGGCTTGACATTATTTTGCAATAATAATTTGCTATGCAACGATGCAATGCCCTTGCATCGTGATTCCGAATACCCCTAATATGTTATGAAGGCAAGTGTGCTACATTAGCTATGCTATGAACCAGCACAAGTATTAAAATTTCACCTGCACTTGTCAGCAAACGAAAGTGTTGTAGGAGAGCGTGGATAAGTGTTCGTGTGTGTACGAACAAGCGAAAAGGAAACATGAGTTGTAAACAACATTATCAGTATCAACGGCATACAAATCATCATCAACAACATCATCATTATCAGCATTATCATAGGCAACAACAATATCAAACACAAAACCATCAATATTATAGCCAAAACCCGCATCATCAACCAGACCAGCACCAACAACAACAACAACAACAACAACAACAGTATTTTTACTCACATCAGCCGCATCATCAGTATCAGCTATGGTTTATAATATCTGTGATATTGTTCTTAATCGGTAAGTGAAATTAATTTTTATTTTTATTTTCTATACAAACTTTTAATATTGATTGTAAATGTGGCGCGAAGTTGTTATTAACAATTATGAACGGGATAAAAGCAGGGATAGGCAATATTTAATTTTTGAGTGACGAGTGACGAAAAAACTACAAATAAATTTTTATTCATTATTCGAAAAAATTTGAATCTCTGGAAATAAAAATAAATGGTATTCACCACTAAAATTTTTTTGAATAAAAATAGCCGTTCACTTATCACTCAAATTTTTCCGAATAATGATTAAAAATTTATTTTTAATTTTTTCGTCACTCGTCATTCAAAAATAAAGTTTTACCTTATTTTTGATAAAAATTATTCAAATAAAAAATAAAAAATTATTCATTATTCAAAAAAATAGCCGGTCACTCATGGCTATTTCTATTCAAAAAATCAAAGCGATGAATACCAATTTATTATTATTTCAAGCGATTTCAGATGATTGCAAGTGAATGAAATTATAAAATAAAGGAAATAATACAAAATAAAGCAAAATAAAGTAAATTAAAGTATAAGGGAAAGGAAAGAAAAGGAAATGAAAGGAAAGAAAATTAAGTGAAAGGAAATGAGGGTAAAGAAAATTAAAGGAAAATAAAGCTAGGTTAAGGAAAAGAAATGAGAAGAAAGGAAACAAAAGAAAAACAAGTAAGGAAAGCTGTCTTCGGCTGTGCCGAAGGCTATATACCTTTCATGAATAAGCGTCACGATTTTCACTGTTCGATCCCCAGTACAGCCTGTTTCAATTTAACTATATTTACTATACACATTACACATCTTTGTTATAATTTAAAAAAACTTACAAAATAATAGGATCCGAGTTATCGGAATAATCGATTGTATGGAGGCTATATATTATACGTGTTCAATTGTACTGACTTACACTATACACATTACATATGTAGAAAGTACTAAAGGTGCAATATTTTACGTTCCTAACTTTTTAAATGCGGAAGTATTGGCCAAAAAACCTTATATCGGAACAACCGGTTGTATGGGGCTATATGTTATATTTACCCGATCTTATTGATTTTCCTCTACGCACTACATAAATTGAAAGTACTCAAGTTGCAAAATTTTATGTTCCTAACTTTTTAATTGCAGAAGTTTTGGCCAAAAAACCTTATATCTGAACAATCGGTTGTATGGGGGCTATATGTTACATTTGCCCGATCTTGTTGATTTTCACTATATACACTACATAAATAGAAAGTACTCGAGTTGCAAAATTTTACGTTCCTAACTTTTTAATTGCAGAAGTTTTGGTCAAAAAACCTTATATCTGAACAATCGGTTGTATGGGGGCTATATGTTACATTTGCCCGATCTTTTTGATTTTCACTATATACACTACATAAATAGAAAGTACTCGAGATGCAAAATTTTACGTTCCTAACTTTTTAATTGCAGAAGTTTTGGCCAAAAAACCTTATATCTGAACAATCGGTTGTATGGGGGCTATATGTTAAATTTGCCCGATCTCGTTGATTTTCACTATATACACTACATAAATAGAAAGTACTCGAGTTGCAAAATTTTACGTTTCTAACTTTTTAATTCCGGAAGTTTTGGCCCAAAAACCTTATATCTGAACAATCGGTTGTATGGGGGCTATATGTTATACTGGTCCGATCTTGTCAGTTCCGACAAATGATTCCTATATTACAAAATGGTGGCCACATACAAAATTTCAGCCCGATATCTCAAAAATTGAGGGACTAGTTTGCGTTCAAACAGACAGACGGACAGACGGACATGGCTAAATCAACTCAGCTTGTCATCCTGATCATTTCGGTATACTTATATCTGAACAATCGGTTGTATGGGGGCTATATGTTACATTTGCCCGATCTTGTTGATTTTCACTATATACACTACATAAATAAAAATTACTCGAGTTGCAAAATTTTACGTTCCTAACTTTTTAATTGCAGAAGTTTTGGCCAAAAATTCTTATATCTGAACAATCGGTTGTATGGGGGCTATATGTTAAATTTGCCCGATCTCGTTGATTTTCACTATATACACTACATAAATAGAAAGTACTCGAGTTGCAAAATTTTACGTTCCTAACTTTTTAATTCCGGAAGTTTTGGCCCAAAAACCTTATATCTGAACAATCGGTTGTATGGGGGCTATATGTTATACTGGTCCGATCTTGTCAGTTCCGACAAATGATTCCTATATTACAAAATGGTGGCCACATACAAAATTTCAGCCCGATATCTCAAAAATTGAGGGACTAGTTTGCGTTCAAACAGACAGACGGACAGAAGGACATGGCTAAATCAACTCAGCTTGTCATCCTGATCATTTCGGTATACTTATTGATGGGTCCATCTCTTCTTCTTCTCATACTTACAAACATCGGACCAAAGTTATAATACCATTTCATGTTCATGAAAAGTATAAAAAGGAAAGGAAAAAAGAATAGATAGGAAAGAAAAGGGAAGGAGTGGAGTGGAATGTAAAGGAAAAGAAACGAAACAGAAGTGAAGAAGTGTAGTGGAGTGGAATGGAAAGGAAAACAAAGGAATGGAAAGGCAAGTAAAGGAAAGGAGAGAAAAGTTAAGAAGAGGAAATGAAAGGTAGGGAAACAGGTTAGGTTAGGTTCAAGTGGCTGCCGCAGAGGCACACCTGGGCCAGTATTAAAAGGCCCTTCCTATACCGACACCGTTACTCCTCCTCGAACCATTTAGATGACTTGATGAAGGCCATCAGGTCCTTTATGTCCAGCTCCGTGACCTGGCGTAGGCTGACCAGGAAGGGAACTCCCAAAAAGCGCATTCTCGCGCCACTTAAAGCCGGGCAGTTGCAGATGAGGTGCTCCACCGTTTCCTCCTCCTCATCATCCTTACAACTCCTACAGCATCGTCGGTAGGGCACACCAAGTCTTTCTGCGTGCCTACCAATGAGGCAGTGCCCAGTTAATACGCCTATTAATATGGAGATTTCTCTTCTCCTTAGGGCATAAATTTGTCCTGATCTTTTATGATCTCATTTCGGCCAGGTTTCTTTGGATATCCGGCATCCTGGAGATTGTAGCCATCTTTCGTTGGCTTGGCAGAGTGTGTACTTCAGCATAAGGTTGCATGTGGCAAACGGCATACGTAAGCGCTCTTTATCGCGAAGAACCTGCTTGGTCGTGCCCTGCCTCGCAAGTTCGTCTGCCCTACAATTTCCCTCAATGTCCCTATGCCCCGGGACCCATGTGAGGTTAACGTGATTCTGTTGGGCCATCTCTTGTAGAGATCGACGACAGCTGAGCGTCAGTTCAGAGTTGAACGAGTAAGAGCCAAGGGATTTGATGGCCGCCTGGCTGTCGCTGAAAATAAAAATGTCCTGAATGATAGTGTGTTGGCCTATCCAAGCCGCGGCGTCCATGATTGCTGAAACTTCAGCCTGGAAGACACTGCAGTGATCAGGTAGTCTGAAGGAGAGCTCAAGGTTCAGATCCTTTGAATAAACCCCTCCTCCAACTCTGCTTCTAACTTCGAGCCATCAGTATAAATTGAAGTGCCGCCATGAGTGGCGGGATTCCGATCCGTGCTCTCCCATTGATTTTAAAACCGCTATCTCCGACTGTTGTGGTCGCACAGCGATCTGTGCTCAGCGGAAGAAAGCTATAGGATCCCAAAATACAGGCGTGTCCAGTAGTGCTTGGAGTGCTTCATTGGGCGTTGTTCTTAACGCACCGCTTATACAGATCATGCAAGATCTGTGTACTTTACCTAGCAGATTAAGGTTTGTTGCCTTGCTCAGCGCGGGCCACCATACCACAACTCCATAGAGCATGATTGGTCGAATGATTGCAGTGTAGATCCATTTGCATATTTTGGGGCTGAGTCCCCATTCCTTTGTAATGGCTCTTTTGCACGTGTAGAGTGCAATACACGCTTTCTTCTGGCGCTGAAGAACATTCTCCTTCCAGGTTAGTTTCCTATCCAGAACTGTGCCCAAGAACTTGGCTTTGTCAGCCAAGTTCAGGTGCACATGATTCAGTTTTGGTAGTATAAGCGGTGGTATCTTATAGCGGTTGGTGAAAAGGACCAGTTCTACTTTTCCCGGGTTGATGCTCAGTTCGCAGCGCGAGCACCATGAGGAAACCTCTCTCAGTGCTACTTGCATCAAGTCGCACAGGGTTTGTGGGAATTTGCCCCTATATACTATAGCTAAGTCATCTGCAAATGCCACTACCTTCCCGCCCTCGAGTTGACAGTGAGGTTCCATAGAAGCGGGGAGAGAACACCACCCTGAGGCGTTCCCCTTGTGACATAGCGTGATAAGTCAACCGAGCCCAGTGATGAAACTATTCGTCTACCCCTTAGCAGTTGATCAATAAGTCCAATAAGAGACCTGCTTATGCCCAGACTTGTTAAAGCGGTGTTTATAGCATCAGGGCTTATGTTGTTGAAGGCTCCTTCAAAATCTAAAAAGGCCACAAGACAGTACTCCTTTTCATACAGCGATTTTTCAATAACAGAAACTAGGCTGTGAAGCGCAGTTTCTGTAGATTTCCCTTTGGTGTATGCATGCTGATAGCTACATATCAGGTTGCTATCAATAGTAGAGGAGAGGTAGTCATTTATTATCCTCTCGAAAGTCTTGAGCACAAAGGGTGAGAGACTGATCGGCCTATAGTCCTTGGGCTCGTAATGAGACGCCTTCCCCGCCTTAGGAATAAACACTACCGTGGCACTTCTCCAGGAGCACGGAATGTAGCTAAGGGCCAGGCAGGCTGTATAGAGAATTGCCAGCCATTTGGCTGATGTCTCCAGCGTGTTTATGAGTTGTGCGGGAATAATCCCGTCTGGCCCGGCAGCCTTGAACGGTTCGAAGCTTTTAACCGCCCACCTAACCTTTTCCTCCGTGATGGGTATGTGTACAGCCAGGTTTGTTGTAGGTGCTAGGGGTTCCTCATGCAAGTTCCCTGGGAAGTGCGTATTCAAGAGCAGCTCTAGGATTTCCCTCTCCGTGCTGGTCCAGGATCCGTCAGGTTTCCGCAAATAGCTTGTGGCTGTTTGAGTTTTTGAGAGCACTCGTCTAAGTCTCGCTGTATCGTCGACATTTTCGACCCCAGTGCAGAAATTTCTCCACGATACTCTCTTCGCCTGCCTCAGAGCTTTTTTGTAGGCCCTGAGTTTAACTTTATATTCGAGCCATTGAGTCTCCGTGCCAAGGCTCTTGGCCTTATTAAATTGTGTCCTACATGATTTACGGAGCGAGTCCAGGTCGTAGGACCACCAATGCGGCCTATGTTTACCGCGTGGTTTTGGCAGTGGGCAAGCCTGCTCTAGGGCATTCGAGAGCGCCGTTGTAAATGTCTTTACCAGATCCTCCAACTCCCCTTCTGATGAGGGGACTTGTGGGGGCAGTGCTGGCAAGTCCCTAGATAGTATTTCATTGTGTAGCTGCCAGTTAGTGTTACGTGGGTTGCGTTTCATAACCGGCTGCTCAACAGAAAAGTCTAGAACTAATTCTACGTACCGGTGGTCGGAGAATGAGTGTTCATCGAGAACGCGCCATTTTCTGACCCACTCATAAGCGCCTTCGCTGCAAATAGTGAGATCTATGACCTCCCTACGGGTTTTAGTAATAAAGGTAGGTTCGTTACCCACGTTGCAAACTACCAGGTTAGTTGTTAACAAATAATCAAACAACGACTCTCCTCTAGCATTGATATCGGAGCTTCCCCACTGGACGTGATGAGCATTGGCGTCAGTTCCGATAATAAGATGACCCATGGAAAAATTTGCCACCAGGTCTTTTACCTCCCTCTGTGGCGGAGGTTCTTCGGCGTCGTAGGGCATATAGAACGACGCCATCGTCAGACTGGTACTGTCGACTGTTAAACTGGCAGCTGTAACGTCATTATTGGTATAGTTGGGCAAGAGAAAGGCATTCAGCTCAGACTTAACCAAAATACAGGCTCTAACCCTGCCCCCCTTGCTGGCTCGGATAAGCTTAAAACCCTTAGTCTCCAAACCGCAAATCCTTGAGCTGTTGACCCAGGGTTCTTGGATGAGGACCACATCTATGTCGCCTTTAGAGAGACGGTAGGGAAACAAGAGGAAATGAAATGTAATGTAAAAAATGTAATGAAAGAAAATTAAAATTAAAATTAAAATTAAAATTAAAATTAAAATTAAAATTAAAATTAAAATTAAAATTAAAATTAAAATTAAAATTAAAATTAAAATTAAAATTAAAATTAAAATTAAAATTAAAATTAAAATTAAAATTAAAATTAAAATTAAAATTAAAATTAAAATTAAAATTAAAATTAAAATTAAAATTAAAATTAAAATTAAAATTAAAATTAAAATTAAAATTAAAATTAAAATTAAAATTAAAATTAAAATTAAAATTAAAATTAAAATTAAAATTAAAATTAAAATTAAAATTAAAATTAAAATTAAAATTAAAATTAAAATTAAAATTAAAATTAAAATTAAAATTAAAATTAAAATTAAAACTAAAATTAAAAATAAAATTAAAATTAAAATTAAAATTAAAATTAAAATTAAAATTAAAATTAAAATTAAAATTAAAATTAAAATTAAAATTAAAATTAAAATTAAAATTAAAATTAAAATTAAAATTAAAATTAAAATTAAAATTAAAATTAAAATTAAAATTAAAATTAAAATTAAAATTAAAATTAAAATTAAAATTAAAATTAAAATTAAAATTAAAATTAAAATTAAAATTAAAATTAAAATTAAAATTAAAATTAAAATTAAAATTAAAATTAAAATTAAAATTAAAATTAAAATTAAAATTAAAATTAAAATTAAAATTAAAATTAAAATTAAAATTAAAATTAAAATTAAAATTAAAATTAAAATTAAAATTAAAATTAAAATTAAAATTAAAATTAAAATTAAAATTAAAATTAAAATTAAAATTAAAATTAAAATTAAAATTAAAATTAAAATTAAAATTTAAATTAAAATTAAAATTAAAATTAAAATTAAAATTAAAATTAAAATTAAAATTAAAATTAAAATTAAAATTAAAATTAAAATTAAAATTAAAATTAAAATTAAAATTAAAATTAAAATTAAAATTAAAATTAAAATTAAAATTAAAATTAAAATTAAAATTAAAATTAAAATTAAAATTAAAATTAAAATTAAAATTAAAATTAAAATTAAAATTAAAATTAAAATTAAAATTAAAATTAAAATTAAAATTAAAATTAAAATTAAAATTAAAATTAAAATTAAAATTAAAATTAAAATTAAAATTAAAATTAAAATTAAAATTAAAATTAAAATTAAAATTAAAATTAAAATTAAAATTAAAATTAAAATTAAAATTAAAATTAAAATTAAAATTAAAATTAAAATTAAAATTAAAATTAAAATTAAAATTAAAATTAAAATTAAAATTAAAATTAAAATTAAAATTAAAATTAAAATTAAAATTAAAATTAAAATTAAAATTAAAATTAAAATTAAAATTAAAATTAAAATTAAAATTAAAATTAAAATTAAAATTAAAATTAAAATTAAAATTAAAATTAAAATTAAAATTAAAATTAAAATTAAAATTAAAATTAAAATTAAAATTAAAATTGAAATTGAAATTGAAATTGAAATTAAAATTGAAAATTAATTAGAACAGAAGAAAGAAAAGGAAACCAAAAGAGAGGAAAAGAAAATAAAGTAAAGGAAATTAAAGAAATGATTGTTAAGTAAACGAAAGGAAAGGAATGACAAGAACAATAAGAATGGATACTGTAAAATTAAGTAAAATTAAATGAAAGAAATTGAAATCTGAATAAATTACTAAATGGTGTAAAAGGAAAAAAGGCAAAAAGATGGGAAAGTAAAGAAAGACATCTGATGATATGGACGGAAAAAATCGTTGAATTTTCTACTTTTTTGAACGATATTCTAGATTTTTCTTTTAGCGCATGCCATGGTTCGTACGGGACAAATAGTACGACATTAATTTAATTTAATTTAATTTATTTCCTTTAAAATAGTCGCATATGAGTGAGAAGTCCAAATTAAGACATGTGTTCGTACGGGCAGTGAAAGTATACTACTATTCTTAGGCACAGTAAAATAATTGAAATTTCAGCAAAATGCAATGTTTGTATTAATATTACCCAGCAAACCATAAGAGCTCTAAATGAGTGTATATAGGACTCCCCTCGGAGCGCTCATATTCGTAATGAGTTCACAAAAAATTAAGAAACACTCATGAAATGCTCGTATTTAAGTGGTTTTTCTATGAAACGGGTCATTCATAAAAGAGCTCTCAGTCTTATGCAAATAATTTTTTAGCACTTGTGTGCTTTATTGAGTCTGATATAGAACCTAACTTATTTCTAACCTAAGCTGTCATCGCTGCTGTTGTATTAGTAGCGTACAATGTTGTCCGCTGCCGCCGCTTTTTGTTGATATCAATGTTATACCTAAGTATATGCTTGCGGGTATGTTGAGTCAGCGATTCCCATGGTTCGAATTGTTTATTATGAATTGATTCCACAAGTGGAAGTATCGGGTATCGATTTTCATAATTATTTGGCTAAGTTGCGGAAATGACTGTAACAATGTAGTCTAAACAATTTACGGAACATTACACTGTGTTAACTTGCATAAAAGAGTGCTTTTTGAATGATTTTTTGAGCTCTTAGGCTAAGCTCACTTTCTTTTTTATGTTTTTTCCTTTTTCCTATTTTTACTTCACGTCTCCCTTTTAAATATGTAAAAACAAACGACAGAAAAAGATACATTTTCGGGCATAAGATGTAATATTAAATATTATTTTATTTTCTTAGAAAAATTTATTTCAAGTAGAAAGAAAATCCTAACATACTGGAATCTAAATAATGAAACGTAAAGTATTTATATGCGCACACTCGGAAAAACTCATATACGATATCATACACGATCATATTTATTCGCATGCTCAGAAAAACTCAGAGAAATGCTCATATTAGAAGCCCAGATTTAAGAGAGCTGGTTTGCTGGGTACTAATAAAAAAAAATAAATGAAATATATTTATGAAGTTTTATTTGTGGAGTAAATCCAATGTATATATTTATACGTTAATTTTGTAATTATTGGTATTAGAAAGAATTGAATGCAAAATTGTATACAGCGGAATGGTAATTCACTGACTAGTTTTCATGCGACCAATCATTAAGACGTAGTGGTTTATCCGGTCTGGCTGGCATCGAACCTAGCAGACTGCATTGGCATTGCGTTGTCTTAACGCTTTGAGCCATGTGCCCTGCATGCAATCTTGCATTTATATTCTTTCTTATATTTGCCATGTGTTTTTTCTTACTTTAAGGACTTCTTGTACACCCTATGATCTAAGGCGATTACAGGAAGCAAGTAAATTTGTATATGGCGCGCTTTTTGAAGCTATTTCCTTCCTTCGATATGAACCACGGGTGTATATTTACGGCTTTTTTGGTTCTTGTGAATGGGGACAGAAATGTTTGTATGTATATGAAATTTTATTTGTGGAGTAAATCCAATGTATATATTTATACGTTAATTTTATAATTATAGGTATTAGAAAGAATTATATGCAAAATTTTTACTTCAAAAAATTGTACAGGGTTGCAAAAAATTTGGTCAGTTCTTGACTTTTAATTTTTACGGTCCCTATAGATAAAATTTGATTCTGTTGCATTCTATAACATGATTTTTGTATTTTCTGAGCTATATGGTACTTTTCTGTACATAGTGTCTCTATTAGGGATGGGATCCCGGAATCCCGACCCTTTTTAAGCGCTTGAAAATCCCGGGATTGTTGGATTTTCGGGATGTGAGAACAAAATCCAATAAGACACGTGGTGAATGTTTCAAAATTTATTTTTTATTTTTTAGTAAATATCTACCATTATTAAACTGTTTAATACATTTATATTAATAAATTAACAATATACTTTGAAGATAATACACTCTCCGAAGTAGCTGTAAGGGCACCCAGTTTATACAATTTCGACAAATTTATGTTGCGTTACGTGCAGTTTTGTTGCCTATTTGATTTTACATAGCGTAATGGGATGTTAGTCTTAAGATTGTAAAAAGTGTCCGTGAATTTGGCAAATTTTTTTCTAATGAGCTTAAGTAATTTTTCCTTAAAACAAATTAAAATTATAAAGGTGTATGTAAGAAAACGTTAAGAAAAATAAATTTCAAAATCAGGGTCATTCATTAAAAGCTTAACACCTTATACTAGAATCAAATGGCCAACAAAATCGCATACTTCAAAATATTCTAAAAACTCTGAAAAGAAACTTAAGAATTTTGATAAAAATTTGATGAGAAAAATTAGATTCTGATACATTATTCTATAAGAAATTAGCTACGGTAGTGTTTATCCCTAAGCCTGGGAAGGCATCCCACTACGAGCCAAAAGACTACAGACCGATCAGTCTCTCGTCCTTTGTACTCAAAACCTTTGAGAGGATACTAAGCGACTACCTCTCAACGACTATTGATAGCAACCTTATCTCTAGCTATCAGCATGCATACACCAAGGGTAAATCAACAGGACTACTGTCTCGTGGCCTTCCTAGACATTGAGGGGGCTTTCAACAATATAAGCCCGGAGGCTATCAACTCCGCTCTAACTAATCTGGGCGTAGATAGACCTCTAACTGGTTTAATTGACCAAGCTTTAAGGGGAAGGAAAATAGCTTCTTCACTTGGTACGGTTCAGTTATCACGCTATGTCACAAGGGGAACACCCCAGGGTGGTGTTCTTTCCCCGCTTTTATGGAACCTCACAGTCAACTCGTTGCTACGTGACACAAGCTGGGGGGGAAGATAGTGGCATACGCCGACGATTTAGCTATTACATTCAGAGGCAAGTTCCCACAAACTCTGTGTGACCTGATGCAAGTAGCACTGCGAGAAGTTTCGACGTGGTCCTCTCGCTGCGGACTTAGTATCAACCAGGGGAAAGTGGAACTTGTTCTCTTCACCAACCGGTACAAAATACCGCCACTAAGCCTACCAGAACTAGATGGCACGCGCCTGGGCTTGTCGGATAAGGCCAAGTTTCTAGGCATAGTTCTGGACAGGAAATTGAATTGGAAGGAGAATGTTCTTCAGCGCCAGAAGAAAGCTTGCATCGGTCTTTACACATGCTAAAGAGCCATTGGCAAAAAATGGGGGCTCAGCCCTAGAGTATGCAGTTGGATCTACATGGCCATCATTCGCCCAATCATGCTGTATGGAGTCGTCGTATGGTGGCCTGCGCTGATCAAGGCAATATACCGGAATCTGTTGCGGAAAGTCCATAGATCCAATATGATCTGCATAAGCGGTGCGCTAAAGACAAAGCCCAACGAAGCCCTCCAGGTCATTCTGGGCATTTTGCCACTTGATCTGGAAGGGTTTCGGCCAGCGGCGGCATCAGCTCTGCGCATAAGAGAAACCTCCAGTTGGGGTGCGGGTACTATTGGACACTCCAGTATTCTCCCTCAAAGCACATATCGTTGTGCGACCACTACAGTCGGGGATAGCTGTTTCAAAATAAACATTCCCAGCAGAGAAGAAAGGGAGAGGACGGATTGGTGTCCCGAAACAAATGGTGGCACTTCCATATACACCGACGGCTCGAAGTTGGACGGCAGAGTTGGAGGAGGGGTTTATTCAAGGGATTTGGAACTTGAGCTCTCCTTAAGACTAGCTGATCATTGTAGCGTCTTCCAGGCAGAAGTTTCGGCAATCCTGCACGCCGCGGCCTGGTTAAGCAAACGTGCTACCAGAGAAGATATCGCTATTTTCAGCGATAGCCAAGCGGCCATCAAATCCCTTGGCTCATACACGTTCAACTATGAACTGACGCTCAGCTGTCGTCGATCTCTTCAGGAGATGGCCCAACAGAACCGCGTAAACCTCATATGGGTCCCGGGACATAGGGACATTGAGGGAAACTGTAAGGCAGACGAGCTTTCCAGGCAGGGCACGACCAAGCAGGTTCTTCAGGATAAAGAGCGCTTAGGTATGCCGTTTGCGACATGCAAACTAATGCTGAAGGAGCACACACTCCGTCAAGCCAACGAAAGATGGCTGCAATCCCCAGGGTGTCGGATATCGAAACAAACCTGGCCAAAATGGGATCTTGAAAGGTCTAGACGCATTTATGCCCTAACTAGGAGGGAAATCTCCATATTGATAGGGGTATTAACCGGTCACTGCCTCATTGGTAGGCCTGCAGAAAGGCTAGGTGTGCCCTACCGACGATGCTGCAGGACTTGCAAAGATGATGAGGAGGAGGAAACAGTGGAGCACCTCATCTGCAACTGTCCGGCTTTAAGTGGCGCGAGAACGCGCTTTTTGGGAGTTCCATTCCTGGATAGCCTAAGCCAGATCGCGGAACTGGACATAAAGGACTTGATGGCCTTCATATCTCAAGTCATCAAGTCATCTAAGTGGTTTGAGGAGGAGTAACGGTGTCGGTATAGGAGTGTCAGTCCCGGGATTCTGCTATGTGGAAAATCCCAACAACTCAGGGATTTTCCATATGGCTGGGTCCCGGTACTGGCTTTCCTTGTGTTGGTGGTATCACAACGGGCCTTTCAAAACTGGCCTAAGTGTGCCTCTGCGGCAGCCACTTGAACCTAAACATTTCATAATTCGTTAGCATTAAAATTTTGCGTACTTATTCTAGTATACATACGTATATTGACGATAAAACATCAAACAGCGAATATACCAAAGTTATGTAAAAAATTTCATAATTGCATTAATGTTTTTTCGTTTTGCAAAAACTCTAAGCAAATAAAACAAATTAATAAAGCTGTAAGCAAATTACATGGAAAATATTCGCCGCAACGCAAGCACGAGCAACCTCGTGTTCAAAGCAAACAAAAGCAATAAAAGCCCAAACAATCTACAAATAACTGAAGACATGCATGGATGAAGGGGGTATGTCGCATTCTCACTCAATTTCTGTTTTTGGCATTGGTGAATAGTGTTTATGCAGATCTATATTTCTGTCTTATCAGAATCTGCCTATCGTGAAAATTGTAGAAGATAATTCATGGATGAAGGGGGTATGTACACAACTTTTCAATATGAATTGTGGAAGAAGGGGGTATGTTCCGATTTTTTCATATAAAACACTAAATATAAACTTATGCTTTTTATTGCATATTATGCAAAGTCTTTTATGGCTTTGCATAATTTTTTTGTCAGTTTTTCATAAAGATTCGAAAAAACCTCAAATGTTTAAGCAAAACTTTAAAGCCGATTTTCTCGTTTCACTCAAAATGCGACATACCCCCTTCATCCATGCATATCTTCAACTAACGCAAATACAGCAACACAGACGAAACGATACACATACATACATACCAAAGCGACTGGAGCCATGTGTGCTGATAAAAATCCTTTTATATGGACGTGTAAACACCACGCTACTTTGAGTGTTGATAAATAATTAATGTCGAAATAATTTAGATACAATGATTTCGACTCAAAGCATACCAACAGAGTTTGTTAAGTAAACAAGACAAAAAAAAAAAAAAAACAAAGCGCGGTGTTGGGAGCAAACAGTCTGGGGGACATGATTAACCAACTGTAGTGCCAGTATCAAGCTCAATTTGTTAAGAAAAGATAAAGCTTTTATTTGAATTTGTGTGAAAATGGGTTCGAGCTTATACATTTCAGCGGTAGGGATCAAGTGTAATGTATGTACCTACATACGTTTGTAAGAGTACCTACCGATAGAGTAAGCATACGATACGTGTTTGTGTTTTGTGTGCTAACAGTCTTCTGTTAAAATAGATAGCTTTTTCTCAATTTTTTTTTATTCATTATTCACATTTTTATACTTTTCATGAACTTTGGTCCGATGTTTGTAAGTATGAGAAAAAGAAGAGACCCATCAATAAGTATACCGAAATGATCAGGATGACGAGATGAGTTGATTTAGCCATGTGAGTCTGTCCGTCTGTCTGTTTGAAGGCAAACTAGTCCCTCAGTTTTTGAGATATTTGGCTGAAATTTTGTATGCGGCCAGCATTTTGTAATATAGGAATCAGAGCGTATAGCCAAAAAAAAGTCGGCCGTACCTCCCCTTATATCAAGTGTTTTTGAAAATGTTTAAAAAAAAATTATATTTTTTTTCTGGCAACCCTAGATGTCGCCCAATTGCATTTTTCTTCATATCTTCGGCATTTATTGTCGGATTTAAAAGTGTGGTACCACAACGAAACGCATGAGCTCAATGAAATTTCTTGAGAAAAAACCTCCTCTTTGAGACGAAAAAATTGATGTGTTTTGACAAAAAGTCGCCCGTACCTCCCTCATATGAAGTGTTTTTGAAAACCATTCAAAAAAAAAATTGTATTTTTTTTTCTGGCAACCCTAGATGTCGCCCAATTGCATTTTCTTCATATCTTTGGCATTTATTGTCGGATTTTTAAGTGTGATACCACAACGTCCCTCCCCTCATATGAAGTGTTTTTGAAAAACATTTAAAAAAAAAAATTTTTTTTTCTGGCAACCCTAGATGTCGCCCAATTGCATTTTTCTTCATATCTTCCACATTTTAAAGTGTGGTACCACAACGAAGCTCATGCGCTCAATGAACTTTCTTGAGAAAAACCTCCTCTTTGAGACGAAAAAATTGATGTGTCAAACTTTAAATGTAATTGGGCGACATCTAGGTTAGGTTGGGTTGAAGTGGCTGCCGCAAAGGCACACCTAGGCCAGTATTAAAAGGCCCGTTGTGATACCATCAACACTAGGAAAGTCAGTCCCGGGACCCAGCCATATGGAAAATCCCAGTGCTATTGGGACTCTCCACATAGCAGAATCCCGGGGCTGACACTCCTAAAACCGACACCGTTACACCTCCTCGAACCATTTAGATGACTTGATGAAAGCCATCAAGTCCTTTATGTCCAGCTCCGCTACCTGGCGTAGGCTATCCAGGAAGGGAACTCCGAAAAAGCGCCTTCTCGCGCCGCTTAAAGCCGGGCAGTTGCAGATGAGATGCTCCACCGTTTCCTCCTCCTCATCATCTTTGCAACTCCTACAGCATCGTCGGTAGGGTACACCCAGCCTTGCTGCGTGCCTTCCAATAAGGCAGTGCCCGGTTAAAACCCCTATTAATATAGATATATCCCTTCTTCTTAGGGTGTAAATATATTTAGATCTTTTAATATCCCATTTTGGCCAGGATTGTTTGGATACTCGGCACCCTGGCGATAAAAGCCATCTTTCATTGGCTTGTCGGAGTGTATGCTCCTTCAGCATTAGCTTGCATGTGGCAAAGGGCATACCTAAGCGTTCTTTATCCTGAAGAACCTGCTTGGTCGTGCCCTGCCTAGCAAGTACGTCTGCCCTACAGTTTCCCTCAATGTCCCTGTGTCCCGGGACCCATGTGAGGCTCACGCGGTTCTGTTGGGCCATCTCCTGAAGAGATCGACGACAGCTGAGCGTCAGTTCAGAGTTGAACAAGTAAGAGCCAAGAGATTTGACTGCCGCTTGGCTATCGCTGAAAATAACGATATTCTGTCCGATAGCGTGTTGCCCTATCCAAGCCGCGGCGTCCATGATTGCTGAGACCTCAGCCTGGAAGACGCTGCAATGATCAGGCAGTCTGAAGGAAAGCTCAAGGTCCCGATCCTTGGAATAAATCCTTCCTCCAACTCTGCCGTCCAACTTCGAACCGTCGGTGTATATGGAAATGCCGCCATTAGTAGCAGGACACCGATCCGTCCTCTCCCAGTCTTCCCTGCTGGGAATGTTTATTCTGAACCAGCTATCTCCGACTGTTGTGGTTGCACAACGGTCCGTGCTCGGAGGGAGAAAGCTGTAAGAATCCAGAATACCGGAGTGTCCAGTAGTGCCTGCGCCCCAGCCGGAAGTTTCCCTTAGACGCAGAGCCGATGCTGCCGCTGCCCGGTACCCTTCCAGATCGAGTGGCAAAATGCCAAGAATGGCCTGGAGAGCTTCGTTGGGCGTTGTTCTCAACGCGCCGCTTATACAGATCATGCTAGATCTGTGGACTTTACCTAACAGGTTTAGGTTGGCTGCCTTGCTCAGCGCAGGCCACCATACCACGACTCCATACAGCATAATTGGCCGGATTATCGAAGTGTAAATCCATCTGCAGATTTTGGGACTGAGCCCCCATTTTTTGCCAATGGCTCTTTTACAGGTGTAAAGTGCAATGCACGCTTTCCTCTGGCGCTGGATGACATTCTCCTTCCAGTTAAGCTTTCTATCCAGAACTATGCCTAGGAATTTGGCTTTGTCAGCCAAGTTCAGGCACACGCCATTTAGTTCTGGTAGGCTTAGCGTTGGTATTTTGTACCGGTTAGTATAAAGGACAAGCTCCACTTTTCCCGGGTTGATATTAAGTCCGCAGCGAGATGACCACGAGGAAACTGCTCGCAGTGCTACTTGCATCAAGTCACACAGGGTTTGTGGGAATTTGCCCCTGTATGCAATAGCTAAGTCGTCTGCATATGCAACTATCCTCCCGCCCCCCCCAGCTTGTGTCTCGTAGCAACGAGTTTACAGTGAGGTTCCATAAAAGCGGAGAGAGAACACCACCCTGAGGCGTTCCTCTTGTGACATAGCGTGAGAAATCAACTGTGCCCAGTGTAGAAACTATTTTCCTTCCCTTTAGTAGCTTATCAATGAGTCCAATAAGAGACCTGCTTATGCCCAGATTAGTTAGAGCGGTGTTAATAGCCTCCGGGCTTATATTGTTGAAGGCACCTTAAATGTCTAGGAAGGCCACGAGACAGTAATCTTTTTCATACAACGATTTTTCAATAACAGAGACAAGGCTGTGAAGCGCAGTTTCCGTTGATTTACCTTTGGTGTATGCATGTTGATAGCTAGAGATAAGGTTGCTATCAATAGTAGAGGAGAGATAATCGCTAATTATCCTCTCGAAGGTTTTGAGTGCAAAGGACGAGAGACTGATCGGTCTGTAGTCCTTAGGCTCATAGTGTGAGGCCTTCCCAGCCTTAGGAATAAAGACTACCTTGGCGCTTCTCCAGGAGTGCGGAATGTATTTGAGAGCCAGGCAGGCTGAAAAGAGAAATACCAGCCATTTAGCCGATGTTTCCAACGTGTTTATGAGTTGTGCGGGGAAAATCCCGTCTGGCCCAGCAGCCTTGAACGGCTCAAAGCTTTTGATCGCCCACCTTACCCTTTCCTCCGTGATGGGTATATTCACTGCCATATTTGTTGCAGATGCTAAAGGTGCTTCATGCAAGTTCCCCGGAAAGTGTGTATTCAATTGCAGCTCCAGGGTTTCCCCTTCCGTGCTAGTCCACGATTCGTCAGGCTTCCGCAAATAGCTAATGGCTGTTTGAGTTTTTGAGAGCACTCGTCTAAGTCTCGCCGTATCATCGACCTTTTCGACCCCGGTGCAGAAATCTCTCCACGAAGTTCTCTTCGCCTGCCTTAGGGCCCTTTTATAGGCCCTTAGTTTAACTTTATATTCGAGCCATTCAGGCTCCGTACCGAGGCTCTTGGCCCTATTAAATTGCTTCCTGCAGGACTTGCGGAGCGAATCCAGGTCGTAGGACCACCAGTGTGGTCTATGTTTACCGCGTGGTTTCGGCACTGGACAAGCCTGCTCTAGGGCATTTGAGAGCGCCGTTGTAAAGGTCGCAACCAGATCATCCAGTTCTCCTACTGATGATGGAGCTTGTGGGAGTAACACTGGTAGGTCCCTAACTAATATTTGATTAGGCTGCTCAACAGAAAAATCTAAGGCACACGGCTAAAAAAATGAACCTAAATTTTAAACCCGTATAAAGTTTAATCAATTTTTCAAAACTTTTTGTACAATATTTCACGGCTAAAAAAATGAACCTAAATTTTAAACCCGTATAAAGTTTAATCAATTTCTCAAACTTTTTTGTACAATATTTCAAACCGTCCAAATACCTACAAAGATTTTCAATTTCTTTTGGTTTCGATTTAAAATCTAAATGAAAAAGCTGTCTAAATTTTTTATTTTTGGTTTGTTTTAATGTAATTGAATTTTGCCCACAAAAACTTAATGAGCGTCATAGCTCAGCGGTAGAGCAGTCGGCTGTGACTCCTGAGCGTTTTCGTTCGAGTTCTGTCAGCTGCCACATTTTTTTTAGTTTTATTTTATTCTTAAAACTTTTCGGTCTAAAATTTAAACTTTTGGGTTTGAAAATTCAAATTTATTTTTGAAAGCTTATTCAAGATTGAATTTTGCCAACAACATTTATGTGTGCGATGTAGCTCAGTGGTAGAGCAGACGGGCATGATGCGGGGAGTCTTGGTTCGAATTCCCGCCAACGGACAAAAAATTTATTTTATCTTTAAAAAATTGTTAAAACATTTCTTGTTTATAATTGAAACCCGATTCATTTAGCCAATTTTCATGAAAACTGGTATAGATTGAATTTGAATCCAAATTTGGTTTGGTCATATATGTAGTCCAAAAAAGTTTAAAATTTAGGTTCGAATTTTTAGCCGTGTTCAAACCGTCCAAATACCTACAAAGATTTTCAATTTCTTTTGGTTTCGATTTAAAATCTAAATGAAAAAGCAGTCTAAATTTTTTATTTTTGTTTTGTTTGAATATAATTGAATTTTGCCCACAAGATTTTCATGTGCGTCATAGCTCAGCGGCAGAGCAGTCGGCTGTGACTCCTGAGCGTTTTCGTTTGAATCCTACCAGCTGCCACATTTTTTTAGTTTTATTTTGTTCTTAAAACTTTTCGGTCTAAAATGTAAACTTTTGTGTTTGAACATTCAAATTTATTTTTGAAAGCTTATTCAAGATTGAATTTTGCCAACAACATTTATGTATGAGAAAAAACACTTTGCAAAAAATCTCACTTTTTCCCATACATTTCCCATACAAAAGGGCGGAAAAAATAGCCACCCCTAAGGGTTAAGTTAAAGGGCTAATTTTTTGCAAAGCTTATTTTCTTATCAATACCTAACTTTTCAGGGGTATGACCGAAAAAAAACAAATTCTTTTTATTTGAATCACCCTAATGTATAGCTTCTTGGATTTTGTTCGTTTCTTTGAAATACAAAACGATTGTTGGAGCTGTTAAAAATGTATCCATTTAAAACTTTTTGTATCTTTGTATCCATTGACTTAAAATGTATCCAAATGGATACAATTGTATCCAAACGGCAACCCTGGTAGCAAGAAGCTCTCTCATACTTCAACACAATCGCATAGTTTGGTAGTGTGCGTTTGAGCATCGCTGGTTTATTAGCTTGCGGGCAGGCAAAAAGACAACACCGTATGCGCATACTTCGTTTTCATGCGCTTTTATACCACGTCGCACAATGTCATATGAAGAAATGATATCCTTTAAAAAGACATTTTGAGTTTTCCCATAAAAACATTATGAACTAACCCAAACTAAAAATGAAGAATTATTTAGAAAAAAAAAAAAATTATATGTATATGTATATATATATAATTTGAAGGTGTAAGATGTGAAGTGTAAGATGATAGATGTAGGTGTAATGGTTGTTTTTGAATCAAATTCTTAGATAGAGCGTTGCAGGAAAAAGGTATTAAAGAGAGTGTTATTTAAAAACATTTTGATATAGGGAGTTTTTGAAAAATATTTTGAAATAGGGCGACCTGCCACCCAGTCATCGATACATACCTTATAACCTTTAGATGTATAAGTACATACCATGTACAAAGTGCATTTACAAATATGTATATAAAAAAATAAAATAATTTTATTTTTTTCGTGCGTGTTTAGTGCGTGTCGTTTTTCAGTAATTTTTCCCCGTGCGTGTTAGTGCATATTTGCGAAAATCTGTTTTGTGAACGTGTCGTGTCGTGTTGTAAAAATCATGCATGCGCCCACCTCTAGTTCCTTAGATACATGAATTGTTAGATGCAATGGTGTATATGTAACCATACAATTTACTTGCAGAATGTATGCATCTAAGTATGTAGGTTAGAGCGTCTCGGGCTTACAGGCAAAAAAAAAGTCAGCCGTACCTCCCCTCATACGAAGTGTTTTTGAAAAACATTTAAACATTTTTTTTTTGTGGCAACCCTAGATGTCGCCCACCCTCGTGAAGGGTGGATACCTTGTCACGGTACGAGGGCTTAGTCGATAGCCACGGGGCTACGCTGCCCTTGCGATCATAGCTCCGCATGGCACTACATCACGAGAGCAGCCTAGCCTCGCTGGCGCGATGACAAAGATCTACCCCTTCCCAATCCAGGGTGTTACGCGATACCGTGCCCATTGGACGTTTGCAGCCGGGAGGCAAATCGTGGCTGTAGTCGAACGGTGCCTCTCTGATACCGGATCGCCTCAGAGAGTAACCATGGTCTTACCGCGGTATGGGGCTCTGCCGTGGCGGACGACACATTCCCCTTAATCCACCCTTGACCTCAAGCTGGCCGTGTCCGGCGAGGGGTCGTACGAACAAGATGAATACAACTCAAAATTCAAAACAATCAATAACTTCGTTTACTCCGCAGCAGAGGAGAACTATGCTGGAGCAAGAGAAATCACAACGCCGGAGGACAAACTCTATTTCAAAGTCAACTGGGGGACCGACAACGATGGTAACTACGGGTCGGTCATCCTCGAAACTGCTAGCAAGTGAGAGTGACTTGATGAAAGCCAGCACCAGTGCGGCTGCATACGCAGGTAAGCAGAAAACGGCGGATGCTAAACTTCCATCAAGCGACGGCACGAACATCAACCTCTCAATGTCTGTGGCAATGGTCTCGGGACCTGGCCTCAGTTATCCGAAAGAGAAGGAAGACGCAACTAAGCTTCTATCAAAGGGAGAGACCGCGATGGCAACTACGGGTCTGAACTCCTCCCAAAAGACATCTCCCCGACGCTTTGCGTACTGGGATAAAAGGAAGGCTGCAAGGATCCTGAAGAAATATGAGGGAGCATCGCAGGATACACTATCGCTGAATGAAAGGAAGATGGTGGAGAAAGCGAAAGCTCTGATACCAAATTTCCAAAGGCCCTATGCGCCTAAAAGGCTGAACGGGAATCCCTTCAAACGCCAGAGATCGGACGGAGAGGTGGATCCCCATCCGAAGCGGCATCAGAATATCCCAGTAGTGGGCAAACCCAGCTTTGCTGAAGTGACCAAGGACAGGATCCTTATAGGTGTCATTGATCGAGGCAACGACCGTTGGTCCATCCCTAGAGACCGGTGGCTGTAAGTCCGGAACGAAATTGGCAGGGCCCTTCTCGACATATGGCGTGAGTCTCCGGGTAGTCCGCCGCGGGGTACAGACGCGGGTTGGCACCAGGGTCAGATTAAAGTTTTCGCGTGTGAGGATGCAAGAACTGTTGCACTGTACAAGGCAGCAGTTGCAAGACTGGGTGAAGTCTACCCAGGGGCAAAAATCGAGGTCGTCGACTGGAAGGACATTCCGGCCCGGCCAAGGGCAAGGGCATGGATTCCTGCCATCCCTGCTGAACCGGAGAATATTCTTGAGATGCTGCAGGCCTGGAATCCGTCTCTCCCGACGCAGGACTGGAGTGTCAATCTGGTCGAGGGTGAGGTTGGGCCTCATAGAGAGGTAGTTTTAACTTTGAATAAGGAGGCACTCGAGCCCCTTAAACGGTGCAACGGACGAGTGCATTATGGAATGGGTCAGATCGTGATCCACGTATACCGTGGCGTTGCACAACGCGCTGTCATTCCGGCCGCTTCGAAGGACTCGGAAATCGAAGGACCAGAAGAGGAGGCAGGGGCGTCAGACGCGGAAAGTATGGTATCCGCCACGTCAAATTGCGAGGAAGCCGTGAACGACTCGGCGATGGAAGATAGCCTAACGGACGCGGAAGACCTCACGGTGGTGGAGGGCAATCCGGTGCACACTAACATTGATGCCGCTGCAGACAGTAGAGATTCCGCCACGCCAAATCGTGCAGATAAATTGTCGTTGAGAGATAGGCCCCGGGACGGGGTAGACCTCCACGACGGTACGACGGTGGTAGGGAAGTCTGAGCGCTCTCATGTTGGTGGTGCTTCAGATTAACCTGCACAAATCTAAAGCAGCCTCAGCTGCCCTAAGCAGTCGTCTTTATAAAGGCGACGTAGACGTGGTCCTTATCAAAGAACCCTGGGTTAATAGCTCAAGGATCTGTGGATTGGGGGCTAAGGGGTACAAGCTCATCCGAGCTAATGAGGAGGGCAAGGTCAGAACCTGTATCTTGGTCAAGTCTGAGCTGAACACCCTTCTCTTACCCAACTATTCAAATGGTGACGTTACAGCTGCCAGCTTAACGGTCGGCAGCGCCAGTCTGACGATGGCGTCGGTCTACATGCCCTATGACGCCGAAGAACCTCCTCCACAAAAGGAGGTGAAAGATCTGGTGGAAAATTTCTGCACGGGTCATCTTATTATTGGAGCTGACGCTAATGCTCATCACGTCCAGTGGGGAAGCTCCGATATTAACGCTAGGGGCGAGTCTCTGTTTGACTACCTACTAACAACTAACCTGGTGGTTTGTAACGTGGGTAACGAGCCTACTTTTATCACTAAAGCCCGTAGGGAGGTCATAGACCTCACTATTTGTACACAGCTAAAAATTTGAACCTAAATTTTAAACTTTTTTGGACTACATATATGACCAAACCAAATTTGGATTCAAATTCAATATAGACCAGTTTTCATGAAAATTGGCTAAATGAATCGGGTTTCAATTATAAACAAGAAATGTTTTAACAATTTTTAAAGATAAAATAAATTTTTTGTCCGTTGGCGGGAATTCGAACCAAGACTCCCCGCATAATGCCCGTCTGCTCTACCACTGAGCTACATCGCACACATAAATGTTGTTGTCAAAATTCAATCTTGAATAAGCTTTCAAAAATAAATTTGAATGTTCAAACACAAAAGTTTACATTTTAGACCGAAAAGTTTTAAGAATAAAATAAAACTAAAAAAATGTGGCAGCTGGCAGGATTCAAACGAAAACGCTCAGGAGTCACAGCCAACTGCTCTACCGCTGAGCTATGACGCACATGAAAATCTTGTGGGCAAAATTCAATTATATTCAAACAAAACAAAAATAAAAAAATTAGACTGCTTTTTCATTTAGATTTTAAATCGAAACCAAAAGAAATTGAAAATCTTTGTAGGTATTTGGACGGTTTGAAATATTGTACAAAAAGGTTTGAAAAATTGATTAAACTTTATACGGGTTTAAAATTTAGGTTCATTTTTTTAGCCGTGTAGGATCCGAGTTATCGGAACAATCGATTGTATGGAGGCTATATATTATACGTGTTCAATTGTACTGACTTACACTATACACATTACATATGTAGAAAGTACTAAAGGTGCAATATTTTACGTTCCTAACTTTTTAAATGCGGAAGTATTGGCCAAAAAACCTTATATCGGAACAACCGGTTGTATGGGGCTATATGTTATATTTACCCGATCTTCTTGATTTTCCTCTACACACTACATAAATTGAAAGTACTCAAGTTGCAAAATTTTATGTTCCTAACTTTTTAATTGCAGAAGTTTTGGCCAAGAAACCTTATATCTGAACAATCGGTTGTATGGGGGCTATATGTTACATTTGCCCGATCTTGTTGATTTTCACTATATTCACTACATAAATAGAAAGTACTCGAGTTGCAAAATTTTACGTTCCTAACTTTTTAATTGCAGAAGTTTTGGTCAAAAAACCTTATATCTGAACAATCGGTTGTATGGGGGCTATATGTTACATTTTACCCGATCTTGTTGATTTTCACTATATACACTACATAAATAGAAAGTACTCGAGTTGCAAAATTTTACGGTCCTAACTTTTTAATTGCAGAAGTTTTGGCCAACAAACCTTATATCTGAACAATCGGTTGTATGGGGGCTATATGTTACATTTGCCCGATCTTGTTGATTTTCACTATATACACTACATAAATAGAAAGTACTCGAGTTGCAAAATTTTACGTTCCTAACTTTTTAATTGCAGAAGTTTTGGCCAAAATTCTTATATCTGAACAATCGGTTGTATGGGGGCTATATGTTACATTTGCCCGATCTCGTTGATTTTCACTATATACACTACATAAATAGAAATTACTCGAGTTGCAAAATTTTACGTCCCTAACTTTTTAATTGCGGAAGTTTTGGCCAAAAAACCTTATATCTGAACAATCGGTTGTATGGGGGCTATATGTTATACTGGTCCGATCTTGTCAGTTCCGACAAATGATGCCTATATTACAAAATGGTGGCCACATACAAAATTTCAGCCAGATATCTCAAAAATTGAGGGACTAGTTTGCGTTCAAACAGACAGACGGACAGACGGACAGACGGACATGACTAAATCAACTCATCTCGTCATCCTGATCATTTCGGTATACTTATTGAAGGGTCCATCTCTTCTTCTTCTCATATTTACAAACATCGGACCAAAGTTATAATTCCATTTCATGTTCATGAAAGGTATAAAAACGTGAAAGCTTGTTAAATTGCAATTTTAAGAGAAAAAAAACATTTTAATGAAATAAGTCCCAATGAAAATAGAATAAATCCCAATGGTAAAAAATAATAAATTGTAGTTTTAAGAGAAATGAAATAAGTCCCAACAAATATGAAATACCTCCCAATGCTGGAAAATAAAATAACTCCCAACGAAATCCCGTTGGGAGTTATTTCATTATGAAATAATTCCCAACCAAATTTTATGAAATAAGTCCCAACGCATTGGGAATTATTTCATTATGAAATATGTCCCAATTTGTATAGAAAATATTTGGGACTTATTTCATTTTTTTTTGGAATTATTTCATTTGGGATTTATTTCCACTACTTTCATGCGTAGCAGTCAACAGTGATTCAAACCGCACTTTAATTTTCCACAATGTATAGAGAGCGCTTGACTTGTACGTGTGAGCATATCTATGAGAGAGAAATAAAGTCGGCCGCCCGCGGGCTAGGTAATGATCGTCACTGATATATACAATGATATTTTTAGAAGTGAAAACTTCTTTAGGCACGTTGCGTTTTAGAAGTATTTCTTGCATCGAGCACATTCATCATGCGAAACACGATAAATTTATATACCCTTATTATGTCTAAATTTCTTCCGCTATGGCGGTGATAAATAATTCTCAGACTTCTTGATGACAAATTCAAAATGATCAATTTCGATATAACTTTAACCGATCGAAAAAGATCTCTCTGACTGCTAAGTCTGAATTTTACTTTTCCTGTAAAACGTATTGACCTCTTCTAAGACTTCCGACTTTGCGAAATTCTATCATTCGAATTCTTCTTCCAGATTTTCGACAACATAATCCCGAAAGGGAGCTTAATCGTGAGGAGGTGAGTAAACAAGGTAGTGTGCAGGTCACTCTCAAGACAAAAAATTCACTGCCATTAAATAAAAGGGTGGACACCTTGCTGCGGTACGAGGGCTTAAGTCGATAGCCACAGGGCTAGGCTGCCCTTGTGATCATAGCGCCGCCCGGTACTACATCACTAGAGAAGCCAAGCCTCTCTGGCGCGACGACTAAGATCTTCCCCCTCCCAATCCAGGGTGTTATGCGACCACGTGCCCATTGGACGTTTGCAGCCGGGAGGCAAATCGTGGCTGTAATCGAACGGAGCCTCTCTGATACCGGGCCGCCTCGGAGAGTAACTATGGCCTTACCGCGGTATGGGGCTCTGCCGCGGCGGACGACACATTCACCTTACTCTTCCTTTGACCCTAAACTGGCCTTGCCTGGCCAGGGGTCGTTTGAACAAGATGAAAAATAGTAATACAAACCTTAAAACTAAAGATACAACAATGTATACTGCACAGCAGAGGAGGAAAATGCTGGAGCCAGCGAGAACGCAACGTCGGAGGACAAACTCCACTTCTTTATCAGCCGAGAGATCGACAGCGATGGCAACTACAGGTCGATTAGCTCTGGATAATAAGGGGGCAATCCCCAAAGCAAGTACCGGTACAAACACAATTAAGCCAACAACGGCTGATGCCAAAGAAGGGAACGACCGCGATGGCAACTACGGGTCGAAATTCATCCCAAAAGACATCTCCCAGTCGCTCTGAGTACTTGGACAAAAGAGCGGCCGCAAGGATCCTGAAGAAATACGAAGGTATTTCACAAGAGACGCTATCGCCGAATGCCAGAAAGACGGTGGAAATGGCTGAAGCTATCTTACCAAACTTCCAAAGCATCTACGCGCCAAAGAAGGTTAATGGAAATCCCTTCAAATGCCAGAGATCGGACGTGGATTTAAAACCCCACCCGAAGAGGCAGCAGAACGCCCCCGAAGTGGGTAAACTCAGCTTTGCTGAATTGACCAAGGACAGGATCCTCATAGGCGTCATTGACCGAGGTAACGAAAGCTGGGCCATCCCTAGGGACCAGTGGCGGTACGTCCGGAACGTGATCGGTAATGTCCTTCTTGACATTATCAGTGAGTCTCCGGATGCCACGCCGATGGGTTCTGATGCGGGATGGCACCAGGGCCGAATCAAGGTATTCGCTTGCGAGGAGGCAAAAAGTGTTGCACTGTACAAGGCAGCAGCTGCAGGACTGGGTGAGATCTACCAAGGGGCAAGAATCGAGGTTGTCGACTGGAAGGATATCCCGGCTCGTCCAAGGGCAAGAGCATGGATTCCTGCCATGCCTGCTGAACCTGAGAAAATTCTCAGGATGCTGCGGGTCATGAACCCGTCTCTCTCGACGCAGGACTGGAGTGTCAATCTGGTTGAGGATGCGGTAGGGCCTGATAGGCAAGTGGTCTTCACCCTGAATAAGGAGGCACTCGAGCCCCTTAAATGGTGCAATGGACGAGTGAACTACGGCATGGATCAGATCGTGATCCACGTATACCGCGGCGATGCACAGCGCGCTGCTATTTCGGCTGCACCGGAGGCCTCGGATATCGCAGTGCCGGAAGAGGAGTCTGAGATGTCCGACTCGGAAAGTATGGTATCTGCCACGTCAAATGGCGAAGGAGCAGCGAAAAGCTCGGAGATAGCCTGCTGGACGGGGAAGATCTCAACGTCACAGTGATAGCAGCTAGTCCTGAGCGCACCAATGTTGATAATGCCACAGTTAGTAGGGCTTTCGCCACGCCAAATCGTGGTCTGAGCAAATCGTCGTTGGAAGATAAGCCTCCAGACGAGGTGGACCTTTACTATACGGTGGTGGCTAGGAAGTCTCAGCGCTCTCATGTTGATGGTGCTTCAGATAAACCTGCACAAATCTAAAGCAGCCTCGGCTGCTTTAATCAGCCGTCTCTCTAAAAGCGACGTAGATGTGGGCCTCATCCAAGAACCTTGGGTCAACAGTTCAAGGATTTGCGGTTTTGGGACTAAGGGTTTTAAGCTTATCCGAGCCAGCGAGGGGGGCATTGTTAGAGCCTGTATTTTGGTTAAGTCTGAGCTGAACGCCTTTCTCTTTCCCAACTATAACAATGGTGACGTTACAGCTGCCAGTTTAACAGTCGGCAGTACCAGCCTGACGATGACGTCGGTCTATATGCCCTAAGACGCCGAAGAACCTCCTCCACAGATGGAGGTAAAAGACCTGGTGGCTAATTTTTCCATGGGTCATCTTATTATCGGAACTGACGCTAATGCTCATCACGTCCAGTGGGGAAGCTCCGATATCAATGCTAGAGGAGAGTCGTTGTTTGAATATTTGTTAACAACTAACCTGGTAGTTTGCAACGTGGGTAACGAACCTACGTTTATTACTAAAACCCGTAGGGAGGTCATAGATATCCCTATTTGCAGCGAAGGCGCTTATGGGTGGGTCAGTAAATGGCATGTTTTCGATGAACATTCATTCTCCGACCACCGGTACGTAGAATTAGTTCTAGACTTTTCTGTTGAGCTGCCGGTTATGAAACGCAACCCACGTAACACTAACTGGCAGCTACACAATGATATACTATCTAGGGACCTACCAGCACTGCCCCCACAAGTCCCCTCAACAGTAGGGGAGTTAGACGATCTGGTAAAGACCTTTACAACGGCGCTCTCGAATGCCCTAGAACAGGCTTGTCCAGTGCCAAAACCACGCGGTAAACATAGGCCGCATTGGTGGTCCTACGACCTGGACTCGTTCCGACAATCATGTAGGACACAATTTAATAAGGCCAAGAGCCTTGGCACGGAGTCTCAATGGCTCGAATTTAAAGTTAAACTTAGGGCCTACAAAAAAGCTCTGAGGCAGGCAAAGAGAGTATCGTGGAGAAATTTCTGCACTGGGGTCGAAAGTGTCGACGATACAGCGAGACTTAGACGAGTGCTCTCAAAAACTCAAAGAGCCACAAGCTTCTTTCGCAAACCTGACGGATCCTGGACCAGCACGGAGGGGGAAACCCTTAGAACCTACAACAAATCTGGCTGTATACATACCCATCACGGAGAAAAGGGTTAGGTGGGCGGTTAAAAGCTTCGAACCGTTCAAGGCTGCCGGGCCAGAGGGGATTATTTCCGCACAACTCATAAACACGCTGGGGACATCAGCCAAATGGCTGGTATTTCTCTATACAGGCTGCCTGGCTCTTAGCTACATTCCGTGCTCCTGGAGAAGTGCCACGGTAGTGTTTATTCCTAAAGCGGGGAAGGCGTCTCATTACGAGCCCAAGGACTATAGGCTGATCAGTCTCTCTTCCTTTGTGCTCAAAATCTTCGAAAGGATAATAAATGACTACCTCTTCTCTACTATTGATAGCAACCTTATCTCTACACAGCTAAAAATTTTAACCTAACTTTTAAACTTTTTTGGACTACATATATGACCAAACCAAATTTGGATTCAAATCCAATATAGACCAGTTTTCATGAAAATTGGCTAAATGAATCGGGTTTCAATTATAAACAAGAAATGTTTTAACAATTTTTTAAAGATAAAATAAATTTTTTGTCCGTTGGCGGGAATTCGAACCAAGACACCCGCATCATGCCCGTCTGCTCTACCACTGAGCTACATCGCACACATAAATATTCTTGGCAAAATTCTATCTTGAATAAGCTTTCAAAAAATAAATTTGAATTTTCAAACACAAAAGTTTAAATTTTAGACCGAAAAGTTTTAAGAATAAAAAAAAAACTAAAAAAATGTGGCATCTGGCAGGATTCAAACGAAAACGCTCAGGAGTCACAGCCGACTGCTCTACCGCTGAGCTGTGACGCACATGAAGTTCTTGTGGGCAAAATTCAATTATATTCAAACAAACCAAAAATAAAAAAATTAGACTGCTTTTTCATTTAGATTTTAAATCGAAACCAAAAGAAATTGAAAATCTTTGTAGGTATTTGGACGGTTTGAAATATTGTACGAAAAGGTTTGAAAAATTGATTAAACTTTATACGGGTTTAAAATTTAGGTTCATTTTTTTAGCCGTGTAGCTATCAGCATGCATACACCAAAGGGAAATCTACAGAAACTGCGCTTCACAGCCTAGTTTCTGTTATTGAAAAGGAGTACTGTCTTGTGGCCTTTTTAGATATTGAAGGAGCCTTCAACAGCATAAGCCCTGATGCTATAAATTCCGCTTTAACAAGTGTGGGAATAAGCAGGTCTGTTATTGGACTTATTGACCAACTACTAAGGGGTAGACGAATAGTTTCATCACTGGGCTCTGTTGACTTATCACGCTATGTTACAAAGGGAACGCCTCAGGGTGGTGTTCTCTCCCCGCTTCTATGGAACCTCAATGTGAACTCGATGCTGTGAGACACAAGCTGGGGGGCGGGAAGGTGCAGACGACTTAGTTATAATATATAGGGGCAAATTCCCACAAACCCTGTGCGACTTGATGGAAGTAGCACTGCGAGAGGTTTCCTCATGGTGCTCGCGCTGCTTACTGAGCATCAACTCGGGAAAAGTAGAACTCGTCCTTTTCACCAACCGCTACAAGATACCACCGTTAATACTATAGGATAGGAAACTAACATGGAAGGAGAATGTGCTTCAGCGCCAGAAGAAAGCGTGTATTGCACTCTACACGTGCAAAAGAGCCATTGGAAAAAAATGGGGGCTCAGCCCCAAAATATGCAAATGGATCTACACGGCAATCATTCGAACATTCATGCTCTATGCAGTTGTGGTATGGTGGCCTGCGCTGAGCAAGGCAACAAACCTCAATCTGTTAGATAAAGTACACAGATCTTGCATGATCTGTATAAGCGGTGCGTTAAGAACAACGCCCAATGAAGCACTCCAGGCCATTCTTGGCATTTTGCCGCTCGATCTGGAAGGGCACCGGGTAGTAGCAGCATCGGCTCTGCGTCTAAGGGAAACGACCGGCTGGGGCGCAAGCACTACTGGACACGCCAGTATTTTGGGATCCTATAGCTTTCTTCCGCTGAGCACAGATCGTTGTGCGACCACAACAGTCGGAGATGGCGGTTTTAAAATAAACATTCCCAGCAGGGAAGAATGGGAGTGCACGGATCGGAGTCCCGCCACTTATGGCGGCACTTCCATTTATACTGATGGTTCGAAGTTAGACGGCGGAGTTGGAGGAGGGGTTTATTCAAAGGATCTGAACCTTGAGGTCTCCTTCAGACTACCTGATCACTGCAGTGTCTTCCAGGCTGAAGTTTCAGCAATCATGGACGCCGCGGCTTGAATAGGCCAACACACTATCAGACAGGACATTTTTATTTTCAGCGACAGCCAAGCGGCCATCAAATCCCTTGGCTCTTACTCGTTCAACTCTGAACTGACGCTCAGCTGTCGTCGATCTCTACAAGAGATGTCCCAGCAGAACCGCGTGAACCTCACATTGGTCCCGGGGCATAGGGACATTGAGGGCAATTGTAGGGCAGACGAACTTGCGAGGCAGGGCACGACCAAGCAGGTTCTTTGGGATAAAGAGCGCTTAGGTACATATGCCGTTTGCCACATGTAAGCTAATGCTGAAGGAGTACACACTCCGCCAAGCCAACGAAAGATGGCTGCAATCTCCAGGATGTCGGATATCCAAAGAAACCTGTGCCGAAATGGGATCATAAAAGATCAAGACAAATTTATGCCTAAGGAGAAGAGAAATCTTCATACTAATAGGCGTATTAACTGGGCACTGCCTCATTGGTAGGCACGCAGAAAGACTAGGTGTGCCCTCCCGACGATGCTGTAGGAGTTGTAAGGATGATGAGGAGGAGGAAACGGTGGAGCACCTCATCTGCAACAGCCCGGATTTAAGTGGCGCGAGAATGCGCTTTTTGGGAGTTCCAATTAGCGCCAGTTGGCTCAACAAAAAGCCAAATGAATTTGTAGATGCCTATTAGTAAATCGATATATTCCCACATAAAGGCATCCGCACAGATATAAACAAAAATTCAAGTTTACGTTGCCCGTAGGGATAAACTGCTGGTTGTAAAAGACTGAGCTTTTAGTGAGTTCAGAGCTTTTGCTTTTTATTTCTTAGCTAGTTCAGCTTGTTCGTCTTCAAAAATGTATGAATATTGCGTGGAAGGTTCGAGTAGTAAATTTCAAAAAAACTTTTGCAGCTATAGCGTCCCAAATGTGAATTGACTATTGGAGCATATATCAATTGGAACGCCAAGCGATCCTCGGCGATAGAAAAACGAGTTTCTACTTTTTCAAGCGGCCAAGCTGCAATATACGCCTGAAGTATCAACCTTTTATTACCCCCAAAGCTCATGAAGGACATCGCAGGTATCGACCTGATTACTTTTAACGCAACTTGTGTCAAGCCTTTTCAACCAGGCCTGAATTAGCTATTTTTCTCTGCAGGGAAACTACATGTATGTATATTAGCGTCTGACCGAATTAGCTCTATTTATCTGCATGGAAACTAAATGTATGTATGTATATTAGTCTCTGACCGAAGGTGCGGCCAAGCTTCGGCCTTTTCGGCTATTTTTTTATATTCGGCCTTCGGCTGAAAAGACACGCAGCAAGAATTGGCGGGCGAAAGCGACGATGCCGTAAAAATAAACACTAAAAAAAATAAAATAAAAAAAAAAAATTTTAGTAAAAAATCAATAGGTTAGGTTAGGTTCAAGTGGCTGCCGCAGAGGCACACTTAGGCCAGTTTTGTAAGGCCCGTTGTGATACCACCAACACAAGGAAAGTCAGTCCCGGGACCCAGCCATATGGAAAATCCCTGAGTTGTTGGGATTTTCCACATAGCAGAATCCCTATACCGACACCGTTACTCCCACTCAAACCACTTAGATGACTTTATGAAGGCCATCAAGTCCTTTATGTCCAGTTCCGCGATCTGGCTTAGGCTATCCAGGAACGGAACTCCCAAAAAGCGCGTTCTCGCGCCGCTTAAAGCCGGACAGTTGCAGATGAGGTGCTCCACTGTTTCCTCCTCCTCATCATCTTTGCAACTCCTGCAGCATCGTCGGTAGGGCACACCTAGCCTTTCTGCATGCCTACCAATGAGGCAGTGACCGGTTAATACCCCTATCAATATGCAGATTTCCCTCCTAGTTAGGGAATAAATGCGTCTAGACCTTTTAAGATCCCATTTTGGCCAGGTTTGTTTCGATATCCGACACACTGGGGATTGGCTTGACGGAGTGTGTGCTCCTTCAGCATTAGTTTGCATGTGGCAAACGGCATACCTAAGCGCTCTTTATCCTGAAGAACCTGCTTGGTCGTGGCCTGCCTGGCAAGCTCGTCTGCCTTACAGTTTCCCTCAATATCCCTATGTCCCGGCACCCATATGAGGTTTACGCGGTTCTGTTGGGCCATCTCCTGAAGAGATCGACGACAGCTGAGCGTCAGTTCAGAGTTGAACGTGTATGAGCCAAGGGATTTGATGGCCGTTTGGCTATCGCTGAAAATAGCGATATCTTCTCCGACAACACGTTTGCTTAACCAGGCCGCGGCGTCCAGGATTGCCGAGACTTCCGCCTGGAAGACGCTACAATGATCAGGTAGTCTGAAGGAGAGCTCAAGGTCCAAATCCCTTGAATAAACCCCTCCTCCAACTCTGCCGTCCAACTTCGAGCCGTCGGTATATAGGGAAGTGCCACCATTTGTTTCGGGACATAAGTCCGTTCTCTCCCAGTCTTCTCTGCTGGGAATGTTTATTCTGAAACAGCTATCCCCGACTGTAGTGGTCGCACAACGATCTGTGCTTTGAGGGAGAAAGCTGTAAGATTCCAGAATACTGGAGTGTCCAATAGTACCCGCACCCCACTGGAGGTTTCTCTTAGGATCCAGATCAAGTGGCAAAATGCCCAGAATGACCTGGATAGCTTCGTTGGGCGTTGTCCTTAGCGCACCGCTTATACAGATCATATTGGATCTATGGACTTTCCGCAACAGATTCAGGTATGTTGCCTTGCTCAGCGCAGGCCACCATACAACGACTCCATACAGCATTTTTGGGCGAATGATGGCCCTGTAGATCCAACTGCATACTCTAGGGCTGAGCCCCCATTTTTTGCCAATGGCTCTTTTGCATGTGTAAAGAGCGATGCAAGCTTTCTTCTGGCCCTGAATAACATTCTCCTTCCAATTCAATTTCCTGTCCAGAACTATGCCTAGAAACTTGGCCTTTTCCGACAAGCCCAGGCGCGTGCCATCTAGTTCTGGTAGGCTTAGTGGCGGTATTTTGTACCGGTTGGTGAAGAGAACAAGTTCCACTTTCCCCGGGTTGATACTAAGTCCGCAGCGAGAGGACCACGTCGAAACTTCTCGCAGTGCTACTTGCATCAGGTCACACAGAGTTTGTGGGAACTTGCCTCTGAATGTAATAGCTAAATCGTCGGCGTATGCCACTATCTCCCCCCCCCCCCAGCTTGTGTCACGTAGCAACGAGTTGACTGTGAGCTTCCATAAAAGCGGGGAAAGAACACCACCCTGGGGTGTTCCCCTTGTGACATAGCGTGATAACTTAACCGTACCAAGTGAAGAAGCTATTTTCCTTTCCCTTAAAAGTACTGGTAGGTCTCTGTCTAATATTTCATTGTGTAACTGCCAATTAGTATTACGTGGATTGCGCTTCATGATTGGTTGTTCTACCATAAAGTCTAAAACTATTTCTATGTAACGGTGGTCGGAGAATGAATGTTCTTCCAGAACCCGCCATTTTCTGACCTACTCAGATAGTGAGGTCTATGACCTCCCTGCGGGTCTTAGTGACAAAAGTAGGCTCATTACCCACGTTGCAAATTACCAGGCTGGTTGTTAAGAGGTAATCAAACAGAGACTCGCCCCTAGCATTGATATCGGAGCTCCCCCATTGGACATGGTGAGCATTAGCGTCCGCTCCAATAATAAGATTACCCGTGCAGAAATTTGACACCAGGTCTTTCACCTCCGTTTGTGGTTGGGGTTCTTCGGCGTCGTAGGGCATATAGACCGACGCCACCGTCAGGCGGTTGCTGTCGACCGTTAGACTGATAGCGGCAATATCACCATTGGTGTAGTTAGGTAGGAGAAAGGAGTTCAACTCAGACTTGACCAAAATACACGTTCTGACTTTGCTCTCCTCGCTGACTCGAATGAGCTTGAAGCCCTTAGTCCCCAATCCGCAGATTCTCGAGCTATTGACCCAGGGTTCTTGCATGAGGACCACGTCCACGTCGCCTTTAGAAAGACGACTACTTAAAGCAGCCGAGGCCACTTTAGATTTGTGCAGATTAATCTGAAGCACCACCAACATGAGAGCGCACAGACTTCCCTGCCGGTTGATGGGAGTTTAGCATCCGCCGTTGTCCGCTTAGCTGCGTTGGGAACCGCACTGGTGCTAGCTCCCATCAAGTCAATCTTACTCGATAGAGGGTTGGTTGACCGACTCGTAGTTGCCATCGCTGTCGATCCCCCCTTGATTGTGGAACGGAGGTTGTCCTCCGGCGTTGTTGTTGCTTTCTCGCCTGCTCCTCCATAGCTCTCCTTTGCTGAGGAGTGAAATTTGGCGTTGTTTGTTTTTTTTAGGTTTTTCGTTTTTATTTAGGTTATTTGAGTTCATCTTGTTCGTACAACCCATCGCCGGAAAAGGCCAGCTTAGGGTCAAGGGAAGAGTAGGGGAAAATGTGTCGTCCGCCGCGCCAGAGCCCCGTACCGCGGTAAGGCCATGCTTACTCTCTGAGGCGACCCGGTATCAGAGAGGCTCCGTTCAAATACAGCCACGATTTGCCTCCCGGCTGCAAACGTCCAATGGGCACGGTTTTGCATAACACCCTGGATTGGGAGGGGGAAGATCTTTGTCGTCGCGCCAGAGAGGCCAGGCTGCTCTCGTGATGAAGTGCCGTACGGAGCTATGATCACAAGGGCAGCGTAGCCCTGTGGCTATCGACTTAAGCCCTCGTAGCGCGGCAAGGTATCCACCCTTCACGAGGGAAAAAATCAATAAAAAACGAAAAAAAAAATATTTAAAAAGAGGTGCAAAGTGGCACACCTTGGAAAAGTTTTGAAGCGGGCAAAGTTTTACATACGATTGTATGTCGTTCCTTTTTCTATTTTTTCCAACTTGTTCTTATCAAAAACGAGCAGCTAGGATTTTCATTCCAACTGATTTTTCACGTATAATCATTACATAATAAAGCCTCATTCACAGTTTTTGTCGGTAGTTTTTTCACACCTGTCGTGCCTTTCTGCCTACCGTGTGCGGTATTCAGCCGAATATAGGATTATGCCGATTACTCGGCTACCGGCTTCGGCCACCGGCTTCGGTTGGACACTAATGTATACACATTTGTAGACAAACCCAAACTGATATGTGTAAAATATCTAAAAACCCTGTTAAACTAATAAGAAGAATATCAAAAATTGCAGGAACCAGCAGATGAGCACGAGCATGGCCGCGAGATGAAAGGCAAGTCGTTAGAGAAGCGTACAAGCTTAGAATACAAATTACCCTATTAATAAGCATCCATTAAGTTTCGCTTGCCTCCTTAACTACTGATAGATACCAGCAACAACGCTACAACAACACTTTAGCCTGCATACAGCCTTGTTTACTACTAACTAGCGAGCGAGTGTCAGAAACGTTTCCTAGTCCTTGAACAATTGCTGTCTACATCTCGGCACGTAACGTGACAATCCTTACCACCTGCTAGCGTTAGCATTTGTTATGTACAACTGTTTGCAATCAGCCTAACGGCATTTTGCACTTGGTTAGTGACAGAGTAATAGAAAACAACAAATGAAGTTTCACAACAAATTGAAATTAATTGTTGACACAACAAAGAAAAACTAAAGTCTTTGAATAAATAAATGCAACAAAAGTTGACAAAAGGGCGTGGTAAAATTGAAAATAGCTGTAAATGACAGGAACACGCAGCTCAGCGCAAAGTAAACAAATGAAATGGTTAAACATATATTCATTAGATTGGGCCCAACATTTTTTTTCTAAACATCCTAAAATCTATGTAGAAAAAAGTAAAAAAAAAAATCGTAAAGGGAATTTAATACTTAATCTGTTTCCGTCATCAAAATAAAATAAAAGTTCGCTAGTCATAATAAAAAAAAAATATAAAAAAAATTTGGTCCAGTCCAACGTTCGTTTTCTCTTTTACCAAATCGCTAAGAGTACAAGTTCGCGTGAGTGGCATGAACAAAAAATTTAATTACATAGTGCATAGATAATGGATTCTCTTATACATATTGGTGAATTAATTGGAGATTAAACGCGTGGAAGGTGTTGGTCATTGCGAAACAAAGCACTCCTGCCAATACATTTAATTAAAATATGGTAGACGACACAATGCAGAAGGGAAAGTTGAAAAGCGAACAAGAGTGGCAAATGATCGGCCTGTCAAAAAAGTCTGACTCCAAAGCCCAGAATTCCATGTGCTCTCACTGTTAGATATTTCGATCAATCCTTGCCAAAAGTGTAGGTGAGGTTGTGTAAGTGGGAGAAGGGTGATCGTACTAATGAAATGATGTACTTTGTTACGCTAAGTCGCTCACTAGCAAGCAATGAGGCAACCGCATAGAGCCTACTCTACGGGGCGGCGTTTAACAGATCATACATTTTCATAAGGTTTTTAAATTCGGAATATTTGAGGTCCTCATACACTATGAAAATTTACCTGTTAAATGATTTTCAATTGTAAACTTTGAATAATTTAATAATTCATTAATAATAATTCAGTTTTAAAAACTTTTTTTATGCCAGAAACGTGAATGTGCTACACACATCTGGCACAAAAAAAATTTAAAAAAATTTTCGTGTGAAATTTTGAAAAGATGGATGTGTGAAAATCGAGGAATTGAAGGAATATTAATAAAAACTATATCAGTGGAAAGAGTATAATGAGAATATAACCTGCAAAAACATATTTATGTCAAAAACTAAAATTTAAAATTTTGCGAGGAATAAACTTTCATATACAATTTCCCAAAATTTAAATTATGGCTCATTCATGTTTTGGCAAGCGAGCGACAATATATCAACAAATACTTCTTTTGCTCGAAGTCCAAAGACTCCCCTAAATATTGTCAACAATCCCGGAGAGCCGAGCTTTGTTGCGCTACTGCACGAAAATCTCCTGTTTGAAATCTCCGTTATTTATAAATCGTACAGGAATTTTTATAAGAAAGATCTACCAACGAACGCTAATTTTATACGCAAAACTAATAAAATTTTAAAAAGTTAGAAAAGCAAATTGAATTAGAAAACTTTAGCAATTAAGTATTTGCTCATTAGGGAAAATCTGAGAAATTAAATACGCGCGTAAAGTAAAAAATATTCCCCTAATCAGTGCTGTCAGCACTTCAACTCAAAGCGTAACCTCTTCGCATTGAGTTGCAAACAATACTCAGCGTGAAACTAAAATGGAAAAGGTGAGGGAGAAAGAAGAGTAGGAATTGGAAGAAGGAGAAATACCAGAGAAAGGAAAAGAGAGACAGAACAAGAAAGAGAGAGAGAGAAAAAGAAAAAGAGAAATAAAGAAAGCATAGAGATAAAGAGTTAGATAAAGGAAGAGAGAAAAATTCAGTGAAAGAGAAAAGGAAAAAGATGATAAAGAAAAGGAGAAAGAGGAAAAGCAAAGAAAAAAAAAGAAAAAGAAAAAAATGAAAAAGGAAAGGCAAGAAAGAGAAAGAGAAAGGGAAAAAGAAAGAGAAGAGAAATAAAAATATAAAAAGATATGGAAAGAGACAGAGAAAGGAAGTGAAATAGAAAAAGGAAGAATTAGAGTAAGAGCAAGAGTAGGAGTAATGAACAAGACAGAGAAACGAAAAGGAAAATAAATCAGAAAATAGCTAAGTCTCACACCTATACTGAAAAGCCCACACTGAAACTTAGGCTAGAACCAAGACTGAAACCGATACTTAACACTAGGCTGAGGCCTAGACTAACACCAAGTCATATACAGGTGCTGAAACCCATACTTAAACCGAGGTATAACCCGCGACTGAAACAGAGTAAATTATGATAAAAGAGATATGGGAGAGACATGTGATGGTGGAGGGGAAGCAGCGAGGAAAAGGAGTAGAGATTAGTTTATAATCTATATTATTATTCTAAAACACGGCGCTTAGCTAGACTAAACTACAATACGTATATAAACGAAATGTATATCAGATGAAAGCATATCATGAGCATGTTTGCAAAAAATTATAACAATTCAAATAGGTTAATTTGTTCATGAGAAATTAGCGTTTAAAGTTTGCTTATTTACCCCTGCATTGCTTTTGTAGTCAAAGTAATTTTTTTCTAAAAAAACACACCCGATTATCGGGGGTTACATACTAGTTTCGTATATAAAACCGATAGTAAATAGTAAAATAGTGTAGACAAACCTCCCTATAAAAATTGGAATGTTAAAGAACTAATTGGACTCCCTCTCTCCATATTACAGAGCTTGAAGCTCTGAGCTTCAAATCCTATCCCGGACCTCTGCATTCGGTCGCCGGTTATAGCACACTCATTTGCAAACATTAGTATTTTAGATGTTATAAGACAACTTTCCATTTAGATCGGTGTTTTTTTACAACTCTGTTAGAAAAGATTGCAGCTCTAGTGGCATATCTAAAAGCCCTTTGTGTTCATAGGTATGTCGGCATGTACCTCATATGAACTTTGTGCACGTAATGCGCACACACGCATACCTGTCAGCTGTGACACTGATTGTTTTCTTTGTCTTCTACAAAAATATTACCCGCTTTATGCGTTTAGTATGCCAAGCCGTACACATATTTGCGTCATGTGTGATTGAGAGTGTGTGTGTGCACGTTTTTCAAGAATGCGGAAAAGAATATAATTTTTGCAAAAAGGAAAATGAGTAAGTAAATGAGATGATAAGGCTTAAGGAAATTGGCGCCTTTTAAGTCTGAACTAGGAAAAACGTTGCTAGTGAGACCAACAAGGTTAGCCTCTGCTTGGTGTGCAATTTGGCGTGATCAGTAAGCGCTACGACGTTTTTATTATTGTGGGTTGTGATTTGCTTCAATCGTGCTGGTACTTGGCAACACGTTCAAAGTATGTCGCCTTATTAAAGGAAACGCACCGAAAGAAAAGTCGCTTGTAAAACTAACATTTCTGCTTTATCAATTTTGCATTTCAGCAAAAAATGTCGTATTAATATTGAAAATTCTCAAATAAACAGGGTTCACGTTAAATTGATACGAAAGTTGCTGAATCAACATTAGCATGTATGACATTGTCATATCAATTTCTCACGTTAATAATACATTACTTCGAAAAGTTTTATTTAACATTAAAAATTATGTAAACGACCGGTTTCACGTCAAATTGATAAAAAACTTGTTGAGCCAACGTAGTACGTCATATCACTTTCATATCAATTTCTCATGTTAATACACATTTCGACAACATATTGATATAAAAAAAACTGCCAATCTCACATTTGTATAACATTCTCATGTTAAAACGGCATAAACCACGCTGCAGTTGACATTTATCACGTTCATAACACATTTCGAAAACCTGCTTCACGTAAAAATCCTATGAAAATTGTAATACTAACATTTACATAACTATCTCATGTTAAAATTACGTGAATTGACATGTTTCATGTTTATAACAAATATTGACAACATGTTTCACGTAGCACGTTAGCATTTGTGTATCTGTTTCATTCTAAAATGAAATAAATCGCGCTGCAGTTGACAATCAAGTGCGGGCGTTGTAAAATAATTTATTAACAAAAATAGTTAGCAGAAAACCAACTGTGAAAATTGAACGTGAAGTGAAAATGGGTGATGAATGTTTTTTATTTGTGGAAAGCGTTTCGCCGGGAATAAAGGCCAGCATATGGTTTATGAAGCATCATCTGTGGGAATTGGTGCTAATGGAGAAAATTCATCTGTGCTACATTTACGAAAGAGCAACTGTAATAAATAAGAACTTTTAGTTCCTGTGTAATGCAGAATAAAAATACAGTTTGCCAAGAAACTTCTTTTATGTGCTTCTAAAAATGTTAAGTTTGTCACCTTATCAAATGTATTACATTTATTACATTAAATATGTACCTATTTCAAAAATAAGTTAATAAATTGATCAAAAATAATATCATTTCGATGTGATTATCATTAATTTTATTTGTAGCTTCAACGTTATTCTCACGTAAGTATCAGTATTACATACTCTCACGTAAATATACATCATGGTCATGTCAATTTTACGTTTTTCCTGTACGTTTTTACGTTTCATGTCAATTGTACATGAGAATGCCCTCAATAATACATGATGGTCATTTCAACTACACGTTTTTCCTGTACGTTTTTACGTTCTTTTTGTGAATATCCATTTCAGGTAGAAATCATATTTTCGAAATTGTAAAATTGACCTTTTTTCTTTTCAGTTGCATTTGGTAAACAAAAAATGTTAATTTTACGGCGGTTTTTGATATTTTTTTCTTTCGGTGCGATAAGGAAATTCCGTTTAATCGAGGTTGGCTCATTCAACAATGTTATGAAAGGAAAAATTATGTAATTTTATCGCGAAAGAAAACGCTTAGAATCCCAGCAATTATTAATTTTGTTTTCGAAATGCAAAGAAGTGTTATTTAATTGCAAAAATATTAAATTGTGAAAATTTGTCTACCATCCGTTAAAAAAAAAAAACAAAGCAACCGTAACCGGAACGGAATTGGACTGTAATTCTTAAGTTACCGGAACTGGAATGAAAACGTAATGGAACTGAAACAGAACAATTTTCTTAAGATAACGAAGCTGGGGCGGAATTGGTATGAAATTTGTATGTAACCGAAACTGGAATAAAACTTAACGAAACTAAATCAGACAGAGTTTCTGAAGAAACTGAAGCTGAAGCAAAATTTAAAGAAATTTGTTAGTTACTGAAACAACAAATACAAAGCCGTGCGTCTAGTTCCTTAAGCAAGAACGAAATTGCAATCACGTTAGCTAGTATTGTTTGTGAGTTGTTGCTCAGTTTGTTCGTTAATAACAAAAAAGAATAATTTAAGTAATACATTATTCGATCGGTCAAATAGTCCATGAAATTTTCTAATGTGTTACTGAAACGACCATAAATCAAGCTTTTGAATAAAAGTCTTCAGGAAATTGAGTCCCGAATGAAGCCGTAATGAATGCGGACAAGAAAAACTTAAACACAACTGAAAGCAGAATGAAAATCGAAACTGGTACAAAATTGTAATACAATTTTTAAGAGGTGCAGTGTTATAAAGCCATAGGCAATAAAGCCATATGGACTTATATCTCAAAGAATCGAGAAATTAAACCATATGGCTTTATTGCATACACCCAAGTGCAATATCACCATAATCGTTGAGTGACCAAAGTGGAAATAACGCCATAACAGTGTAATTGTTACGATTACAACCTCCAAATGAAAAAAATGTGGGTGCAAAACCGCGTATGTAAAATATTTAAAAGTTAAGGTAGTAGTGCAGTTTATGGCTCCCTCCGAAATTTTGTCCAAGAGGGGAAAGTGGGGCATCAAAAGACGCGTATTCACGAGTAGATTAAGAATCCGAAAGCGCATGCTAAGTCCTTCTGCGTGGTACACCCTTATGCATAGGCGGCCTTCGGCCGCGCTTATTATAAATAACCCTGGGCTACGCCATGCTGAAGAGATCTACCAAAATAAAACTAATAGTTTTTGGACTCTGCCGTAATGAAGGCAGAATAACAATTACCTTTATTCAATTAAATTTCGTCTTATTTATAGTAATTCTTAACTCTAAAATTCTTACTTGCTAAATACATATTTACTTCTAAGCCTATGTACTGGCTGTGTAGCTCAGTGCAGTCAATAACATACATACAAGCATATACAGCCCGCAGCTGCAAGTAATGCCATTACATACGTACGCACACATGTACTAAGCGTGAAGCTGCTAGCAATGCAGTCGCGCACATTCACACATATGCGGCTAGCGTATGTAAGGCGATATGAAACTCTATAGCTAGTGACGCTTATATTTGGGGTTCGTGAGAAAGTGAACGTAATTATGAATACGTTGACTCTGCAAAATGTTTACATTCCACAGCCAAACATTTAGAAGTCGGCGTGTGGCTTTGCTGTTGTTAGTGACATGCTCCGATATACTACACCTCCTTTCCAAAAAAAAAATCGTGAATACATATGAACGATTTTATAGCTGTGATATATTTAAGTGGTTTTTTTTTTTTTTTTTCTTGTACATTTATGCAATTAATTGAGTGTTTCATTTGATACTTTTTGGATTTTTATTGCTTGTCGTTTGTTTACAAAATTTTCTGTTGTGCCTGGTAATTATGTTATAATGTTTTTCAATTTTGTTTATTTTATTTTCAAGTGTTGTCCACTTGAATAACTCATGTTTTTAGATTATTGTTTACTTATTTGTTTATTCATCTGATACATTTTCTTTATTTGTAATTTGTTTTCTTTTGTACAATTTGTATAAGTGTCGGTTTTTGTTTATGCTGCTAATTACTTAAAACGTAAACAAAGTTTTATAGGCCGTAGAAAAAAATTTATATTTGTAAATTTATGAGCTAAAATTTTAGGCAAAATGAAATTAATTTATTCAAATAGCTTAAGTCTATTTTTATGAATTATGATATTCTTATTGTCATTATTTAAACCTATGTTTTCTACGCTATAGTGAGTTAAAGTTTAATTATTCTTATTATCAATATTTACTACTCTATATGGGGTTAAAGTATAATTATTTTTACTATCAATATTTACTACTACATAGGGCCCTTTGTATCTACTATCTAACTTATGACCTGATTCATTCTTAACTAATACTAAATCTCCTTAATTTATTTCCTTATATTGAATATTGTTATCGTAATTAAGTTTTTGTTTTTCTTTTGCTTCTTTAACTAGTTTATTAGCTCTTAGTTGTGCTATTTGCAACCTGTATTTAATTTCTTTGTCGTAAGCCTCATAATTGTATAATGGGCTGATTGTACTTTCTTGTAGGAATTCGTAGGTCAGAGGTATTTTTCCAAAAATTAGCTCGAATGGGCAATAGCCATGAACCGTGGATGGTGTTGTATTATAACAATAGGCAAAATATTTGATATACTCATCCCAATCATCTTTGTCAATGGATATATAAAAACGAATGTATTGGTTGAAAGTTCTGTGACTACGTTCAACAGTGCCCAAAGTTTGCTGGTGATATGGGGTAGAAGTCTTGTGCTCAATTTTTAAAAGTTTACACAATTCTTCGAATACGTTGTTTTTGTATTCAGTTCCCATATCAGTTATGATTGTTTTCATACAACCATAAATCAAAATAAAGTTTTACAAAATTGCTTTGGCCACTGTTATCGCGTGTTTGCTCGCAATTGGAATTGCGATCAGATACTTTGTTAAATCACATACAATTGTGACTGCGTATTCATTTCCATTTATCGATCTTGGTAGTGGACCGATTGTATCAATTTGCACTATATCGAACGCTTTCGTTGGCGTTTCGGTTATAGTCATTGGTTCTTTTAAATTTTTATTTATTTTATTTTTACTACATTTTACGCATTTTTTAATATGATTTCTTAGTCATTTTTCATATTTTTCCAATAATATTTCTGTTTTATTTTATTCGTTGTTCGATTGATTCCTGGTGGCCACCATTAACATAATCATCGTGATATTTTAGCAAGATATTTTTAATTATTTCGTTATTAGTCACATGCATAACCTCCGGAGTTAATGCAATTGTTAAATTTTTGAGAACTTTGGTACCAATTTCTTTAAATGTGCTTACTCGAGTATATATATCTTTAAACAATTTGTCTCCTAAGGACAACTGTATTTTACTTATTTTCAAATTCTCAGATTCTTTCATCAGCCTGGTAAAGAATTGACCTAAATCAATTTTCGCCTCAACAATTATATTATTAATATTTATTTCGCTACAAATTTTCTTTCCTTTTCTGAAATATAATTTCGGAGGGTCGAAAACGAGCTGGACTAGTCTTTTTACTTCACATTTATTTAGCTCTTCATATATTTTTGGGTTCTCATTGTGACATTTTTCTTCATTATTTTTATTATTGGAATTTTTATTATTCGAATTTTTATTGGTTTCCGATCGAGTCGTAACCTTCATTATCTGACATGCTTTTACTGACATGTCTTTCAAATCATTTATATTTATGCGTGATAATGCATCCGCAATGTAATTTTCTTTTCCAGCTATCTACTCCATCTTCAAAATTTACTCTTGAGGTGGTGCTTCCTGGTCTTCCTGCTGGTAGCGAGTTCTTACATTTTGAGTGTTAGTGCGGTTAGAACCGCGTGTTTGACTTCCGAAATTTCTCCCGGATCTATTATTATTTCTATTATTATCTATTATATTAATAGGCTAACAAATTTTACATATAAATCATTGCCAAGCTTAAACCCATACTAAATATACATAAATATTTATGAAATGCATATGGATTTGTTGGCATACCTCTAAGGCAGTGCACAATTATCTAATATATAACCAATACTGCTTCATTTATCTGTAATAAGCGAATGAACATTTTTCATGCAACTTAAATTGGTTATCTGACAATCAATTTGTAAATAAAGCGATAGCCCAGTGGGAAGCGTTAGGGGGTACTGGTCGAGCGGTTGATGGTTCGAGTACAGTTAGTTACACAGCTATAGGCCAAAATTTTTTTCTTTTTTGTCATTGAAAATTGTTTATATTTTTTATATATTTTTATATTTCTAATCTTGACTTTTTAATATTTTTATAAACAATATTTTTATGTTTGTGATCTCTATTTTCGAGAAGAAAAAAATTTGTTGCGAATATTTTTAGTTTACGGAAAGCCATGTGAAATAATAATTTTATATCATAAATATACATACATACCACCCATTATAGAAATGCTATAACCGCTTATACAATTTCTTTTTGTTTTTTTTTTTGGTAAATATTTCAAAAAATTACCATTAATATAAGTCTGACTGCTCTAATTTTTGAAGATGAAAGCTGCAATTTGCGAATTTTTTTTTCAAATTCTATCGATTGAGATAGAGTTGCTGATAAATTCCTTAATTAATGTATAAAAATCGACAAAATATTTTATGGATACTACGTTATTTTGAACTAAACCAAGTGATAAGCGGAAATCTTAAATTTTACTGAAGACAACAAATAATTTCTTTTCAAATGTATATATGTATTAACTTTTAAAAGGGCAGATTTGCAACCCGAGCCCCAAACAAGTCTAGACCAAATTGAATAGAATTTTTTTAAAAATCAATATACATTTTTTTTTCTTTAAATCAAAAGAAAAATCCATATAAAGTGTCTTTTAAATATTGCTAAGTTATGGTTAAAGAAAAAAGCTAGAAAACCCTCACACTTTTTTTGACCTAACCAGAATTTGTAATTTACCCCCACTAAAAAGTTTTAAAACCGCGCCATGTATAATACATTTTTTTAAAATACAACCCATACTTCTCTAAATTGAATGTGTAACTATTTTCGTTCTCTCGCTCATTAATACTCTTTAATATTACACGAACCCATATTTCCAAATTTCCACCCCTTCAAAATAAACGTCAAGCCAATTTCATACTCATATCCAAGGCAAATTAAACAAGGTAGAATTGACAACTGAAATATTTTGTTTTTGTAGGAGTTTTTCCTTCAAAAAATGTAAACAAGCGTATTAACCCTTTGCCACCCAAGCACAGTTTTTGTGTCCCATACAATTGTTTTATTGAAAAATTAGATAGCATTTGCTCATGCCAAAAAATTATCAATACCGCGAAATATGCTAGCCCAAACAGTAACGGAGTAACTTTGGCCCCTTTGGAATCTACCTCTTTTCGGACCTTTGCGTTATAAAAATGGCGAGTATTGAATATTTGCCGATTTCCGCCGATGGCCTTCTTGTGGTGCCAAAGTGTCGCAGAAACTGGTGGATTGGTTTCCATTATAGTTTTTTATACTGAAGTCAAAACCAGGGTACCGTCTTATCTAGGAAAATATGTGTCCGCGAAATGAAGTAATCAATTTTAAAAAACAAGTACAAACTTGTTTGGAACCGGTTCTGGACTTTGAAAGGGTTTCGTTTTTTTTATTAAAATATCGATTACGATTTAGTTTTCGGTTTCGAGAAATTAATCGGCTTCGCTGTTGCTGTTGTAAGAGGGACGTGACGGACCAAACAGATTTGTACGGTCTATGCGTCTATCTCTGACAGCTGCCGAACCACCTTATGCTACTATTCCCATTGCCGATTTCATCAACCCCGTGACCGTGGTTGAAATGGATTTAAGTCGCCTCTTGCGACAGGTATTCCACTACGGGCATTATCTAAACCCCTAACCCACAGGGGTCATGGTCGATTTTAATCGCTTACAGTTTCGTTTTCGGTCTAAGATCCAATTGAAAAAAGATTAGACCATTCATCTTAGCTAAAATGTGCCAGAGTCTAGCTAATCTGAACTCTAAACTCTACTTAAACGTGCAAGGAACTGAGGCAAGTGGTATTGTATTTATATGAAACAATTTGCTATTTCTTCACACTATTGAAAAAATTTAAAAATCTTAAGCAGAACGGGTTAATATTTTTTTTCATTTGACGGGAAAACTCCTACAGAAAAGAGAGAACTGTCAAGTTCGCTATTACTTTGTTTAATATACTTTGCTCATATCTATTTATATACACATATACATATATGCGTAAACACTCCAATTCTCTCGCTCATTGAGTTCAAACAGTAGATTCGGCGTTGAACTCATATGTATATTGAAATGTTACACTCCAAATAGATGGCGTCGGCGCGAATAGCCAATTTGTTTCCGCATGAGAGTTGCCCCAATATGTGTTGTTATGTACCAAAGTATTAAAAAAAAGTGACAATTTGTTTTTCTCATATCTCGCACGCTTTATTATAAACGAAAATAGTTTAAAAATAAAATTTTTAGAAAAGAAGCAATCAATGTTTTAACTTTCTGTATTGAAATTCATCAAGAAAAAAAAAAAAATGAGATTGAAATAGATACACCCATTGCCGTCAATTCTATATAATATGAAAATTTGCCTTTTTAAAAAAATAAAAATCAAACATCTTTTTCGTAGAATTCTATAATAAAAATGAGATAACTATCATCGCCTTATATTCCAAAGTTTTAATAAACAAATGAAAAACTAAAAATTTTATATTGTTGTGCCATAAAATCATGAAAAAATTAAATTTTCAATTACATATACTTATAATAAAATGTAATTTAACTATACAATTTTTTGGGAAAACGTTATCAAAATTATATTTTTCCATAAAGCTCTAATATGTATGTATATCTATTATATTAATAGCCTAACAAATTTTACATATAAATAATTGCCAAGCTTAAACCCATACTAAATATGCATAAATATTTATGAAATGCAAATGGATTTGTTGGCATACCTCTAAAGCAGTGCACAATTATCTAATATATAACCAATACTGCTTCATTTCTCTGTAATAAGCGAATGAAAATTTCTCATGCAACTTGAATTGGTTATCTGACAATCAATTTGTAAATAAAGCGATAGCCCAGTGGGAAGCGTCAGGGGGTAGTGGTCGAGCAGTTGATGGTTCAAGTACAGTTACAGCTATCGGCCAAAATTTTTTCTTTTTTGTCATTGAAAATTTTTTATATTTTTTATATATTTTTATATTTCTAATCTTGACTTCTTAAAATTTTTATAAACAATATTTTTATGTTGTGATTTCTATTTTCGAGAAAAAAAATTTGGTGCGAATATTTTTAGTTTACGGAAAGCCATGTGAAATAATAATTTTAGATCATAAATATACATACATACCACCCATTATAGAAATGCCATAACCGCTTATACAATTTCTTTTTTTTTTTTTTTGGTAAATATTTCAAAAAATTACCATTAATATAAGTCTGACTGCTCTAATTTTTGAAGATGTAAGCTGCAATTTGCGAATTTTTTTCAAACATAGTGGTCTGTTTATTCAATTTCTGTAGATTATTTCGATAAATTTCACGATTTCTATCGATTGAGATAGAGTTGCTGATAAATTCCTTATTTAAAGTATAAAAATCGAAAACATATTTTATGGATACTTAAATTTTTAACTAAACCAAGTGATAAGCGGAAATCTTAAATTTTACTGAAGACAACAAATAATTTCTTTTCCTATGAACCTATTTATGTATTAACTTTTAAAAGGGCAGATTTGCAACCCGAGCCCCAAACAAGTCTAGACCAAATAGAATAGAATTTTTTTAAAAATCAATATACATTTTTTTTCTTTAAATCAAAGGAAAAATCCATATAAAGTGTCTTTTAAATATTGCTAAGTTATGGTTAAAGAAAAAAGCTAGAAAACCCTCAAACTTTTTTTGACCTAACCAGAATTTGTAATTTACCCCCACTAAAAAGTTTTAAAACCACGCCATGTATAATACATTTTTTTTAAATACAACCCATACTTCTCTAAAATGAATGTGTAACTATTTTCGTTCTCTCGCTCATTAATATTCTTTAATATTACACGAATTCATATTTCCAAATTTCCACCCCTTCAAAATAAACGTCAAACCAATTTCATACTCATATCTATTTGCATACACATATCCATACTTGCGTAAACACTCCAATTCTCTCATTGAGTTCAAACAGTAGATTCGGCGTTGAACTCATATATGTATATTGAAATGTTACACTCCAAATAGATGGCGTCGGCGCGAATAGCCAATTTGTTTCCGCATGAGAGTTGCCCCAATATGTGTTGTTATGTACCAAATTATTAAAAAAAGTGACAATTTGTTTTTCTCATATCTCGCACGCTTTAGTAAGTTTAGTTTAAAAATAAAATTTTTAGGAAAGAAGCAATCAATGCTTTAACTTTCTGTATTGAAATTCATCAAGGAAAAAAAAAAAAATTAGATTGAAATAGATACACCCATTGCCGTCAATTTTATATAATATGAAATTTTGCTTTTTTAAAAAAATAAAAATCAAACATCTTTTTCGTAGAATTCTATAATAAAAATGAGATAACTATGGTCGCCATATATTCCAAAGTATTAATAAACAAATGAAACACTAAAAATGTTATATTGTTGTGCCATAAAATCCTGAAAATCTTAAATTTTCAATTACATATATTTATAATAAAATGTAATTTAACTATACAATTTTTTGGGAAAACGTAATCAAAATTATGTTTTTCCATAAAACTCTAATATGTATGTATATATCTAAATAGAGATTCAAAAGCCCAATAAAGCTTCACTTAATTGTAGAATTCCATATTAAAAAAATTTATTCAAGGAAAAATTCCGATGTAATAGATTTGTTTAAAATGAAATTCTACAAAGTTTTATGTTTTCATGACACCATTATTAAAATGTGAAATAGGGCAACCATGGTCAAACTTTTAATTTGAAAAAAATATGTCGCAATCAAAGTTGGCTTGTGTACCACCATACAAAAAAAATGTTTCAAAAAAATAAAATAATAATTCAATATGGCTCCTGTTGTTGGAGTACCAAGCTTATTTTGAGAAATTTGTATATGTGTGTAAAATACCAGCAATGGAAATATTTTGATTCTCTCGCTCTTTGAGAGTTAGAGTAATAGCGTCAAACTCATATTTCGAAGTTGGCTGAACTTCAAAGGAAACCACTCTTTATCTTCATTCTCTCCCTCATTAAAGCTTTCGGCAGAATCAGTCCGCCAATACGTCAGCTGCGTCACGTACGTCAATTTTAGAGCAATTTCTACTTTGACGTATCCGTCTTATCTGGCGTTACGCATACAAACATCCGCAGTCTACTTTGCTGTCAGTTATTTCGACGTACGTGTAAACACGTCCTATTATGAGAGAGAAATTATTTTCATTCCCTCGCTCATTGAGTACTTTGGTCCATTATCTATTATATTAATAGGCTAAGAAATTTTACATATAAATATTTGCCAAGCTTAAACCCATACTAAATATGCATAAATATTTATGAAATGCATATGGATTTGTTGGCATACCTCTAAGGCAGTGCACAATTATCTAATATATAACCAATCCTGCTTCATTTATCTGTAATAAGCGAATGAAACTTTCTCATGCCACTTGAATTGGTTATCTGACAATCAATTTGTACATAAAGCGATAGCCCAGTGCTTAGCGTCGGAGGTAGTGGTCGAGCGGTTAATGGTTCAAGTACAGCTATCGGCCACATTTTTATTTTTTATTTTTTGTCATTGAAAATTGTTTTTATTTTTTCAATATATAAATATTTCTTATTTGACTTTTTTTAAATTTTTATGTTTGTGATCTCTATTTTCGAGAAAAAAAATTGCTGAATATTTTTAGTTGACGGAAAGCATATGCATACATACCACCCATTATAGAAATGCGATAACCGCTTATTCAATTTGGGTTTTTTTGTCTAACTTTTGATGATATAAGATCGAAGTTGCGAAATTTTTTCAAACACAGTAGTCTATTTATCGGACTTCGGTAGATTACTTCTATAAATTTTAGTGATTTCTACCGTTTGAGACAAAACGATCGCATAAATTAGTGGCTATTTGTTAAGCACAATCTCATCATCCGATTATTCAAGTGCAAATTAAAATCTCGAAATCCGAATATTTGCATGGCATTTGCCATAAATAATTTTGGAAAGGGCTGCTGTAATTTAATATTTTTATTATATAATAACAGCCACTATTTTTTAAATTCTTTGATGGCCTCATTTTGCCTATAGATGAGTTTTTAATGTATACATTTAAGTTGGTCGAGGTTCGGCCACGGGCCTAAAGGCAGCTAATGACAAAAAGTTGATCAGATGTTTGAATAAGTTGAACTATTTTAAATTGGTCGAATTTCGACCACGGGATATACTAGTCTATATTATTATTCTAAAACACGGCGCTTAGCTAGACTAAACTACAATACGTGTATAAACGAAATGTATATCAGATGAAAGCTTATCATGAGCATGTTTGCAAAAAATTATAACAATTCCAATAGGTTAATTTGTTCATGAGAAATTAGCGTTTAAAGTTTGTACCCAAGCTCTTTATATGGCACTATTAGCATGCTTTGTAAATGTACATTTGTATATACATACATACATACAATGCTCGCATGGATTTCAGTCGAAATAGACAAACATTGAAAAAAATGTAAATTTGTATGTATGTAAGTACATATGATTTTGCGCTACTTTGACTACAAAAGCAATGCAGGGGTAATAAGCAAACACACCCGATTATCGGGGGTTACATACTAGTTATTATAATTATTAAACCGTGTTGGGAATGAACGCCGCTGGTTACCTCTGTAAGAGTTACTTTGATAGCTTCTGCGGAAATTACCACGAAAATAATTTTGTTTGCGTATGTGCAACAATGAATTAGGGTTACCCATTATTTCTGTGTAGCTATTGGTGAATTTGGATATAGCTTCGTTCATCGAAGTGAACGTTCCAGCTTGCATAATTGTTTTCACCTTATCATTGGAACAATTTTTACACATAGCTTTTACAGCAGTTTGTGTAGCATATTTGGTGGCTAGGTCTGTTGTTAAGCCATCAGATATGTATGCTCCCTCTAGTGATTTTGTCAATTTTTCAATCTCTGCAGTATACTGATTAGCAGTCTTACTGCGCTGTTGGATGTTCAGGAGTTTTGCTGTTATAACTTCGACTGACTCACCCTTTACTTTATTTTTTGATTTTAGTTTTATTTCCTGTATTGACTCTTCAGCGCTTATCAAATTTCTAGCTGTGCCTTTTAGCTTTGTTTTTATCATGGACACTGCCAAAGCCTCATGTTCCTCCTTGATTTGTTCGAGGATATCAAGGGCATCCAGAAAACTAGACAAGTTTTCAGGTTTGCCATCGAACTCTGGTAAGATCGATGACGCAGTTTTGATGAATGCGACCATTGGTTGTGCCATGATTGTTTCAGTCTGCGAATTCTTTTCCGGGAGATCAATAATATTTGTATTTGATTTGGTTTCTATTTTATTATCCTCCTCTTGTTCCGTCAAGAAAGCGGCTAAATCTATTTCAATATCTTTCTCGAAAGATGTTGGGACGAGTACCTCAATATAATATCTTGCTAATGAGGATACTAATTTATCCCTCATCATCATCATCCTTTATTGGCGCTTAACCGCTAATCGCTAGACTATGGTCAGATCTGCGTAGAGCTCGTACAGCTCATCGTTGAATTTCCTTCGGTACTCGCCGTTGGCATCACGGGAAGGACCATAAATCTTCCGGAGAACTTTTCTCTCAAATACTCCAAGGGCCATCTCATCTTCTCTTGACATTGTCCATGAATCTGAGCCATACATCAGGACAGGTATGATGAGAGACTTATAGAGCGTGATCTTTGTTCTTCGAGAGAGGACTTTACTTCTCAATTGCCTACTCAGTCCAAAGTAGCACTTGTTGGCAAGAGTGATTCTCCGCTGGATTTCTAGACTGATATAATTTTCGGTGTTGATACTGGTTCCCAAATAGACGAAGTCCTCACAGTTTCAAATTTGTAACTATCAACAGTGACATGGCTGCCAAGGCGCAGGTGCGCCGATTCTTTCTTTGATGACAGCAAATACTTCGTCTTGTCCTCGTTCACGGCAAGACCCACTTTTTTCGCTTCCTTATCCAGTCCGGAGAAGCCAGCGCTTACGGCGCGGTTGTTAAGGCCAAGGATATCAATATCATCGGCATACGCCAGCAATTGCACGCTCTTGTAAAAGATTGTACCATTGCGGTTTAGCTCTGCTGCTCGAATTATCTTCTCCAGCATCAGATTGAAGAAATCGCACGAAAGGGAGTCGCCCTGTCTGAAGCCTCGTTTGGTTTCAAATGGCTAAGAGAGGTCCTTCCCGATTCTGACGGAGCTGCTGGTATTGCTCAACGTCATTTGGCAAAGCCGTATAAGCTTTGCAGGGAAGTCAAATTCAGACATGGCGGCATACAGGCAACTCCTTTTTGCGCTGTCAAAGCGGCTTTGAAATTGACAAAGAGATGGTGTGTGTGGATTCTTTTATCATGGGTCTTCTCCAGGATTTGGCGTATCGTGAAAATCTGGTCGATGGTAGACTTACCAGGTCTAAAGCCACACTGATAAGGTCCAATCAGTTTGTCTACGATGGGCTTCAGCCTTTCACACAACACGCTAGAAAGAACCTTATATGCAATATTAAGAAGACTAATTCCGCGGTAGTTGGTGCGGTTAGCGGGATCGCCTTTCTTGTGGATTGGGCAAAGTACACTTAAATTCCAATCCGGAGGCATGCATTCGTCTGACCATATTCTGCATAAGAGCTGATGCATGCTTTTTACCAGCTCTTCGCTCTTCGCCTCCGTGTTTGAACAGCTCGGCGGGTAGTCCGTCTTTTCCAGGCGCTTTGTTGTTTTTGAGCCGGGATATAGCTATCCTCACTTCATCATAGTCAGGTGGTGGGACGACTTTTCCATCGTCAGGGATTGGGGTATCGGGTTCGACGTCTCCCTCGCAATTTAGCAGTGAGGAGAAGTGCTCCCTCCATAATTTAAGTACACTTTGTACGTCGGTTACCAGGTCGCAATTATTGTCCTTACAGGAGCTTGGCCCGGTCTTAAAACCTTCCGTCATCCGCCGGATCTTTTCATAGAATTTTCGGGCATCATTCCTGTCAGCCAGCATCTCAAGCTCCTCACACTCACACCTTTCGGCCTCACTTTTCTTTTTTCTCAAAAGGCGTCTCTCTTCCTTCTTTGCCTCACGATATTGTTGCCATACACTGCGGGTTGCGCCCGTTCGCAACGTCTCCTTGTAGGCAGCGTCCTTTTTGTTTTTGAGGCAGTTTTGCATTCCTCATCGTACCAGTTGTTCTTGCGGGCTCGCTGGAACCCTATAGTGGCCTCAGCGGCGGTACGCAATGAGTGAGAGATATGCTTCCATTGCTCGGTTACATCGTTAGGTCGGGGATTGCCCTCTGCTAGCAGGTGTGAGAGTCGAGTGGAGAAATTATCAGCTGTCTGTGTCACGCGCAACTTCTCGACGTCAAACTTTCCTTCCGTTACTGTGCGCACTTTCTTCGTTGCACAGAGGCGTGTGCGTATCTTTGCTGCGACAAGATAATGGTCAGAGTCAATATTGGGACCACGCAGTGTACGCACGTCCAGAACGGTGGAGCTATGCCTTCCGTCAATCAAGACATGATCAATCTGGTTTCTAGTTCTTTGATCAGGGGACAGCCATGTGGCTTGGTGTATTCGCTTATGCTGGAACCTGGTACTACTGATGACCATATTGCGAGCAGCGGCGAAGTCAATCAACCTAGTGCCGTTGGGGGATGTTATATCGTGGAGACTGAATTTTCCAACTGTAGGACCAAAGACTCCTTCCTTGCCCACCTTGGCATTAAAGTCGCCGAGAACGATTTTGATATCATGCTGGGGGCAGCGATCATAAGTCTGTTCAAGTTTATCGTAGAAAGAGTCCTTCTCTGCGTCGTCCGTCTCCTCAGTCGGCGCATAGGCGCAGATAAATGTTATGTTGAAAAACCTCGCCTTGATGCGGATCGCAGCGAGACGCTCGTCTAATTTATCCCTAACACCGGAAAAGGTTTGCTTTGCCTCTAGCTTGTGATTAGGAGTTAACTGGTCATATACCCCTCGAATAGCCTTGCCTATGTTATTCAACGACTGTAAAATTGTTGTGAGATGCTTCAACACAGTTTCATTCTTGATTTTCGTATTTTTAGTAATGCATTTATATGACTTTTCTGCCAAAATTTTCTCTTCTATGAGTATTTTATTAATTTCTTCCCATTGACCCATTTAGCTAGGGAAATTAGAAAAAAAAATTCTTAAAGTTTTTATTTATTTTTTTTTTAATTTTATCTATGCCGTTGGCGCGACTCTGATACTTTTTCTTCAAAATTTTGTTATGTGTTGAATAGAATCTCAAGAACAAGTTCACAGCGTTAAGTATGACAATGACCAAAATAGATTTTTATTGTATCCAAAGCTTCAGTGTGGTCAATTATTTGAACTGAGTTCACCACGTTAGCGTTTGGATCAGACACTTTGGATTCTTGTCCTCCCATTATCAAAAAATTATTCAAAAGAAATTTGTATTTGTTGTTTATTTATTTATAAAAAATTTTTTTTTTTTTTCCAAATTTTAACAAGCAGGTTGAAAACCGCACCACCTCATCATACATACTATTTCCTCTTCTCTGGTAGTGGGGTTTTTTACATCTTCCACTGTTGGTTCCCTAGTCATACCTATCTGTTTCCAAAACTTAGTTAACCAAACTACTTCTTTTTCATAATCAATTGGTAGGACTGATTCATCTATTTCTATTTGTAATTCCTCACTTGAGGCAAGTGGGCCGTTATTTCTACGACTTGACATCAAAATTATATTTTAAATCAAAATTTTCTTAATGTTCCAAAAAAAAAAATAGTTTGAAACGGCAAATATTATTTTGCCCTTCTAGTTTAGGCAGCCGTTAGGCTGGCCCTAATGTTACCTAGGATAAAATGTACATACAAATAAATTAAATTAAATTTTACGTATTTCGACGAGATCTGCTTCCTCTGATTGGCAACGTCTTCTCTAAATATTCCACTCTGTATGCACGCTTGTTTGTTGATTTTGACTAATTTTGGCACCGTCCTTTTTAATTATTCCGCTTGGTCCTTGTTTGTTGATTTTGACATTCGTCCTTTTTAAGGACATGTTTTTGTAAATTTAAAGTATCGATGTGATCGTAAGGTTTATGTGTCCTTTGATGCGAACTTTGAAATCGCAAAAATTTTTAAGGACTTTTCAAAGCGTAAATCCTTCCAGGATTATAAGGCAATTGCTATTGTAAGAGCAATTTGCCGTCAGACCTGGCAAGGATCGCCATGAAGAGATCTACCAAAATAAAACAAATAGTTTTTGGACTCTGCCGTAATGAAGGCAGAATAACAATTACCTTTATTCAATTAAATTTCGTCTTATTTATAGTAATTCTTAACTCTAAAATTCTTACTTGCTAAATACATATTTACTTCTAAGCCTATGTACTGGCTGTGTAGCTCAGTGCAGTCAATAACATACATACAAGCATATACAGCCCGCAGCTGCAAATAATGCCGTTACATACGTACGCACACATGTACTAAGCGTGAAGCTGCTAGCAATGCAGTCGCGCACATTCACACATATGCGGCTAGCGTATGTAAGGCGATATGAAACTCTATAGCTAGTGCCGCTTATATTTGGGGCTCGTGAGAATACGTTGACTCTGCAAAATGTTTACATTCCACAGCCAAACATTTAGAAGTCGGCGTGTGCTGTTTTTAGTGACATGCTCCGATATACTACAATGCCAAGTCCGGGTGGTTGCCTGAACCGTGGCAACGTGCCACGGTACCACGAAATAAATCCCACCAAAAAATGAAATAAGTGCCAACTTTTAGAAATGAAACAGTTCCCAAAGAAAGAAATGAAATAAGTCCCAATATTTGGTAGTTATTTCATAATGAGGCCCCAGTTTCCAAAAAAATGAAATAACTCTTAAATGAAATAAGTCCCAAGAAAAATGAAATAACTCCCAATTCAAGTGCTTATTTATTCAGTAGATATACATACATATGTTTATTTATACATAAATAATACGTTATTAATTATACACCTGAATATGTGTAAGAAAAAGTAAAAAAAAACATGAAATTAATTCAAAACCTCGTCATTGCACATACATACATATATGTATATTAGTAAAATCAACTGTTTAAAACACGCCAGCGGTAATATTGAAAATGTGTCATCGATGAAATTTTTTTATTGTTGTTGTCCAAAAAAAAAAAAAAAACTAATGGCGGCGATTTACCAACAGGTTATCATAACCTCTAACGAGATTTTTGCCGAGCTTCTCTTTCCGACTTGTGGTGTGTTGCTTTTTAGTTTTTCCTACAAGTTGGCGGGCCCTACACTTTTTTGCCGACTCCGAACGGCACTTGCAAAGCAAATGAATTTTTTGCTGAGAAGCTTCTCATGGCAGAAATACACTCGGAGAGTTTGCCAAACTACTGCCGAGGGGGACCCCGTTTAGAAAAATTCTTTTTCTAAATAATTTTTGATCTTACTTTTGCCGGGCATCGAACCGCCACGACTTGGTGTAGAAGGGCGAACACTTAACCGCTACACCACGGCGGCCGCCGTGAAAATACTTATGTTCTTTTTGGAACATATTGACACAACAGTATCAGTTTCGATGTAATAAAACTGTTGGTTGTTTTGCTAAAATCTTAACTTACAACAGTTATAGAAACAGTTACAAAAACGTGAAAGCTTGTTAAATTGCAATTTTAAGAGAAATGAAATAAGTCCCAAAGAAAATGAAATAAATCCCAATGGTATAAAATAATAAATTGTAGTTTTAAGAGAAATGAAATAAGTCCCAACAAATATGAAATATCTCCCAACGAAATCCCCTTGGTAGTTATTTCATTTAAGAGTTATTTCATTATGAAATAATTCCCAACAAAATTTTATGAAATAAGTCCCAATTTGTATGGAAAATATTTGGGACTTATTTAATTTTTTTTTGGACTTATTTCATTATACTTAATGTAAAATATCATCATAATGTAAAATACAATTAAGAAAGGTGTTCTGCACATAAATACCATGGATATCGCCCCAATACATTAAACGGTGTGGTGCAATGAAGCCATACGAAATAACGCCATAGGGCTTTATTTCCAATCAGTTTGAGAAATAAAGCCATATGGGCTTATTTCCTATTGCTAATGGAAATAAAGCCAGTATGGCCTTATTGCCAATTTTAAAACATGGGCGGCGCGATAGCGGCCTAGTGAAAAATATAAAAATTATATAGGTATTATACAAAATCTGTAAATAATAAACCAGAACTTCATTATTTTATTAGTAATAAATTTGCCTCTATTTTATAAAGTATCGGCAAGTCAATGTAATGTTTACATACACATATAAAGTAAACTTAACAAATTGGAAAACAAAAACTTATTCACAGTTCAACAAAATATATCGTGGGTTACCATATACGCTATATATATTTATTAAGTACTAGCTGGTGCCCGCGACTTCGTATGCGTATAATTTCTGATTTTTTATGCAGCTGGGTTAGCAAAGAATAAAATCCAACAAATAGGCTGGAGTTCAGCACTTAAGGGTGGTGTTGTCATGTAAGCTTTAAAGTTTGCTTGCTCGATAAACCCAAATTTTGGTCACAAAAAATGTTTTCATCGGACTGATAAATCTTAAAGTTTAATAAAAAAGGCCCTAAAGACATTTATTTTTCCAATATAAAGAACATAAGTTATAGAATTTCTTTGTACACAATATTTGAAGTTCTACCCAAATTACAAATTATAAACTATTTTTTATTTCTTATAAGGTAAGAAATTTGTACATTTCCCTTAATAGCCATATTAAGCGTTTTGGTAATAAGAACGTACACATTTTATGAGATATCTCCGGGGTAGCTTAGGTATTGAAACTAATCACATGGTTTATGACAGCATTCATAAACACCTTTTGTTTGATACCCATAATGTACTAACACATTTTTGTGGAAATATTCGTCGATACCTCCGAAACCGGTCGAGCTATCGAAATTTCAAGATACCTCCCAAACCATATCAGATATTTCAATGAATCACATCGCATATTATAGCACTCATTAACACTTTTCGTTTGTCACCCATATTGTACTAAGACATTTTTGGTCACCCCTGGTCAACATATTGGGCGATTACCCCAAAAAACCCGGTGAGATATCGCAAAAAATTATATTTTAAACTTTAAGTTGAGCGTCTAGCAGTCCAACGATTCAATTAGACATGGTCCACATATTGGGTGATAACTCTAAAACCGGCTGAGATATCGAAAAAAGCAATATCTTAAATTTTAAGTTGAGCGTCGAGCAATCCAACGAAAAAAGTTTCATTCAATTCCATTCCTTACTTTCAGAGTGATACGGCCACAAACATACGGACAGACAAACGGACAGACGGAATAATTCTTCCCCCAATCAGTTTCTTGTTGATATCTGCCTTGTACAGATATCGACCTGTCACAATTTTATTATATGTAGAGATTTTAAATTTATAAAAATTTGGAATACAAATTTGCGCCTTTTCCAAACACACAGTTTTTTGAGATAGTATAAAATATTAGTAACAACAATGTATAGGAATCAAGTTCTTTTTAAGATACCAAAACTGGAATGATTTGGAACTGGAAAGAAATCAAAATCAAAACCAACTTTTAGCAACATGAACGAAACTAGAGTGTTGGAGTTTTAGAGAAGCCGAAACCCAGACATAGTCTTACTGAAACTTTCAATAAAACTTATTTGGAATGAACCGAAATTAGAACGAAAGGTTGAAGGAACCGAAATCGGAACGAAGTTCATTGAAATTAAAGAAAAAATTAACTAAACTTAAAGGAAAGAAAAAACGCACCGGAACTAGAAGAAAACTGAAACAGCAATGAAATCGAATTCAGAACTAGAAGAGAACTGAAATTTAACCTGAGCGAAATTAAAAAAAAACCAAATTTCAGAGAAGGTGTAGCAAAACTGAAACTAAAACTAGATAGGAACAAAGTCGAAAATTAACGTTACAAAAAAAAAGCGGAATGAAATCGAAATTAAAATGAAACGAAAAGAACAAATTCGGAACCGGAACCAACGTCGAAAGAATGTAAAATCAAAAAGGACGTAAACGAAATTACACAAATACGAACAAGGAGGGAAGGCGACGCGGGAATAAAACTGGAACGATACTTGAGTGAAACTGGAACAAAACTTGTACGAAACTTGAATGAAACTCAAAACTTTTAGGTACCTGAAACGAAGCTAGAACAAAACTGGACTGAGATTGCAATGAAACCGAATTTGTGATAAATTTATATTGAAAACGAAATTGAAACAAGGCGAAAACGAAGCCGTAACCAGCTTCAAAACAAAAAAAGGAACAAAAACAAAAGAGAACGAGACCAAAATAATATAAAAGATAGTAGTAGCAAAGGGGAGTGCCACTAAATCCCCAAACACAAAATACCCAGCTTTTAAAAAATCCCCAAAAAAATTATCCCCAAAATCAAAATCCCCAAAACAAAAATCCCCAAACATAAAATCCCCATGTTTTGAATATACAAGATTAGCGTGTAAAAAAGTTATTTGGGGTCAAAACTGGAGAAAAATAAAAAAAAATCTCAAATTTGGATTTTTCTTGACTTCCGTCCCGAATAACTTTTTTCGCACAAATCGGATCGATGGGAACTTTTGCAGTTTTGTTCCAGGGGGCGAACCTAAGCTCCTGCTAAATATATGGCTACGTGGGTTTTTTTTTTACAAGATAAACTAAATTTTTTTTTATTTTTTTTTAATTATGCAGGGAGAAAAGTTGGCTCTAGAAAACCTAAAATTTGGACCTCTGACTCCGAATAACTTTTTTAGCACATACGGGATAGATGGGGATTGAAGATTCCTGTTTGCCGGCGAACCAAAGCTCTCTACAAAAATGTGGCTGTGTGAGAATTATTGTCATTTCAAATGTTTATTTTGACGTATTTTTCTTGTTTTTTTTTTATTCTTTGTAAACTGTTGTTATGAAAAATATAGAAAAATAGGGAAAAATACAAAGAAAAAACGTAGTGTCATACGGACATAAGGAAATATCTCAGAATACAGCTATAAAACAAAAAGCTTATTAATTAAAAAAAATTTAAAACAAATTATATAAAATTTAAAAAAATATTGAGCATAGATCAGGCATTGGACTCACGCCCTGCGTGGTATACGAAACTCATTCGACTTAGCTAATGCTGCATATTAGTTTCAATGGCAGAATAGCCAACTAATTACCTGCAGACCCAATAGTTCAACACCCATTTTATGTGTGAAATATATTCAAATTAGGTTGAAAATCGCAGCGATTTTTGGGGATAATGTGGTACACCCGTAGCAAAGATGAAACCAAAACCATATAATGTAGGAGATTCAGTTAAAATTTATCGAAACCGGAATGTAATTAAACGAAGGTAAAGACGAAACCGGAATAAATCTTGAATGCAACACGAACAAAACTAGTATGAAACTGAAACGTATCTGGAACAAATTTGCATGAAACTGGAACACAATCTGACTAAAACAAAACTAATTTGTACGAAAACTGAAACAAAATTTGTATGAAGTGAAACAAAGCTAGTTCCAGCTAGAGCGAAACTAATTCAATGTTGAAACGAAATTGAAAGAAACCCAAAAATTAAACCAAATAATAAAGAAACAGAAACTAAAAATTCAACGGAAATTGGAAATCGGAAGACAGTAGGAATGTACTACGAACAAAAAGCCACTTTTATGCATCCAAATTTTAACATCTTGTAGGCTCATACAGTGCACGTGGCATACAAGTAATTCGCTGCAGGGCATGGTACGTGTTTAGGTCTGTGCAAAAAAAAAAAAATCGAAAAACAATCAACCAAATAACTTAAACATTTTGGTATGTAAATAATTAAATAGACTTACCACAAAATTCAGTGCAGTCACTTCAGTCCGTACCGCATACCACTCAACTTTTTGTTGTCACCTTAATCGCGCTTGATGTAATCGAAAATCCTTAAATTAACCTAATTGCATGATAAATGAGTTATACACTTTACAGATATAAACATATCTACATCAAAAGCTTTGAAATAGCGAAAACGTCAAATAAAGGAAAAAAAAGTGCAGACATTTCAATTAAAATATAGGCTGCGGTCGAAGCAGAGGTTCGTGGTAAATTTAAGGTTAGCATAAGTCAACATTAATGGAAATAATTGGCCGTTAAAAAACACATTTTAGAAATATTTGTACTGTGAGGTCCACTTGCACGATCCTTTTAACTCAGTGTTAATTTGAAAAGTTGTCATCAAAAACGTATGAGTTTAACCTCTTATACGACGTTAACTCTGAGTTAAAAATATACATGAAAAGTCACTAACGACAATCAATCATGAAATTATACGATCCATCAAATACGCACCTTTACTCAAACTCGAAGAAAGAAATTAAATGTTGTATGTACGTTACAACAAACAAAGTTTTTCAGTCCACCCCTAGGATTAAAGATATTTTGAAGGCGATCCCAAAAAAATTTTTTTTTTAATATTTTTCATAATGTACGTGCAATATATGAAATAAATAAATACATCTTAATTTATAGGAACATTAGGGAGACCTTAATTTGTACGGAAAACCTTTTAGTATAAGAAAGCCTAGGGCTCGAACCCTGGTTCGGATCGGAAATCGTTAGGGCTTATCGAAAAAAGGCCAAAGAATCGTGGCCAATAACGAGAAATAAGATTATTATTAGTACCTAGGTGACCGAGCTTGCTCGGTGCTATCAATTTAGCGCTAACTTTACTTACCAAAAATGATCCCAAAATGACCCAAACATAATCCCAAAATAATCCTAAAATGATCCCAAAAAGACCCTTATATGTTCCCAAAATTATACGAAATTGAACCTAAAAGTGGTACGAAAATAATCCCAAAATGAACCTAAAATGATCCCAAAATGAACCTAAAATGATCCCAAAATGATCCAAAAATGATTCCCAAATAACCCAAAAAACCCTTAAATGTACCGTAAAATGATCCCAAAATGATCCAAAAATTGTTCCAAAATGACTCCAAAATTATCCGAAAATTACCCCAAAATTATCCTAAATTAATCCAAAATTGAACCCAAAATGATCTCAAAATAAACCCAAAATTATTCCACAGTGACCCCTAAATGATCTCAAAATGATCCTAAAATAATCCAAATATGATCCCAAAAATATACAATACAAATACAATACGGTAAAATGGTAGGTAACATTTTAGTTGGTATGTCAGCAAAAACCTTTCATTTAATACCCATATTGTCATATCTAACTCCATAATTTAAAAAAATTGAGTTAGGTGGCAACCCTGTACACCCCCCAAGTGGCAACCCCAAGTGGATAGTCTTAGAATCAATCATAATCTCTATATGGCAAATTTCATCCAAATCGGTCAAGCGGTTCCTGAAATAGCCCGGATGTACAAATATACTGGGGTAAGGTGGCAACCCTATGTGGCAACCCTACTTGAAAATATTTTAGTTGGCATGTCGCTAAAAATACCTTTCATTTGATACCTATATTGGCATATGTTGCTCCATAATTACAAAAGAAAAATTAGATAGGTGGCAACCCTGTAACCCGCCCAAGTGGCAAATGGATAGTCTTAGAATCAACCATACTATCTATATTCAAAATTTCATCCAAATCGGTCAAGCGGTTCCCGAGATTGTCTGGATATGGGCATTTCTCCAAAAAGTCAACTTTTGTAGCGTGAGAACTCCTTCGTTTTTTTTTGTAAAAAAAGCAAATGCCAAAACACTTTTTTATTCTGACAAATAGTGAATCTTATAGATCTTGCTTAACACAATAATTTGTGTTAAGGATGATTTGGGGCAAGTGTTAATTTTCAAGATATTTACAAAAAACGAAGGAGTTCGCACGCTACAAAAGTTTACTTTTTGGGAGAAATGTTCATATACAAATGTACAAATATACAAATATACAAGTTTTGCTCGTTTATAGATACAAGAGTTTGCACGGTGGTTGAAATTCAACCAGAAAACCTTATTCTAATTTACTACGTTTTTTTGAAGTTTCTTTCCTTTGATTTAACTATTTTTTCCTTTTCTTTTCTATATTTTTCCTTCTTAACATTCTTCTTCCTTCAGCCTTTTACTCTCTATACCATTTAGTAACGTAGTCTCAATTTTATTTCCTATCCTTTCCTCTCATTTCTTTTCCTTATCATTCCTTTCCTTTCCTTTTTTTCTTTTCTTTACCCTTACTTTTCTTTCCTTTCTCTTCCTTTCCCTTTCTTTCCTTTCTTTCCATTCCTTTCCTTTCCTTTCTTTCCCTTTTCATTTATTTCCATTCCTTTTCTTCCCTTTCCAGGCCTCTTTCCTTTCGTTTCCTTTGCTGTCCTTTTTTCTCCTTTCTCTTCTATCCTTTGCCTTCATTTACAGTAATTTCTTGTCCTTTCCTTTTATTTCCCTTAATTTTCGTTTCTTGCCCCTTTTTTTCTTTCCTTGCATTACCTTTCCCGTCTTTTCCCATCCATTCCCTTTAATTCCCGTCGTTTATTTTCCTTTCCCGTAATTTCCTTTCCTTTCATTTCCTTTGCTTTCCTTTCCTTACGTTTATTTACCTTCCTTTCCTTTAATAACTTAACTTTTTCTTCCTCTCGTTTTCTTTCTTTCATTGTACAATTCCATTGTTGTAAACAAATATTTTGTATGTACATTATTTTATTTTATTTGAATTTCTTTCCTATAGTTGATTTTCCTTTATTTTCTTTTTATTTTATTTTTTTTTGTTTCACATTATTTTGTATTACTTTTGCTAATAATTTTCTACCGTTGTTTTTTTTGCATTATATAAATTTACTCTATTTAATATTTGTATGCAAGTTATTTTTCTAATATTTCACAATAGATTTTTAAGGTTTGTTACAAAAACACCCTACCTAATTACTACTATTCTCTGTTTGAACATGTCATTTTTTTTGTAAACACTGTATGTGTGGTCAATGAAGTTTATGTACTTGCTTGTGTTTGTTTTTGCTCCCTTGATGTTTCCAACAAAACAAATCTTGCGCTAAAACTCAGGCTCTCCTACAAAAACAAACAATGCAAGTGGTCATACCTACACACAGAGCAGCGGCTCTATAAAGTGAATACGTGTTTAGCATTTGTAGTAGTGTGACTTTCAAATAAATTTTTTCATATTATAATAAATTCTTTTTAATTTTTGGTTTATTGAGGCACACACAGCTCGGTGAGACCTATCTATACATATAAAATTGTGTATACCTTAGAATTATAGTTATTGCAAAAAAGAGGAAAAACTTTTCAAAATTGGCGAAGAATGGCGGTGGTATACCAACAGGTTATCACAACCTCTAAAGAGATTTTTACCGAGCTCCGAGCTTCTCTTTCCAACTTGTGGTGTGTTGCTTTTGTGTTTTTTCCTACAAATTGGCGGGACTTACAATTTTTTGCCGACTCCGAACGGCACTTGCAAAGCAAATGAGTTTTTGCTGAGAAGCTTCTCATGGCAGAAATACACCCGGGAGTTTGCCAAACTACTGCCGAGGGGCGACCCCGTTTAGAAAAATTCTCACTTTTCTTGCTCTAGGTTGCTCTATCTTTTGTTTCATGAGTACGCTCAAAACAAAACTAGAGTAATCCAGATCACAAATTTCTGCTCTATCTTTTTTTATGGAGTAAGTTAGAGCAGAGAAGCAATTGTCAGTCAGGAAAAAAAAAATTTTTGAAAACTTCAAAGAAATTAGCTTGCAAGAAAATCGAAAAAACAAAAAAACCAAATAAAAAGAAACTATCGAGATTCAAGTGTTTCATGGCATTTCTGCTCTGAGTTGCTCTAAGTTGCTCTATTTCTATTTTGACAGCTGCCCTGCTCTGCTCTGCTCTAACCTGCTCTGAACTTTTTTTTGGTCAGTAAACAAACCTATTGTCTTCGCATTTTTACCCCCATCATTGTTAAATTATATAAGGTTAAGCAGATTGCCATTTACCAAGGCAAAACTTCCTTATTAGAATTGCATTTACGAAGGATGCAAAAAAGGGGAAAAAATCCCCCTTTAGGAAAATTGTAGTAGAAAAGGAAGAAAAGCCGTTCGCATAATTTCAGGATTTTCCGCAAATCTGTCTTTTCAACATTTATTTTTTAAAATTATTAGGAAAATTAAATTAATTTTAAATTTAACTGTAAAAAGCATGCCCTTTTCGTGGGTAGCAGTAAACATGTACGAAATAAGCTTATAAAACGGCAATGTTTATAATTGGATCCTTTTTTAATAACTTTCATCAATCGCCGGTAGGAAAACCAATCTCTTAACGTCTGTGGCAGCGGTCTCACGAACTGGCCTCGGAGATCCAAAGGAGAAAAAAGCTGCACCTGAGCTTTCAGCGACCGCGATGGCAACTACGGGTCCGGATTCCCAGGAGACATCTTCCCTCCGCTCTGCGTACTTGGGAAAACGATTGGTCGCAAGAAGAAATATGAGGGAGTCTCGCAGGAAACGCTGTCGCCGAGTTCCAGGAAGTCGGTGGAATTGGTGCAATCTCTGATACCGGATTTCCAAACCACTTATGTGCCAAAGAGGGTAAACGGAAACCTTTTCAAGAGCTCGGACGTGGTGTTAAAACCTCACCCCGCAGTGGGCAAACCAAGCTTTGCCAAAGTAACTAAGGACAGGATCCTTATAGGCATGCTTGACCGAGGCAATGACCGGTTGGCCCTCCCCAAAGACCAGTGGCTAACGCTCTTATTGACGTTTATTTGAAGACTACGGGTGGTACAGCGGCGGTCACGGATGCGGGTTGGCACCAGGGACAGATTAAAATAGTCGCGTGTAACGACGCATGAACTGTTGCACTGTACAAGGCAGCACCTGCAAGACTGGGTGAAGTCTACAAAGGTGCAAAAATCGAGATGATCGACCGGAATGGCATTCCGGCTTGGCCAAGGGCATGGATTCCTGCCATCCCTGCAGAGCCTGAGAGAATTCTCACGATGCTGCGGATAATGAATCCGTCCCTCCCGACGCAGGACTGAAGTGTCACTCTGTTCGGGGATGGGGTAGGGCCTGATAGACAAGTGGTCTTCACCATGAATAAGGAGGCACTCGAGCCCCTTAAAAGTTACAATGGACTAGTGCATTAGGTCAGATCGTTATCCACTATGGCTATGCAGAGCGCGCTGCCATCTCCGCTGCAACGTGGGACTCGGATATCGAAGAACTGCAAGAGGAAACGGAGGAGTCCGACGCGAAAAGCATGTTATCTGCCACAGTACTTTCGCAAAGTAACGTGAACGGGGAACAACCAATCCTGAGCGCGTTATCTCTGATGCTTCAGTCAGCAGGGCTCCCGTTACGCCAACTCGTCGTTGAGAGACAACCTCCGGGATGGGGCAGACACTAAAGTATGGGCACAAATCTAAAGTATCCTGCTTAGAAAGTTTTTTCCTTGATTTAAATTCAGCTTCAAACGATGAGGTATTTGTATGCTGAGAAAAGGCTGCAGAACAGGAAAAATTGCTTTTATTAGGTAAAATAATAAATTTTCATAAAAATCTTACCAAATAGACAATTAAGTTTTCAAAATAAAAATAAAACAAACTTCAAAAGCTTTCAGTGTTGCTGTAATTTTGTTCGTATCAAGAATAATGGGTTTTACTACCATTTTCATACGATTTTGAAAAGAAGTAGCACTGTCAATCAGATAGGGAAGCATGAAGCCGAGAAGTGTCAATAACGTCTCGGACTGCTTAACCTTATATTATTAAACAATGACCCCCATATTCATAAAAAATAAAATTGGTTTATAAAGCTTTTTAAAATGACATTTTTATACAAATTTTGAATAATAAGAGCTTAATAAACCTTTTATATTTTTTATATTTTTTATTTTAGGTTAGTCTTTAAAGCACCGCTTAAAACGTAAGTTGTGCTAATAGGTTATGTTAAATATGTTTATATGCCGTTTACATGTTGTTTATGTGTAATAATGAGTTAAATTAAAAGTGTTTATATATGATTAATTTATTGGTGTTTTTTGTATTTTTTTTTTGCAGTCCTGATGATGACCTTAGACTAAGGTCGAAATATTGAAAATAAATAATAACACAAAAATCAAGTGTTTTATTTAAAAAATTTAATTACATTCAAACAAACCCAAAAAAAAATACTGCTTTTTCATTTAGATCTTAAACCGAAACCAAAAAAATTGAAATTCTTTTTAAACTTTTAGAAGGCTTAAAATATTCCAAAAAAAATTTAAAAAAATCGCTAGAAGTTTAGACCAGTGTGGCCATTTTAGCCGATTTTGTATATCATCACAACAGAAAAAGTAGGTGTAGTAAATGGCCTGACAAATTTAAAGCCGATTGCAAGCCCTTTAATCGAACTAAATAAGCCTTTTATAAGGGCTAATATTTGGCAGTTCTTTTTTACAACTTATTTTTCTGTTGTGCTGCTATCAAAAATCGGTTAAAATGGCCACACTGCTTTAGACGGGTTAAAAATTTAGGCTCATTTGTTTAACCGTGTAAGTATATATGCATAATGTATAGGTATAGGCTTGCTAATGTTTCGAGGATTTATACACGATTTTAATGTCTTTGAATCCCAAAGTACCCTTTTTCCTCCGCCTCTGGATATAAGTTTGCATGTTTATGTGAGAACAAATATGTGCACATGTGTTTATTGTTTGCTAAAATCACACTCTAGAATGGTGGTCTTTATTAGATTATAATAGATCAAGTTTTATTTTAAATTTTGTTAGGCAAGCCAACGGATGATGAGCAAACAAAGACAGGCACGAGTTGTTGGGATAGCTGCATGTTAGGAAAAGAGGAGGCCTTATAGTTGGCAGACTAGTAAGCGTGGCAACGAGAAGAAATACAAGCACCACAACTTCAATTGCATTTAACTTAGCTTTAGGTTACAGTCCTCCTTATATCTACATATATCAGCTAAGATCACATAATATTTTAGTGGAGGCTGGTGGGAATTCACAAAACAAAATAAAATATTTGGCCAGAATTTTACAATGATGAGCTTTAAGTTTGTGCGAGAAGCTTAATTTGCGTGAGAAACTAAATTTTTTCTGTGTCGTCAGATCGTTTTAGTGGTTATACTTACATTAGCTTGCGATATAGTACTGAAGGAAAGCTTAACGAATCCTGTCAAGAATAAATCTAGCTAGTTTTTACTGAAATGTAACTTGAACGAGCTACCAGCAAGCGGATGATAATTCGCAAACACTTTGCTAAAAAGGCTTAAACTGAGTTTTGCCACATATCTCATAGTATATTGAAAACGACTTGCAAGTATCTTGATAACTATGAACAGTAACATAATTTAAAATTTTTAATTTATTAATTTTTTTATTTAATTTCATTTAGTTTAATTTTTGATTTTATTTATTTATCTATTTTTATTTTATTTTAGTTTATTATATTATATTTTATTTTATTTTATTTTATTTTATTTTATTTTATTTTATTTTATTTTATTTTATTTTATTTTATTTTATTTTATTTTATTTTATTTTATTTTATTTTATTTTATTTTATTTTATTTTATTTTATTTTATTTTATTTTATTTTATTTTATTTTATTTTATTTTATTTTATTTTATTTTATTTTATTTTATTTTATTTTATTTTATTTTATTTTATTTTATTTTATTTTATTTTATTTTATTTTATTTTATTTTATTTTATTTTATTTTATTTTATTTTATTTTATTTTATTTTATTTTATTTTATTTTATTTTATTTTATTTTATTTTATTTTATTTTATTTTATTTTATTTTATTTGATTTTATTTTATTTTATTTTATTTTATTTTATTTTATTTTATTTTATTTTATTTTATTTTATTTTATTTTATTTTATTTTATTTTATTTTATTTTATTTTATTTTATTTTATTTTATTTTATTTTATTTTATTTTATTTTATTTTATTTTATTTTATTTTATTTTATTTTATTTTATTTTATTATATTTTATATATTTTTTAAATTTTTTTTTGTTTTATTTTTTTTAATTTGAATTAATTTTTATTTAAAGTGTAATAATTTTAACTCTCCCTTAAGAAATATTATAATGTTTTGTGTTTAAAGAATTTAAATCAACTCAGGACTGCAAAAGATGTTTTGTCAGAAATTCACAACCCGGTATAGATATGCTTATAAATTTGCTGACTTGCTTCAATGTAATATGCTTTATATATGCTTTTGACTGATTTGCCACTTGGTTTCCTGTTTTTCTTGGTTGGTTGTCTAACAAAGAGCCTCGAGTGTTTACACAAAGATTCAATAGTGTTTGTGGGTGCTGCCGGTTTTGATGCTTGCGCTGCTGCTTTTAACTTCCTCTATCTCAACCACTGCCATACTTACATATGTGTTTGCTTAGATCGACACGACACTTCCTTTTAACCTCGAGTGTTTTATATATGGGCCGCTTGCTTTATAGGTCAATAAGGATAGAGTTTTATACATACATATATAACCTTGTAATTCTAACAAAGCCACTTCGATCTACTTACGATAAGAGTGTAAATTGAATGTGCGCAATGTGTTTGTTTGCATTAAATTTGATAAACAAATCACAAAATTAGTAAACTACTTCATCAAAATAGGGCAGTTGTTTGAATTTTTGTTTTGTTTTTGCAGTTAGTTGCGTATACGCCATGGACTGCTTACCACACTTTCACGCAATCGCCGCATGTGTGTGAATGTATGATAAACTAGCGGTTAGGGCTCATCAATCAGCAATTCTTTTGTCTTTTTAAAAGATAAATCGATTCAAGAGGGTTTTTGATTGGTTTCAATATTCACTTTGAGGCGTTTCAAAAATGGCATCTCAATTCTGTTTTTTCCCACGTATTTAGGTATGTATTCCTTAAGCGAAAAGGGTTGATAGTACTAACGTATGTACGTATACACTCATGGTAAGTAAAAGATGACTGCAGTAACTGAAAATGACAATGCCATCATTTGGTACCGTTGAAAAATGATCGGAATATTTGAAATATGATAAATTATGGTTTTCAATCGCAGTTCAATCAAAGTTTTATATTGATGTAATTTGTAGCTTGAAATTAAAAGGGCTGACATTATTTACCTTTTTACTTTTCTTCTTTGGCTAACAAATTTTAGCGGCGGGCCTGGTGTGACGAAAAGACAATTTGACTTAAATTTATGGTATTCTTGATAAGTTTATATAGCTCCAACTTCCGAGGAAACACACACCCCATATCATAATTATGGGCCATCTAATTCAGACTTGTTTTAAATCTTATGTCACTTTGTTTCAACTAAATTTTTTTGTTTAATTATAAATAACAGCTGGGTAAACCTTCAAAAGATCAAAACGGTTTGAAAGTATTAAAAAAATCTCAAATATTTTGTATTAAATATCCGAAAATATCATTTTGTAACCCATTACATTTTATTTGGAGAAAATGTAGAATATTATTTTTTTTCAAACTTTGGTAAGAGTCCGTTCAATAGTCTTGAGCCACTTCGTCACATATAACCCCCTACAATTTTATTTTTCTTCAAAATAGGTCTTTAATGGGTTAAAACGTAGGTGTTGAAATACTGAAATGTCACAAGTGTACTAATTTAGTAGAGGTTTAGCAACTCTGTTTCAAATAATTTAATTTCGTTACTTTATACAACATAAGTCGCCAAATGGTTAATCCATGACCTCTAGGGTGCACTGCAGATTTATTCACAAGGTTGCCACCTATATTAAATATTCTGAAATATGGTGAGATATTACAATGTGGGTATCAAAATAGATTTGCCACCTAATTCTATTATTTATATTTTTATACTAGCTGACCCGGTAGACGTTGTCCTGCCACAAATTTATTTCCCTGCATGTCTCTCTAACCTGATCCCTACATCTATTTTATCTTATATATCCATTTTATCTTACATATCTTGTAGAACTCCTCATGAAATTTCAGTGGTCTAACCTAAATACTTCCAGGGATATGGACTATTTAACGTTTCCATTGTTTGGGAGGAGCCCCGCCCCTTTTTTCTTTATCTCCAGTTTTTTTGGAGTTGATAGGGATTAATCTTATTTAACTCCTCATAAAATTTCAGTGGTGTAACCTAAATACTTCCCGAGATATGGACTATGAAGTATTTCATTCGTATAGGAGGTGCCACGCCCCCTTTTTCGTTACCCCCAGTTTTTTTGGAGGTGGTAGGGATCGATGCCATATAACCCTTACCAAATTTCAGTGGTCTAACATGAATACTTCCAGAGATATCAACTATGAAGTATTTCATTTGTATGGGAGGTGCCACGCCCCCTTTTTCGATATCCCCAGTTTTTTTGAAAATGGTGGAAATCGATCTCATAAAACCTCTTGCCAAATTTCACTGCTCTAACCTAAATACTTCCAGAGATAGGACTATGAAGTATTTAATTTGTGTGGGAGGTGCCACGCCCTCTTTTTCGTTATCGCCAGTTTTTTTGGAGGTGGTAGGGATCGATCCCATATAACCCCTTACCAAATTTCAGTGGTCTAACATGAATACTTCCAGAGATATCGACTATGAAGTATTTCATTTGTATGAGAGCTGCCACGCCCCCTTTTTCGTTATCCCCAGTTTTTTTGAAGGTGGTGGGAATCGATCTCATAAAACCCCTTGCCAAATTTCAGTGGTCTAACATGAATACTTCCAGAGATATCGACTATGAAGTATTTCATTTGCATAAGAGGTGCCACGCCCCTTTTTTCGTTAGCCCCATTTTTTTTTTTACCAAATTTCAGTGGTCTAACCTAAATACTTCCAGAGATATGGACTGTGAAGTATTTTATTGGTATGGGAGGTGCCACGCCCCATTTTGTTTAACCCCCAGTTTTATGGGTGAGAATGGTGTTGTTATCCTATAGTTCTGTACCAATTTCCAGGTCACCGTTTTAGAGATATTCACCTTGAAGAAAAAAGTTTGTATGGGAGATGCCAAGTTTGTATGAAAAATCTATTATCTATCTATTATATATAAATGCGCAATGCTTAACAGTTTTCTCCCTTTTTTGCAATAACCACAATTCTAAGGTATATAAAAACAACAACAACGACAACGACAAAGACAACAAACCAAAAATTTAAAAAATTTAGTTATAATATGATTTGAAATTCACACCACTACAAGTGCTAAACACGCATTCACCTTTATAGAGCCGCTGCTATGTGTGTATGTAGGTATGACCACTTGCTTTGTTGTGTTTGCATTCATTGCAGTTGGGAGAGTCCGAGTGTGAGTTGTTTTGTTGGCAGAAATAATAAACATGAGCCAGCCCGTCAACTTTAATGAGTGAAGAAAATCTGTGAGTGGGTATTCAAAGAAGCAAATGCTTGCTCAGACATGATGTTTTGAAAAAAAGCACAGTCGGTCAACCGTATCGGACATTGCATTTCTTTCTTTAGGCCTATCGGATACAATATCTAAAGTTCTAGTGGCATGTGTTTATAATCCCAACAAAAGCTCGCCCTATCAACCTTTCTTTGATGATCTTTCACTTCAATTAACTGATTTTGATCATTTAATTGTCTGTGGGGATTTTAACATAAACTTACTAAATCCCGATTCTACATTGGTCAATTTCTCAAATGCTGTTGCGTCGAACGGTATGTCCATCGTTAATAACCAAATGCCTACCAGGTTTTCTATTAATACGCGTCCGAGTTTGTTGGATATTTTTATCGTCCCCCCCTCCACCGGAGTGGTTCTGTTCGATCAATTGTCCTTCATCTCGGACCATGATTTGATTTTTTGTACATTTAATTTTAAATTGCAACGAATTGACGATTCGCCTACTAGTTTCTACTACCGCGACTATAATGCCATACAATTTGATAGTTTATTTTCTGATTTGAACAGTTTTTCATGGGATTTTTGCCGGCATTTAGTCTCCTCTGATGACAAATTACAGTTCTTAACCCAATCTATACTTTATTTTTTTAATAAGCACTTACCACTTCGTAAAGTCACTGTTTGCCCACGTTCTTGCCCGTGGTTCACACGGGTAGTTAAAGAAGCCATTAAATGCCGCAATATCGCATACAAATTTTGGAAGAGGCAACCGTCTAATGTTAACTGGATTTCCTATAAGCAGGCTAAAAAAAAATATTTTTGTGGTAAGCTTAATACTGATCTGCCTTCCAAACAGCTATGGTCTAATTTGAAAAGGCTGGGCGTAAAGCCTTGCGCTGAAGTTCCCTGTTCTCTAGATCCCAACCTCCTCAATGAGTTTTTTGTCGCATCTAGCTCAACTGCTGCCAATGGTTCCTGCGCGTGATTTCTCCCTCTGGTTCATCGCCTGTAGCAAACTTTCAGTTCGCATCGGTGGGGGAAGTGGAGGTAGCGAAATGCATCTACAATGTTAAATCCAATGCCGTCGGGGCTGATGGAATACCATTGAAATTTATTAAGTTAATATTGATTCCTAATGTTCTAAGTTGTATAACGCATCTTATGAACCATTGTTTCACTACCTCCTCTTTCCCCTCCGCGTGGAAAGTAGCAATTGTCACCCCTCTAGCGAAGAAACCACGGGCCTCTGAGCCGTCTGACTATAGACCAATAAGCATTCTGTCTGGGTTGTCTAAGGTGTTTGAGCTACTTATGACTCGTCAAATTACTGCATTCGTGGAAGAGCACAATCTTCTAAGCCCGCTTCAATCCGGTTTCAGAGCTGGCCATTCTTGCACGACTGCTGTCACTAAGGTACTAGACGATGTCCGTCAGGAATTTGACCGTGGTCATCTGACTTTGTTGTGTCTTTTGGACTTCTCGAAAGCATTTGACTCTGTTAATCATAGTCTCCTTTGTGACAAGCTAGTTAAATATTTTGGATTCAGTGACAGTGCTGCATTGCTTGTTAATAGTTATTTAAGTGGCAGAGCGCAAAAAGTCAAAGTCGGAAATATTTATTCAAGAGTTGGGCACACCAGCTCTGGAGTGCCACAGGGCTCTGTCCTGGGTCCCCTTCTCTTCAGTATTTTTCTTAACGACATATTCAAAACTTGCGCTCATGTTCAGCTGCACGCCTACGCCGATGATGTGCAACTCTACATCTCAAACCGTTTTAATATGCTACAGGACTTATCTGCAAAGCTCAATGAGGATTTGCGTTCAGTTCTTGAGTGGTCAACTGCAAACCAGCTGCTCCTTAACCCTCTGAAATCCTTTGTACTCCCTATATACAAAGATAAATTCCATCTCCCCGATTTTCCTCACATTTACATTGGATCAGCAAACCTTCAGTTAGTCGACAAGGTAAGAAACCTTGGCTTTGTTATTAATTCTAAATTAACTTGTGACGATCATGTCAATGTAGTAGTGGGAAAAATATATTATACCCTGCGTTGCCTTAGGCTATCTTCCCATTATGTACCCTCCGACACGAAAAGGAAGCTTGTCGTCAGCCTTATTGTTCCCCTTATAACTTACTTCGAAGTCGTTTATAGTAAACTTGATTATTTCTCCCTTCACAAACTTGATGTAGGTTTTAACCATGCTATCCGTTATGTACATGGATTGAAGAAGTTCGATCATATATCGACTTTTAGAAACTCAATACTTGGATGTGGGCTACCTAACTTCATTCAAGCTCGAAATTGTATTTTTATGTTCAAGTTGCTACTTTATAAAAAACCAGAATATCTTTACGATAAGCTAAGGTTTTCCATAAGCAGACGGTCAACTAATTTAATTCTGCCGAAGTTCAATTACTTAAGCTCTTCTAGGCTTTTCTTTATAAACGGTGTTAGACTCTGGAACTCCATTCCTCAATCTATAAGGAATTCTTTGCGGGAAAATAATTTTAAACAACTTATTTTTGATTTTTTCACTAACGGTCATGCATCATGAGGTGGCTATAATTTTCTATCTATGTTATTAAGTTATTTTGCTTTTATATTTAAATTATTCTGTTTTTATATTTTTTTTTCATAATTTTTGCTTTTATTCCTTTAAGTTTTTCTTTGCATTGTATTTTATTTTACATATATTGTTTGAAAATATTCGTTACTTTAATATAATTTTTCTGTTTGTATTGCGTGATAAAAGACTCAGTCTTAATACGCTAATGTTACTAAGTAATTATTATTAAATAAATTGAAATTGAAATTGAAATAAGCTAGAACATGCACAAGGCCCTTCGTGGCTAGGCTTAGTGAAATAAAATAAAATGGAAAATTGATAAAATTAAAAAAAAAATTATATATAGGCACGACTTAAGAAGATTTACGACCTTCTTTTCTTGCTATCGAAATTTAACACGCTTTTATTATTAATAAAATTAAGAATGTGATATATACTGGAAGATTTAATAATTTAGGTGTAAAGTTTTAATGTTAGAAATATATAATTATGTACAATATGGAATTATTTTGTGGCAGACGAAGAAGCCAAATTATCTTTAAAGGTTACAATGAACTTATAAAGTGTTATATTCCTTTACAGTGAATTTATTTTTTACTTTTTAGTTAATTTTATAAACCAATAATAAAAGCTTATTTTTAAAAAAGTTTTTTTTTCTTTAATTTTATTTACTTTTTAGTTAATTTTATAAACCAATAATAAAAGCTTATTTTTAAAAAAAAATTTTTTTCTTTAATTTTATTTTTTACTTTTTAGTTCGGTTTATCAACAAGAGGCAATAATGTCGCAGCGACATCAATCGGCAGCTAGCAGCAACAGAAACCATAGAATCTTTTACAATAAAGCCGCGTGGTTAATAAAGTTACTTTTGGGATATTGGAATAAAGACTAAACTAAACGATAAATGGGATTTTTGAAATTAAGCTAATTTTTTATTTACTGTTAGCGAAGCCTGATCGATGATAAAAATTTGCAAAATCCCATCTTAACTCAAAAGCAAAATTTCCTGGAAAGAAAACTTTCGAATATCTCTACTCGTGCGCCACCTATCGGAATTATTTTTTTGTTATTTTGCGTGGAGGCAGAAATCTAAACGATGATGAAAATTTCAAGATCCTACTTCAACGGGAAGTTCGTTGAAAAACGAATTAATCGACACTGAAAACAGACCTTCGTAATTCTCAAATAAAGCGACTCACGCGCCACCTAGCGGGTCCAATTTTTTTTAACATTTAGAAATTAATTAAGTAACACACACGTAAAATATCAGCCAAATCGGTCCATAATTACGATTTTGAGTTTTTATTACCGCTATCTTAGCCCCACCTAGCGGAATTTTTTTTACAAAAATATTTCTTTTCATGGTAGTAATACATGTAACGAATTTCAGCTAAATCGGACCATAAATGCGAATTTTGAAAATATAGCGACCCACGCGCCACCTATCGAAATTTTTTTTTATAATATTGCATGGTCATCAGGGTTATACATGGGTGCAGAATTTCAGATCAATCGGACACCGGGAAGTGTATCAAATTTAGCTTGCAAGATTTGATTACAGACAGCCGTCAGGTGAAACTAAATAAAAGCTTATAATTAATTAGAACTGCGTTTCAATAATAATTAGCTGTTTCCTTTTTTCTTCAATTTAATAATTCAAAATCAGCAGAGCCAACTTTTTATGCATAATTGCTCAAAAGAGTGAAGGAATTAGCCGATTGTTGCATTCTTCAGCGCCATCTGCATATCAATAGACAATGCTCATAAGAGTAAAGGAATTCGCCGCGTGGTAAGTAAAGGTACTTTTGGAATACACCACGCGGCGAATTCCAATCTTCTTTCTATGGCAATAGGGAAAAACGACTAAACTTGGGTGATGATTGGATTTTTGCAAATAAAGCAATATTTTAGATTTTTTTTGTTTGTATAATGCATTGTCAGTAAAACCTGATCGATGGTGAAAATTTCAAAACCCCAACTCAACCGGGAGTTAGTTCAAAATCGAAAGTAAAATCTCTGTAAATTAAATTTTTCAAATATCTCTACCCATGCGTCACCTACCGGAATTATTTTTTTATTATAGTGCATTGGGGTATAAAACTAAGCGATGATGAAAATTTCAAGATCCTACCTCAACGGGAAGTTCGTTGAAAAACGAATTAATCGACACTGAAAACAGACCTTCGTAATTCTCAAATAAAGCGACTCACGCGCCACCTAGCGGGTCCAATTTTTTTTTAACATTTAGAAATTAATTAAGTAACACACACGTAAAATATCAGCCAAATCGGTCCATAATTACGATTTTGAGTTTTTATTACCGCTATCTCAGCCCCACCTAGTGGAATTTTTTTTACAAAAATATTTCTTTTCATGGTAGTAATACATGTTACGAATTTCAGCTAAATCGGACCATAAATGCGAATTTTGAAAATATAGCGACCCACGCGCCACCTATCGAAATTTTGTTTTTATAATATTGCATTGTCAACATGGGTGCAGCATTTCAAATCAATCGGACACCGGGAAATGTATCAAATTTAGCTTGCAAGATTTGATAACAGACAGCCGTCAGGTGAAACTAAATAAAAGCTTATAAAAAGAAAGGAAAGAAGAGAAAAATTAAGGAAAGAAAAGTTAGCGAGGAGGAAGGTATGGAAAATAAATGAAAATAAAAATAAAGAAAAAGAAAAATAAAGATAAATAAAGAAAAGAGAGGTAATGAAAAGCTAGAAAATAAGTAATGGAAATGAATGGAAGAGAAAGAAAACTAAAGGAGTTACGAAAGGAAAAAAAAGAAACTAAGGAAACGGTAGGAAAGGAAAGGTAAGAAAAGGAAAGGTAAGAGAAGGAATGGTAAGGAAACGAAATGACAGGAAAAGAAATCTAAGGAAAAAAAGTGAAAGAAAATAAAGGTAAGAAAAAAAAATAAAAGAAATGAAAAGAAAAAAAAATGAATAAAATGAAAGGAAACTAAAGCAAAGAAAATAAAAGGGAAAAGGAATGTAATGGAAATGGAAAAAAAGGTCAGGTAAGAAAATAAAAGAAACGAAAAGAAAGGAAAATAAAAAAAAGAACAAAAAAAGAAAGAAAGAAAGAAAGAAGGGAAATAAAATGAAATGAAAGGAGAGAAAAGGAAAAGAAAGGGAGAGGGAAGAATAGAAAAGGAAAGAAAAGAGAAGGGAAGAAAAGAAAAGTAAAAGATATAAATTGGGATGAAAGGAGAGGAAAGAAAAGGAAATAAAAGCAAATGATAGCAAAGGAAAGGAAAAGAAAGAAATACGTATGAAGACGAACTAAGAAGAATAAATAATTATCAACATTGAAACTATATTACTGAATGTTATAAAGAGGGAGGAAAAGGCAAAATGAATAGGAATGTATAGAAACCAAAAATATACAAAATATGGAAAAGAAGGAAAATTTAAGAAAAAGCAAAAAGGTAGGAAAATAAAATAAGGTTTTGTGCTTGAATTTCAACCACTGGGCGAACTCTAGTATTCTTTAAAGTATAAATGTTGGAACGGGAAAATGGTTTTTTTAGATACGTTTATGTATTTAAACACATTTTATTATTTTTAAGGACACAAGGATGCAATAATGAATACTCATCTTTGGTTAGAAGGTCATTGAAAACAGTAATTAATTTCACCCCTCGTTCTGCAATATCGTTAACGACCTTTAGTGACTTCAAAATCTCCAATCCTTCCTTAAAATTTTTATTTTTGGACCAGCTACTGGGGTGTTCTTTGAGAAAATCTGGGTTGATTTGGAAACGCTGAAAAAAATGCATAGTTTCATTGGTAATTAAATCAGATAGCCCTGCACTGAAATAAAAAGGTTGAAAGTGCACATTGAAAGTAACATATCAAAACCACTTTCAAAGCGGTTATGATAATACTGTAAATATTACAGTATTTACAGTAAAAATGGCAGTAAAAACATGTGATTTTTAAAAAATATCAACTAATGATATGAGTCCACTTTTAAATTTACAGTAATTCATCTCAATGTGATAGTGTCCACTTTCAAATTTACAGTAATTCATGTCAATATAATAGTATATTCGAAGAATGATAGGGGGTCACTTTCAAAATTGATATTACCCAATGTTGGACGAAAAATGACAGGGTTTACTGTTAATTTGACGGCCGTTTCTTGTAGATTTTTTTTCAGTGTGCATTAATGATTTCCTTCAATTGGTGTGCTAGAAATTTGGGATTTAAAATTCTTGAATTTTCTGACTCGGTTTCGGTCCGATTCAGCTTTTGTACGGTATGAGTAAGGACTTTCGATTTTTCTTCGTCTGAAATTGTGGTACCAAAGAACACTAGGCTACCAATTCGGCATTGAAATACCACAAATGATAGGAGAATTTCAACAGAGGTCTCTCATATGTGAATAACTCTCGCTTCCTTGAAGTGCCAACAATTTTTTTTAGCTAATAGTTAGTAATGGAATGCCCAACAACATCATACAAAAGCGCCATATGACCATGATGGAAAAGTTAAGAAGAAAATCATCAAAAAGTGAGGAATTTCGAAAAGTGTTGATAGCTATAAGTTTGAAAATAATTCGAATTTCGAAAAAATGGCCCAAACGTATTTTATTTTGTTGTTGTGAACTATACAAAAAAAGTTTCAGAATGATAGTACAACTTCGAAAAAAGTGGCTCACTTCACAAAATTCAACTCTTTTACTTTTAAATAAACAACTCTCTTCTACCTTTAAAAAGCCATATCGATTGTAAGGATATCTCTGATAGAAACATTTTTACAGCTATAATAGGGTAAGCCCAAAAATGACGTTTTCCAAACTTTGAAATTCGACTAGTCCGAAACCAGTTGTTTTAAAAATTAAATGTGTGTAATTTTGATCCTTTAGGCCCCTTAAGAAGTGTCCCTCAAAGTTTGAGGAAATCCGAGACTAACCAGCTTTTTGAATTAGACGTTTTCATATGGAATGTCTCGCTAATTTTTGAAGCTAGAATACTAGGAAACGGCAAGTCTGAGAAAATGTTGGTCAATTAAAATTTTGTAGGGAATACTTTCTGCTTGAAAAATTTAGTTTGTATGGGAGGTGCCATGCCCCCTTTTCTGATAATCCCCCTTTTCATGCGTGAGAATGCTTTTGATATCATATAGGTCTATACCAATTTTCAGGTCCCTACCTTGAACCCTTTCACAGATATTCTACTCGATACCTTGAACCATTTCACAGATATTCTACTCTGATAACCCCCCTTTATATGTGTGAGAAGTCTTTTGAAATCATATAGGTCTATACCATTTTTTAGGTCCCTACCTTGAACCCTTCACAGATATTCTGCTTGAAAAATTTAGTTTGTATTGGAGGTACCACGCCCCGTTTTCTGATAAGCCCCTTTTTATGTGTGAGAATGCTTTTGATATCATATAGGTCTATACCAATTTTCAGGTCCCTACCTTGAATCCTTTCACAGATATTCTGCTTGAAAATTTTAGTTTGTATGGGAGGTACCACGCCCCTTTTTCTGATAATCCCCCTTTTATGTGTGAGAATGCTTTTCATGTCGTATAGGTCTATACCAATTTTCAGGTCCCTACCTTGAACCGTTTCGCAGATATTCTGCTTGAAAAATTTAGTTTGAATGGAAGGTGCCACGCCTCCTTTTCTGATAACCCCCTTTTTATGTGCGAGAATGCTTTGATATCATATAGGTCTATATCAATTTCCAGGTCCCTACCTTGAACCCTTTCACAGATATTCTGCTTGAAAAATTTAGTTTGTATGGGAGGTGCTAAGCCCCCTTTTCTGATAACCCCCCTTTTCTGATAACCCCCCTTTTTTTGTGCGAGAATGCGTTTGATATCATATAGGTCTATAACAATTTTCAGGTCCCTACCTTGAAAACTTTCACAGATATTCTGCTTGAAAAATTTAGTTTGTATGGGAGGTGCTACGCCCATTTTTCTGTGTGAGAATGCTTTTGACATTATTATAGGTCTATACCAATTTTCAGGTCCGTACCTTGAACCCTTTCACAGATATTCTGCTTGAAAAATTTAGTTTGTATGGGAGGTACCACGCCCCTTTTTCTGATAACCCCCCCTTTTTATATGTGAGAATGCCTTTGATATGGTCTATACCAATTTTCAGGTCCCTACCTTGAAAACTTTCACAGATATTCTGCTTGAAAAATTTAGTTTGTATGGGAGGTGCTACGCCCATTTTTATGTGTGAGAATGCTTTTGACATTATGTAGGTCTATACCAATTTTCAGGTCCGTACCTTGAACCCTTTCACAGATATTCTGCTTGAAAAATTTAGTTTGTATGGGAGGTACCACGCCCCTTTTTCTGATAACCCCCCCTTTTTATATGTGAGAATGCCTTTGATATCGTCTATACCAATTTTCAGGCCTCTAGCTTGAACCCTTTCACAGATATTCTGCTTGAAAAATTTAGTTTGTTTGGGAGGTGCCACGCCCCTTTTCTGAGAATCCCCCTTTTATGTGTGAGAATGCTTTTCATGTCGTATAGGTCTATACCAATTTTCAGGTCCCTACCTTGAACCGTTTCGCAGATATTCTGCTTGAAAAATTTAGTTTGAATGGAAGGTGCCACGCCTCCTTTTCTGATAACCCCCTTTTTATGTGCGAGAATGCTTTGATATCATATAGGTCTATATCAATTTCCAGGTCCCTACCTTGAACCCTTTCACAGATATTCTGCTTGAAAAATTTAGTTTGTATGGGAGGTGCTAAGCCCCCTTTTCTGATAACCCCCCTTTTTTTGTGCGAGAATGCGTTTGATATCATATAGGTCTATAACAATTTTCAGGTCCCTACCTTGAACCCTTTCACAGATATTCTGCTTGAAAAATTTAGTTTGTATGGGAGGTGCCACGCCCCCTTTTCTGATAACCCTACTTTTTATGTGTGAGAATGCTTTTGATATCATATAGGTCTATACCAATTTTCAGGTCCCTACCTTGAACGCTTTCACAGATATTTTGCTTGAAAAATTTAGTTTATATGGGAGGTGCCACGCCCCATTTCCTGATAACCATCTTTTTTAGTTGTAAACCTTCTCCATATGTGTCTCTTAAATGTGGCAAAGTTTGGTTAAAATCGGTTCAGCCATTCTCCGTAAAGTTCAATACAACGCAAAAAACGACAAAATTTTTATCTACACGGCTAAAAATTCGAACCTAAATTTTAAACTTTTTTGGACTACATATATGACCAAACCAAATTTGGATTCAAATTCAATCTATACCAGTTTTCATGAAAATTGGCTAAATGAATCGGGTTTCAATTATAAACAAGAAATGTTTTAACAATTTTTTAAAGATAAAATAAATTTTTTGTCCGTTGGCGGGAATTCGAACCAAGACTCCCCGCATCATGCCCGTCTGCTCTACCACTGAGCTACATCGCACACATAAATGTTGTTGGCAAAATTCAATCTTGAATAAGCTTTCAAAAATAAATTTGAATTTTCAAACCCAAAAGTTTAAATTTTAGACCGAAAAGTTTTAAGAATAAAATAAAACTAAAAAAAATGTGGCAGCTGACAGAACTCGAACGAAAACGCTCAGGAGTCACAGCCGACTGCTCTACCGCTGAGCTATGACGCTCATTAAGTTTTTGTGGGCAAAATTCAATTACATTAAAACAAACCAAAAATAAAAAATTTAGACAGCTTTTTCATTTAGATTTTAAATCGAAACCAAAAGAAATTGAAAATCTTTGTAGGTATTTGGACGGTTTGAAATATTGTACAAAAAAGTTTGAGAAATTGATTAAACTTTATACGGGTTTAAAATTTAGGTTCATTTTTTTAGCCGTGTATTATATTAATAGGCTAACAAATTTTACATATAAATATTTGCCAACCCATACTAAATATGCATAAATATTTATGAAATGCATATGGATTTGCTGGCATACCTCTAAGGCAGTGCACAATTATCTAATATATAACCAATCCTGCTTCATTTATCTGTAATAAGCGAATGAAAATTTCTCATGCCACTTGAATTGGTTATCTGACAATCAATTTGTACATAAAGCGATAGCCCAGTGGGAAGCGTCGGGGATAGTGGTCGAGCGGTTAATGGTTCAAGTACAGCTTATCGGCCACATTTTATCTTTTATTTTTTGTCATTGAAAATTGTTATTATTTTTTCAATATATAAATATTTCTTATCTTGACTTTTTTAAAATTTTTATGTTTGTGATCTCTATTTTCGAGAAAAAAAATTGCTGAATATTTTTAGTTGACGGAAAGCATTTGCATACATACCACCCATTATAGAAATGCGATAACCGCTTATTCAATTTGGGTTTTTTTGTCTAATTTTTTATGATATAAGATCGAAATTGCGAAATTTTTTCAAACACAGTAGTCTATTTATCGGACTTCGGTAGATTAGTTCTATAAATTTTAGTGATTTCTACGGTTTGAGACAAAGTTGCTGATAGACTCCCTATTTAAAATATAAAAATCGACAACATATTTAATATGTACTTAAATTTTGAACTAAATCAAGTGGTTAGCGGTCGTCTTAAATTTTACTGAAGGCAACAACTGATTTCTATTCATATGTACCTACATATGTATTAACTTTTAAAAGGGCAGATTTGCAACCCGAGCCCCAAACAAGGCTAGACCAAATTGAATAGAAAAATTAATATATATTTTTTCTTTAAATCAAATAAAAAATCCATATAAAGTGTCTTAAATATTGCTAAGTTATGGTTAAAGAAAAAAGGTAGAAAATCCTCAAACTTTTTTTGACCTAACCAGAATTTGTAATTTAACACGCCTGTTGTATAGTTAATAAAAAAAAAAAAAAAAAAAGGACGCTGCCTACAAGGAGACGTTGCGAACGGGCGCAACCCGCAGTGTATGGCAACAATATCGTGAGGCAAAGAAGGAAGAGAGACGCCTTTTCAGAAAAAAGAAAAGTGAGGCCGAAAGGCGTGAGTGTGAGGAGCTTGAGATGCTGGCTGACAGGAAAGATGCCCGAAAATTCTATGAAAAGATCCGGCGGATGACGGAAGGTTTTAAGACCCGGGCAAGCTCCTGTAAGGACAATAATGGCGACCTGGTAACCGACGTACAAAGTGTACTTAAATTATGGAGGGAGCACTTCTCCTCACTGCTAAATTGCGAGGGAGTCGTCGAACCCGATACCCCAATCCCTGACGATGGAAAAGTCGCCCCACCACCTGACTATGATGAAGTGAGGATAGCTATATCCCGGCTCAAAAACAACAAAGCGCCTGGAAAAGACGGACTACCCGCCGAGCTGTTCAAACACGGAGGCGAAGAGCTGGTAAAAAGCATGCATCAGCTCTTATACAGAATATGGTCAGACGAATGCATGCCTCTGGATTGGAATTTAAGTGTGCTTTGCCCAATCCACAAGAAAGGCGATCTCGCTAACCGCACCAACTACCGCGGAATTAGTCTTCTTAATATTGCATATAAGGTTCTTTCTAGCGTGTTGTGTGAAAGGCTGAAGCCCATCGTAGACAAACTGATTGGACCTTATCAGTGTGGCTTTAGACCTGGTAAGTCTACCATCGACCAGATTTCCACGATACGCCAAATCCTGGAGAAGACCCATGATAAAATAATCGACACACACCATCTCTTTGTCGATTTCAAAGCCGCTTTTGACAGCGCAAAAAGGAGTTGCCTGTATGCCGCCATGTCTGAATTTGACTTCCCTTCCCTGCAAAGCTTATACGGCGTTGCCCAATGACGTTGATACCAACCAATACCAACAGCTCCGTCAGAATCGGGAAGGACCTCTCTGAGCCATATGAAACCAAACGAGGCTGCAGACAGGGCGACTCCCTTTCGTGCGATTTCTTCAATCTGATGCTGGAGAAGATAATTCGAGCAGCAGAGCTAAACCGCAATGGTACAATCTTTTACAAGAGCGTGCAATTGCTGGCGTATGCCGATGATATTGATATCATTGGCCTTAACAACCGCGCCGTAAGCGCTGCCTTCTCTGGACTGGATAAGGAAGCGAAAAAAGTGGGTCTTGCCGTGAACGAGGACAAGACGAAGTATTTGCTGTCATCAAAGAAAGAATCGGCGCACCTGCGCCTTGGCAGCCATGTCACTGTTGATAGTTACAAATTTGAAACTGTGAGGGACTTAGTCTATTTGGGAACCAGTATCAACACCGAAAATAATATCAGTCTAGAAATCCAGCGGAGAATCACTCTTGCCAACAAGTGCTACTTTGGACTGAGTAGGCAACTGAGAAGTAAAGTCCTCTCTCGAAGAACAAAGATCACGCTCTATAAGTCTCTCATCATACCTGTCCTGATGTATGGCTCAGATTCATGGACAATGTCAAGAGAAGATGAGATGGCCCTTGGAGTATTAGAGAGAAAAGTTCTCCGGAAGATTTATGGCCCTTCCCGTGATGCCAACGGCGAGTATCGAAGGAAATTTAACGATGAGCTGTACGAGCTCTACGCAGATCTGACCATAGTCCAGCGAATTAAAGCCCAAAGACTCCGCTGGCTGGGCCATGTTATGCGAATGGACAAAGAAGCTCCAGCACAGAAGGTTTTCCTATCGTCGCCTGAATTCGGCAGCAAAGGAAGGGGGAGGCCTCGACTGAGATGGAAACAACAGGTGGAGGATGACTTCAACTCCCTTGGGGTTTCCAATTGGCGTCAGTTATCGCTAAAAAGGAATGACTGGCGTGCTTTGATATGCAACGGCCAAAATCGCTTAGGCGGTTAAGCGCCAATAAATGATGATGATGATGATAATAAATTTCTATAAATAGAACTCATTTTCTGCAAAATGAACCTTTCAATCTTTCACTCAACAAGCTCCTCCTTTTATTAGAGAAACTATTTTCATTCTCTCGCTCATTGCCCATACAGCTTGAATTGGTGATTTGACAATAAATTCGTAGATAAAGCAGTAGAGCAGTGGTTAGCGCATCGGATAGCGAACGAACTGTTGTAGGTCCGAGAACAGCTCCGGGCTACAATTTTTTTTTTCATTGAAAATATTTTTTTCTTTTTTAAAACATCTCTAGGTATATGAGTATTTCTTATCTTGATTTTTTATAAGCTCATTAAAATTTCATAAGACATATTTTTATATTTGTGATACTTTTTTAATTAAAATGTTTTTATTAGGTCGCTTTCGTCGTTCTTGTGCCCGGATTTTTGCATTCGATTTTGAACCAACTTCCTGTTGTGCTAGGGTCTTGAAATTTTCACCACAGTTCAGGTCGCGATGACAATGCAATATTATGAAAAAAAAAAAAAATTCCGATAGGTGGCGCGTGGGTCGCTATATTTTCAAAAATCGCATTTATGGTCCGATTTGGCTGAAATTCGGAACATGTATTACTACTATGAAAAGAAATATTTCCTAAAAAAAATTCCGCTAGGTGGAGCTGAGGTCGGGGTAATAACAGCTGAAAATCCTAATTATGGACCGATTTAGCTGATATTTAGCGTGTGTATTACTTAATCAATTTCCAAATGTTCAAAAAAAAATTGGACCCGCTAGGTGGCGCGTGAGTCGTTCTATTTAAGAAATGCGAAGGTCTGTTTTCGGTGTCGATTAATTCGTCTTTCAACGAACTTCCCGTTGAGGTAGAATCTTGAAATTTTCATCATCGTTTAGTTTTCTGCCCCCACGCAATATAACCAAAAAATAATTCCGATAGGTGGCGCATGGGTAGAGATATTTGAAAAGTTTCATTTCCAGAGATTTTGCTTTGGATTTTGTACTAACTTCCCGTTGAGCTGGGGTTTTGAAATTTTCACCATCGTTCAGGTTTCGCTGACAATGCATTATACAAAAAAAAAATCCAAAATATTGCTTTAATTGCAAAAGTCCCATTTATCGGCCTATCTTCCTTATTGCTATCTGAATATTTCGTACACATACTATAACGGGCATGCTATAATGCGTTTTCAGCGCCATAAACAGCATCGAAATTTGGAATATTTCATCTGCATACATTTAGGCGCAGTTACTGTTGCACAAAGGAAAGATAATGTGCTTTATAATGCTTAAAAAAGAATAATTTTATTCATGTAACCATAGACACACCGCGTAAAGCGTGTAAACGTAGAAAATTGCCCAATGTGTAAATGAACTGTCAAAATTTTTATGGAACGAAGTTTATACAAATTCGGTAAACTTCCGCGAGGAGTTTAGTGTGTAAACACCTCGAAAATTTACCCAATTAGATTACGCTGTTCGACATGCAGCTTTTCAAAGCAGTCAATGCACACTAGACAGAAATAGAAGAAAATGCTAAAAATTTGGTCAAAAATTAAATTAATGGGAATTTCAAAATAAAAAGTATTCATATAAATGTATCTATAGCGTTCATGTTGTTGTTGTAGCGAGGTGTAGCCCTGCCTAAATGTCAGATAGGGTCATCCCGAGTGTATTGCTCTTGGCCGGGTCGATATAAGAAAACGGCCCGGGTCGTTTCGGCACAAGTACTGGTACCGTTCTCGTAGAACCGGCAATACAAGAAACTAGCCGTGAAGGCTATGTAGGTCATTTAGCGTTACCCAGGGTGCACCAACTGGGAGGCGACCTACTTTTACACCCCAAATAACTGAGCTGTTAAATGTATACATTTACGCTTTCGTTAATATCCAATTACAATCTTAGAAATTTTTACAGACTCACAACTAAAAAGTATAAAATAAAAAATGGAATAAAAAAATATTTTTAATTTAAAATGTTTTTAAAATGAACTAAAAACTGGAAAATAATTTCCCCTCTGTCTACATAGATTCTTCACCACGTAAAGCTTATCCGGAACATTTGTGAGTGGGAATTCCTATAGGTATTAAATAGTACTTGGAGTTTGAAATGTATAAAAACATTTGGCGCTTGCTATATCGTGAAAAGATGTTTTTTTTTAGAAAAGCTCATATCGGTAATAAGATTGTTAGAAATTAATGCGAACCATCTTTAGCGTGCGCCAATGTTTTTATACATTTCAAACTCCAAGTACTATTTAATACCTATAGGAATTCCCACTCACAAATGTTCCGGATAAGCTTTACGTGGTGAAGAATCTATGTAGACAGAGGGGAAATTATTTTCCAGTTTTTAGTTCATTTTAAAAACATTTTAAATTAAAAATATTTTTTTATTCTATTTTTTATTCTGAAAAAAACTTACTGCGAATATTTTCATAAATATACATACATACCACCCATTATAGAAATGAGATAACCGCTTATACAATTTGGGTTTTTTGGTAAGTTTTTCCGAAAATTAAATTTTTTTTAAACATACCCTCATATTAATAAAAAATAAAATTGGTTTATACAGCTTTTTAATATGACATTTTCATACAAATTTTAAATAATAAGAGCTTAATAAACCTTTTATATTTTTTATGAATAAGGGGGATATTGTTCTGTTTATCGGACTTCGGTAGATTATTTCTATAAATTTTGAAATATAAAAATCGATAATTTTTCACAGGTCCTTAAATTTTGTACTAAACGAAGTGGTTAGAGGGCAACTAAAATATTACTAAAGACAACCCTGCAGCGAAAGCAACTAGTTGAAAACTACTTTACAACTAGTTGGTGCACCGGGCCCAACTAGTCAGTGCTCTGTCTTTTTTCCATATAAGCAACTGGTATTTATTACGTGTCGATGTCCTACGAGATGTCAATTGTCAGATTTCGACCAGAATATACCAGTTATCTACTAGTCAGGAAATACCAGTTTCATACTAGTTGTAAAATACCAGTTCCATACTAGTTCAACCTGGACTAGTATAATTAATAAGAACTAGTATGAAAAATACTAGTCCCATACTAGTCCAAAAAGCACTGGACTGGTATGATTTCAACCAGAATTTTCCTGGCTTAGCCTTTATTTTATCCCTCGACTTTATTTTCATGTTTATTCTTAAGAAAGCAGCGGCTAACTATTTGTATTTACCCTATCACGAAAAAGCATCTCATTTCATCCAGAAAAATCTAGTTGTATACTGGTATGGAATGTATATTTCCTGACTAGTATGAATTCAGACAGAAAATTATAGTTTTATACTAGTATTTTTCTGACTAGTTTGAGGTTTCGCTGCAGGGAACAACTCATTTCTATTCATCCAGATTTACAACCCGAACACCAAACAAGTCTAGACAAAATTTGACCACTTTTGAATAAAAAAAAAAAAAATCAATATAAAATGTCTTTTTAAATATTTCTAAGTTATGGTTAATGAAAAAAGCTAGAAAACCCTCAAACTGTTTTTCCAAAAGGCTACATTTTTCCCGGTTTCAATATAACTACATTTCTTTTTTTTCAAAAATCAAATCAAAAATCAATATAAAATGTCTTTTTAATATTTCTAAGTTTTGGTTGAGGAAAAAAGCTTAAAAACCCTCAAACTGTTTTTGCATTAGGCTAGATTTTGCCCGGTTTAACCGATTTTGAATAACTTTTTTTTTAAATCAACATACCCACATTTTTTTCAAACATCAAATCAAAAATCGATTTGAAATGTCTTTTTAAATGTTTCTAAGTTATGGCTAAGGAAAAAGGCTAGAAAGTCCTCAAACTATTTTTGCAAAAGGCTACATTTTGCCCGATTTCACCACTTTTGAATATTTTTTTTTTAAATCAATATACGTACTATTTTTTTCAAAAATCAAATCAAAAATCGATAAGAAATGTATATTTAAATATTTTTAAGTTATGGTAAGGAAAGAAGATAGAAAAACCTTTAACAGTTTTTGCAAAAGGCTAGATTTTGGCTGATTTTACCACTTTGAATACATTTTTTTTAAAATCAATATACCTAAATTTTTTTTAAAATCAAATCAAAAATCAAATTAAAATGTCTTTTAAATATTGCTAAGTTATGGATAAAGAAAAAAGCTAGAAAAACCTTTAACTGTTTTTGCAAAAACGATCGCATAAATTAGTGGCTATTTGTTAAGCACAATCTCATCATCCGATTATTCAAGTGCAACATAAAATCTCGAAAACCGAATATTTGCATGGTATTTGCCGTAAATAATTTTGGAAAGAGCTGCTGTAATTTAATATTTTTATTATATAATAACAGCTGCTATTTTTTAAATTCTTTGATGGCCTTATTTTGCCTATAGATGAGTTTTTAATGTATACATTTAGGTTGGTCGAGGTTCGGCCACGGGCCTAAAGGCAGCTATTGACAAAAAGTTGATCAGATGTTTGAATAAGTTCAACTATTTTAAATTGGTCGAATTTCGACCACGGGATATACTAGTCTATTATATTAATAGGCTAACAAATTTTACATATAAATATTTGCCAAGTTTAAACCCATACTAAATATGCATAAATATTTATGAAATGCATATGGATTTGTTGGCATACCTCTAAGGCAGTGCACAATTATCTAATAAAATTAAGGAAAAAAAACTTTTTTAAAAATAAGCTTTTATTATTGGTTTATAAAATTAACTAAAAAGTACACTGAGAGAAATGCATTGAATGTTGTGACAATATCGCTATTGATAGCGACGAGTTTGATGCAATATTAATTTAGAATGAGCGAGTTAGCAAATATTATTTGCTCCCAATAAAAAGTAAAATGACATGTCAACCATTTCGATATGATATACTATTTTTTATATTTATGGATAGAATACTAATATATTTGAACGGCATGTCCATATCTATGGTCGTGATATGAATTTCTATTGTCGGTATATCCATATCCATATTTACTGCATAGTAATAATGGTAGAGACAGCGTATTAATATATATGGACGAAATGTAAATTTTTCTGGGACGCATAATCATAATAGTTCAACAATTTTTACTATGGATTTTCTAACAATATTACAACTTGTTCGAGCGTTTTTTTTAATTTCAAAATTTTTTGAATTTCTTATGATTGAACATTTTTCTAAAAATTTTATAAAATGCCGTAGCCGAATGGTAGAATACTGGGCTAACGTGGCAGAGGAGCAGGGTTCGAATCTTACTGAAACCAGATGTTAACTTATATAAAATTTTGTTTTTTTAAACTATTTAGAATTTATCAATAGTTTATATGGATACCATTTCAATAGTGATTTATCAAAAAAGCATTGCTGAAACATCCATATTCATGGATGGGACAGAAATATCAATTTTTATTTAATGTGATATCAATAATTATGGATGTTCCATCCATAGATTTCCCTCCGTGCTCCAATTGTGCGAATATACAATTAATTGTGGAATTATACAATCTTAAATTGGATTAAAAGCTCGTGTTTCAATCATCTCCTGTATTTTAACTCGGCCTGACATAACAGCAGCATTGGAGAGCACTTAGCAGCGCATGAAACAAATAACAATTTTAAAAGTTTGTTACAAATCTAAAGTTTTCAAACAGAAACTAAGACACTAGAGTTGCAGGTTCTTATAATTTCTCACATGTCAAATTTGCTTTTTATTTTCATTGGAAATCTTCCATTTGCCGGCAGAAGCATTTTTACTACAAAAAAAATAAATTCTCAAGCTTAATCATTCCGATAGAAAGTGTGGAACTTTTTTTGCCACTCTAATGTTCCCGTATATTTTTGGTAATACATCAAAACGCTCTATGTAATGTTTGTAATTTTTGAGTTCTTTCGAAAATTAGGTGTATTTGAATGTACTTTTTCTTTTTTTTTTGCCCCACGAATCAATCTTTCCACTATCCTTTTTCAAACGGCGATGTAGAATAAGAGAAAGATGCCTCCATTGTGCACTTAAACCTGAAAGAATAATATTCACATAGAACATTTTGCAGTATGAAAAAAAAATTTCAAACTTTTTTTATCTACATACATACAAATATTGCTACAAACATACATACATTTTTCAAAATTTCATTTTTGTATATCTACCTACACAAATATTCTGTGCTCCTGTTACATTTTTTTTAAATTTCAAAGAAATGAAGCAAATAAATTGGCGAAAATGGCAGATACTACTTAAACATGCATGCGAATTACAGTAGAAATTTGCCGCCTTATTACCCGGGTCTTCAGACGAGTAATCGACTAGTCAAAAGCAACTTTTCGACTAGTCGATTAGTGATAATCGAATATTTTTGGAAACGACTAGTCGAAATCGATTATTCGACTAATCGATTTGTCGATTATCAAGAGCCCTAATGGATACCATTTCAATAGTGATTTATCAAAAAAGCATTGATGAAAAATCCATATTCATTGATGGGACAGAATTATCAATTTTTATTTAATGTGATATCAATAGTTCACCATGAGGTGCGGCTGCAAGCGGGCGTCTGTCTTGAAGCAAGCGGCTCGCTATATAAATGTGTAAATATTTTCCAAAACCCCGAAACAGGTTGTGCGCTGGGTTTGGGACCCGCCACGTAAAAAACTGAATTCCAATGAAAAAATATACAAAGCCTCGGATGAGAACCCCCTTTAATGTTGACGACCCGGCAAAACGAATAAGGCATAACGATTTGGATATTAGGGCATGTACCGGGAATGTCCGGACCCTTTCAAGGGACGGTACCGCTGCCCGACTGGTTGATGTCCTCGTAGGCGCAAAGGCCGACATCACCGCCCTGCAGGAAATGCGATGGACGGGGCAAGGAAAGACGACCATCGGTCCTTGTGACGTATACTACAGTGGCCAGACACGCGGCAAAGCGCGTGGTGTAGGATTCGTGGTGGGAAAGAGACTTCGCCGCCAAGTATTAGCGTTCACTCCTGTGAACGAGCGTCTCGCCGCGATCCGCATCAAGGCGAGGTTTTTCAACATAACATTTATCTGCGCCTATGCGCCGACTGAGGAGACGGACGACGCAGAGAAGGACTCCTTCTACGATAAACTTGAACAGACTTATGATCGCTGCCCACAGCATGATATCAAAATCGTGCTCGGCGACTTTAATGCCAAGGTGGGCAAGGAAGGAGTCTTTGGTCCCACAGTTGGAAAATTCAGTCTCCACGATATAACATCCCCCAACGGCACTAGGTTGATTGACTTCGCCGCTGCTCGCAATATGGTCATCAGTAGTACCAGGTTCCAGCATAAGCGAATACACCAAGCCACATGGCTGTCCCCTGATCAAAGAACTAGAAACCACATTGATCATGTCTTGATTGACGGCAGACATAGCTCCACCGTTCTGGACGTGCGTACACTGCGTGGTCCCAATATTGACTCTGACCATTATCTTGTCGCAGCCAAGATACGCACACGCCTCTGTGCAACGAAGAAAGTGCGCACAGTAACGGAAGGAAAGTTTGACGTCGAGAAGCTGCGCTTGACACAGACAGCTGATAATTTCACAACTCGACTCTCACACCTGCTAGCAGAGGGCAATCCTCGACCTAACGATGTAACCGAGCAATGGAAGCATATCTCTCACTCATTGCGTACCGCCGCTGAGGCCACTATAGGGTTCCAGCGAGCCCGCAAGAACAAGTGGTACGATGAGGAATGCAAAACTGCCTCGAAAAAAAAGGACGCTGCCTACAAGGAGACGTTGCGAACGGGCGCAACCCGCAGTGTATGGCAACAATATCGTGAGGCAAAGAAGGAAGAGAGACGCCTTTTCAGAAAAAAGAAAAGTGAGGCCGAAAGGCGTGAGTGTGAGGAGCTTGAGATGCTGGCTGACAGGAATGATGCCCGAAAATTCTATGAAAAGATCCGGCGGATGACGGAAGGTTTAAAGACCAGGGCAAGCTCCTGTAAGGACAATAATGGCGACCTGGTAACCGACGTACAAAGTGTACTTAAATTATGGAGGGAGCACTTCTCCTCACTGCTAAATTGCGAGGGAGACGTCGAACCCGATACCCCAATCCCTGACGATGGAAAAGTCGTCCCACCACCTGACTATGATGAAGTGAGGATAGCTATATCCCGGCTCAAAAACAACAAATCGCCTGGAAAAGACGGACTACCCGCCGAGCTGTTCAAACGCGGAGGCGAAGAGCTGGTAAAAAGCATGCATCAGCTCTTATGCAGAATATGGTCAGACGAATGCATGCCTCCGGATTGGAATTTAAGTGTGCTTTGCCCAAGCCACAAGAAAGGCGATCCCGCTAACCGCACCAACTACCGCGGAATTAGTCTTCTTAATATCGCATATAAGGTTCTTTCTAGCGTGTTGTGTGAAAGGCTGAAGCCCATCGTAGACAAACTGATTGGACCTTATCAGTGTGGCTTTAGACCTGGTAAGTCTACCATCGACCAGATTTTCACGATACGCCAAATCCTGGAGAAGACCCATGATAAGAGAATCGACACTCACCATCTCTTTGTCGATTTTAAAGCCGCTTTTGACAGCGTAAAAAGGAGTTGCCTGTATGCCGCCATGTCTGAATTTGACTTCCCTGCAAAGCTTATACGGCTTTGTCAAATTACGTTGAGCAATACCAACAGCTCCGTCAGAATCGGGAAGGACCTCTCTGAGCCATTTGAAACCAAACGAGGCTTCAGACAGGGCGACTCCCTTTCATGCGATTTCTTCAATCTGATGCTGGAGAAGATAATTCGAGCAGCAGAGCTAAACCGCAATGGTACAATCTTTTACAAGAGCGTGCAATTGCTGGCGTATGCCGATGATATTGATATCATTGGCCTTAACAACCGCGCCGTAAGCGCTGCCTTCTCTGGACTGGATAAGGAAGCGAAAAAAGTGGGTCTTGCCGTGAACGAGGACAAGACGAAGTATTTGCTGTCATCAAAGAAAGAATCGGCGCACCTGCGCCTTGGCAGCCATGTCACTGTTGATAGTTACAAATTTGAAACTGTGAGGGACTTCGTCTATTTGGGAACCAGTATCAACACCGAAAATAATATCAGTCTAGAAATCCAGAAATCTTGCCAACAAGTGCTACTTTGGACTGAGTAGGCAATTGAGAAGTAAAGTCCTCTCTCGAAGAACAAAGATCACGCTCTATAAGTCTCTCATCATACCTGTCCTGATGTATGGCTCAGATTCATGGACAATGTCAAGAGAAGATGAGATGGCCCTTGGAGTATTTGAGAGAAAAGTTCTCCGGAAGATTTATGGTCCTTCCCGTGATGCCAACGGCGAGTATAGAAGGAAATTTAACGATGAGCTGTACGAGCTCTACGCAGATCTGACCATAGTCCAGCGAATTAAAGCCCAAAGACTCCGCTGGCTGGGCCATGTTATGCGAATGGACAAAGAAGCTCCAGCACAGAAGGTTTTCCTATCGTCGCCTGAATTCGGCAGCAGAGGAAGGGGGAGGCCTCGACTGAGATGGAAACAACAGGTGGAGGATGACTTGAACTCCCTTGGGGTTTCCAATTGGCGTCCGTTATCGCTAAAAAGGAATGACTGGCGTGCTTTGATACGAAACGGCCAAAATCGCTTAGGCGGTTAAGCGCCAATAAATGATGATGAATGATGATATCAATAATTATGGATGTTCCATCCATAGATTTCCCTCCGTGTAAATAAAATTAAAGAAAAAAAAACTTTTTTAAAAATAAGCTTTTATTATTGGTTTATAAAATTAACTAAAAAGTAAAAAATAAATTCACTGTAAAGGAATATAACACTTTATAAGTTCATTGTAACCTTTAAAGATAATTTGGCTTCTTCGTCTGCCACAAAATAATTCCATATTGTACATAATTATATATTTCTAACATTAAAACTTTACACCTAAATTATTAAATCTTCCAGTATATATCACATTCCTAATTTTATTAATAATAAAAGCGTGTTAAACCTTCTTTTCTTGCTATCGAAATTTAACACTAACTAACTAATGGCGGCGATGTACCAACAGGTTATCATAACCTCTAACGAGATTTTTAGCCGAGCTTCTCTTTCCAACTTGTGGTGTGTTGCTTTTGAGTTTTTCCTACAAGTTGGCGGGACCTACATTTTTTTGCCGACTCCGAACGGAACTTGCAAAGCAAATGAATTTTTTGCTGAGAAGCTTCTCATGGCAGAAATACACCCGGAGAGTTTGCCAAACTACTGCCGAGGGGCGACCCCGTTTTAGAAAAATTCTTTTTCTAAATAATTTTTGATGTTACTTTTGTCGGGCATCGAACCGCCACGACTTGGTGTAGAAGGCCGAACACTTAACCGCTACACCACGGCGGCCGCCAAATTTAACACGCTTTTATTATTAATAAAATTAGGAATGTGATATATACTGGAAGATTTTATAATTTAGGTTCAAGAGTGTTCGGTGAAAGAAAGAAGCCGAAAAGTAGCGCGCGCAGTCATTATTCATATTTTTGGACTTTGAAAAATCAGCATTGATGTTCTGATCGAAACCGTTCCGAGTTATAAGGTCACGAAGTTCGTCATTGATAATCCATGTTGCGGGATCAGTGGGATCATTTAAAAAGCCATATATAATAAATTTCTATAAATAGAACTCATATTTCTACGTAATGAATTTCATTCTTTCACTCAATAAGCTCCTCCTATTATTAGAGAAATTATTTTCCCTCCCTCGCTCATTGAGTACTTGGGTCCATTATTTATATTAATAGTCTAACTTTGTTGTTGGTATATTGTTAATTTTTAAAATTCTGTCTCATAAAGCCTAATTGCAGAATTTGATAACTGCTTTGTGCATAAGGTAATGGCGGGGCGGTGAGCGTATGGAATACGGTGTGCACAGTTGCAAGACCCGGTTGCGGAATATTCCTTTTTTTCTTAAATTATGTTTTTTTATATTAAAAAACATTTAATCTTAACTATTACAATTTACTTAATTTTCAACCTAATATTTTTTTGTTCTTCACCTGCTCAAAACAATCGCATAAATTAGTGGCTATTTGTTAAGCACAATCTCATCATCCGATTATTCAAGTGCAACATAAAATCTCGAAAACCGAATATTTGCATGGCATTTGCCATAAATAATTTTGGAAAGGGCTGCTGTAATTTAATATTTTTATTATATAATAACAGCCGCTATTTTTTAAATTCTTTGATGGCCTCATTTTGCCTATAGATGAGTTTTTAATGTATACATTTAAGTTGGTCGAGGTTCGGCCACGGGCCTAAAAGCAGCTATTGACAAAAAGTTGATCAGATGTTTGAATAAGTTCAACTATTTTAAATTGGTCGAATTTCGACCACGGGATATACTAGTATATATAGATATGAAGTAAAGTCTGCAAAATCTAAACTAGCAATGATAGACCTCTAGACTTTCTTTTTAAAAATCTGAAAAAATTACAGTAATTTTTGTTCACCTCTCTTAAAAAGAAAATCAATATAATTTTTGAAAAAAACGAAATTTTGATTTTTGGCCCAGTGTAATATACATTTACATACATATAAAAAAAAAAAAAAACTAATGGCGGCGAAATACCAACAGGTTATCATAACCTCTAACGAGATTTTTAGCCGAGCTTCTCTTTCCAACTTGTGGTGTGTTGCTTTTGAGTTTTCCTACAAGTTGGCGGGACCTACAGTTTTTTGCCGACTCCGAACGGCACTTGCAAAGCAAATGAATTTTTTGCTGGGAAGCTTCTCATGGCAGAAATACACCCGAAGAGTTTGCCAAACTACTGCCGAGAGGCGACCCCGTTTAGAAAAATTCTTTTTCTAAATAATTTTTGATGTTACTTTTGTCGGGCATCGAACCGCAACGACTTGGTGTAGAAGGCCGAACACTTAACCGCTACACCACGGCGGCTGCCATTTACATACATATAGCTCAAAGAAAATCAAATAGAAAGCGAATAGTCAATCGTTTTCGTCCGTCGACCAAATCGCCTTTTCTTCAGGACTTAGGATATCGTGAAGCCTTAGCAGACTTGTTCCTTACAACATACCCGTGATAAGCTTAAGAACCTTATTTTGTACACTCTGCAGACTGACTCCTTTTTGGTTGGAATTGATAGAGCAAACTTGTTTTCTATCAGAGTCGGAAATTGGTACGTACTTCCCTGCCTCGAAATTTAAGAGTATGAAAGGAATTTCCTTTGAAGAAACTAAGAGTATGAAAGGAATTTCCTTTGAAGAAACTACGCTGAAGTGTACCAGCTTCGAAGCAGATATAAGTTGGATGGACATGGTAAAGCAGTTATCAGAAGCTAACTATACTTAAAATTTGTACCGGCTATCCTCAACAGATAGAAGCTATCGAAGAACTCTAGATTTTAAGAAACTTCTATACAAATCAACGTGTATATAAGTTATGTCACTCGGTGTGACTAAAACAAAAAAAAATATTTTTTGGGGAGCTGAAGGCTTCTTTATTCCAGTGGCGTGCCTTCCATATAAACCGAAAAGCCCGGCTTGTCTAGCTGATCCCCTAGGAGCTGCAATATGTTCATTTGGGTTCTTAATAGGATATCCGATTTTTATTTCCCTGCCTGCCACCTACTACCTAATAGCTGTTAATAGCATAGAAACATACCTACAGCTTTTCCTGCCACCTGCCGGCTGATAGCTAATTTACATAGAATTATTTCAGTGCGTGATGGCCATCTCTTACTTACTTACTTAAAACAGCCTTAAACCGCCTAGGCAATGACGGCCATCTCGCTTTTACTTATTGGCTTTTACGGGGCTTTCAAAACCAGTACGAATCTGCTTGCTGAAGCAATTGTTTTTTATACCTTCATGAACATGAAATGGTATTATAACTTTGGTCCGATGTTTGTAAGTATGAGAAGAAGAAGAGATGGACCCATCAATAAGTATACCGAAATGATCAGAATGACAAGAGTTGATTTAGCCATGTCCGTCTGTCCGTCCGGGCGGCCGCCGTGGTGTAGCGGTTAAGTGTTCGGCCTTCTACACCAAGTCGTGGCGGTTCGATGCCCGACAAAAGTAACATCAAAAATTATTTAGAAAAAGAATTTTTCTAAACGGGGTCGCCCCTCGGCAGTAGTTTGGCAAACTCTCCGGGTGTATTTCTGCCATGAGAAGCTTCTCAGCAAAATATTCATTTGCTTTGCAAGTGCCGTTTGGATTCGGCAAAAAACTGTAGGTCCCGCCAACTTGTAGGAAAACTCAAAAGCAACACACCACAAGTTGGAAAGAGAAGCTCGGCTAAAAATCTCGTTAGAGGTTATGATAACCTGTTGGTATTTCGCCGCCATTAGTTAGTCTGTCCGTCTGTCTGTTTGAACGCAAACTAGTCCCTCAATTTTTGAGATATCTGGCTGAAATTTAGTATGTGGCCACCATTTTGTAATATAGGAATCATTTGTCGGAACTGACAAGATCGGACCAGTATAACATATAGCCCCCATACAACCAATTGTTCAGATATAAGAATTTTTGGCCAAAACTTCTGCAATTAAAAAGTTAGGAACGTAAAATTTTGCATCTCGAGTACTTTCTATTTATGTAGTGTATATAGTGAAAATCAACAAGATCGGGCAAATGTAACATATAGCCCCCATACAACCGATTGTTCAGATATAAGGTTTTTTGGCCAAAACTTCTGCAATTAAAAAGTTAGGAACGTAAAATTTTGCATCTCGAGTACTTTCTATTTATGTAGTGTATATAGTGAAAATCAACAAGATCGGGCAAATGTAACATATAGCCCCCATACAACCGATTGTTCAGATATAAGGTTTTTTGGCCAAAACTTCTGCAATTAAAAAGTTAGGAACGTAAAATTTTGCATCTCGAGTACTTTCTATTTATGTAGTGTATATAGTGAAAATCAACAAGATCGGGCAAATGTAACATATAGCCCCCATACAACCGATTGTTCAGATATGCGGTTTTTTGGCCAAAACTTCTGCAATTAAAAAGTTAGGAACATAAAATTTTGCAACTTGAGTACTTTCAATTTATGTAGTGTGTAGAGGAAAATCAAGAAGATCGGGTAAATATAACATATAGCCCCATACAACCGGTTGTTCCGATATAAGGCTTTTTGGCCAATACTTCCGCATTTAAAAAGTTAGGAACGTAAAATATTGCACCTTTAGTACTTTCTACATATGTAATGTGTATAGTGTAAGTCAGTACAATTGAACACGTATAATATATAGCCTCCATACAATCGATTGTTCCGATAACTCGGATCCTATTATTTTGTAAGTTTTTTTAAATTATAACAAAGATGTATAATGTGTATAGTAAATATAGTTAAATTGAAACAGGCTGTACTGGGGATCGAACAGTGAAAATCGTGACGCTTGTTGTTGTTGTTGTAACGAAGTGTAGCCCTGCCCAGCGTGTACTTTTCCTTAACCTAAATTGTCATCAATTTCTTCTAACGGGAGTCCTAGGAAACTTGCAGTTTCAACAGGGTTGGACCAGAGGGAGATGGGTGTTAGAAGAGTGGGCTCCGAAGAGCAGATAAATAAATGGTTGGTATTATGGGGTGACTAGCCGCATGCCGGACATTCATTCGGCACGTCAAGGTCTAGTCTGGATAAGTAGGAGTTTAACCTGCTACAGTATCCAGAGCGTAATTGAGCCAGAGTGACCCTTGTCTCTCGAGGAAGATGACGCTCCTCAGACGCGACGCGAGGTGGTTTGGCGTGCAAAACGGCGTTCAGTGGACAGAGCGAGACATAAGACGCAACGGACGTGTCATGGATGTGCTTCAGGGCCTGCGTATGTACCTTTGGATCAAACGGCGAAAGTGTGAGGTGCCGGATCTCATCAAAATGCTCACGTAGATGTGCCCTTACGGTCCTAGGAGGTGGCTCATACTCAAGCAGTAGTCTGTTGGGATGTTGTGGTTTGCAACAGTTCAACAGGTACTGCTTGTTTAGCATTTCATTGTGCTCCAAAACTGGGAGCATTTCCACCTCATGATGTAAATGATGTTTTGGAGACATAAGGACGCATCCCGTGGCGGTTCTGAGTGCGGTATTTTGGCAGGTCTGCAGTCTTTTCCAATGAACCTCAGCAAGCCCCGGCGACCATATCGGCGACGCGTAATTCAGGATCGGCCGACCAATTGCTTTATAGGTTGCCAGCAACGTTTCTTTGTCTTTACCCCAAGTGCTGCCGGCTAGCGACTTGAGAATTTTGTTGCGGCTTTGTAGCTTAGAGACAATTGCGGTTGAATGAGCAGCGAATTTGTGCATGGGGTCGAAAGTTACGCCTAAGATTTTGGGGTGAGAGACAGTAGGTAATTTTTGATCGCCTACGTAGATTTCTAACTCCATGCCAACTTGCGCCGTCCAGGTCGTGAATAGTGTCGCCGAGGACTTCGTTGGCGACAATGTCAGGCTCCGGGCAGTGAAAAACTCAACAAGAGAGGGGAGATAACCATTGATCCTGGAGCATAGCTCATCAACGGAAGTGCCAGAAGCCAGGATCGTACAATCGTCTGCGTAAGAGACAATCGAGACTCCATCTGGTGGGGAAGGAAGCCTCGAAATATAAAGATTAAAGAGAAGCGGGGAAAGGACACCACCCTGCGGTACCCCTTGTTTAATCTTTCTCGGTTTTGATTTTTTGTTTCTGAAAACTACAGACGATTGACGACCACTCAGATAATTGGCGGACCAACGCTTAAGACAGGGGGGGAGCGATGAATCTTCCAAATCGGATACCAGTTGTCCATGATTTACTGTGTCAAAAGCTTGAGACAGGTCAAGAGCAACTAGAACCGTCCTGTGATGAGGGCTTTTCTGGTTGAGTCCGTCAGTTATCTGAGTGTTAATGGCATTTAGAGCAGAGTTTGTGCTCCGTATTTTTCTAAAGCCATGTTGGTGCTCGGCTAACCTCAACTTTGATGTGTAAAGAGGAAGTAATACCGCCTCCAATGTCTTCACTACTGGCGAGAGGAGCGATATCGGACGATAAGACTCCCCTACGTTAGCTGGTTTGCCAGGCTTTAGTAGTGGGACCACGACTGCCTGTTTCCATTTTTCAGGTATGACAGAAGTGGCCAGGGACAAATTGAAGACGGTAGTGAGGTATTTCACTCCCTCTTCGCCGATGTGTTTTAAATGCACCCTGGCTATGTCGTCAGGGCCCATAGCTTTAGAGTTTTTGGCTTTCCTGATGGCCACTCGAACCTCTGTAGCGGTGATGGAAACGGGGGCATTGTTTTTGTGTTTATGCGCACACCTGAAGATCCTACGTCTGTCCCTGTCCTGTGCAGGGTGTGGTACAAACTGTCGGCAAAAGGCCGTTGCACTTTTCTTCGGGTCACTAAACGTCTTATCACCAAAGGTGATGTCTACGTTTTTTGGTGGGCCCGTCGAATTTGACAGGGATTTGACTGTGGACCATAATTTTCCAACACCGGTAGAGAGGTTACAAGACCTCAGATGCTCCTCCCATTTGGCATGTTTGTGTTCATCTACCAACCGTCTGATTTCCGCGTTGAGACCACTGATCTGTGGGTCTGCGGGATCGATGCTACGTATATGGTCACGTTCATTGGCCAGGGCTGCAGCTTCAGTTGGGAAGTTTGGCCGTATATTTTGTATTCTCCCAGCTGGTATAAAAAGGGCTGCAGCTCTATTTATGACCTTACGTATTTCCTTTTCACCTTGGCGTACGTCAGTCGGTATGGGAAGAGCACCAAAGGAGCTCTCAGTAAACTCAGTAAAGCCAACCCAGTCAGCCCTCCTGAAGTTTACGTAGGATCTCTTCTCAGAGGTGGTGAAATCCGGGGCACGATCAACGGACAGGATGATTGGCAGGTGATCTGATGCCAAAGCCACCATTGGGCGCCAGTTTATGCAGTTTATTAGACCCGGACTAACAATTGTTATGTCCGGGGAGCTACTGCAATTTACTGCCATCCTCGTGGGGGCGTCCGTGTTCACCGCGCAGAATGTGGAAGCGTCAATTTGCTCGGCTATTTCCCGTCCTCTGCCGTCAGCAGAATGGCGTGAATGCCACATGTCATGGTGTGCATTAAAATCGCCCATAATGACACGGTTATCGCCCCGTAGGAAATCGCTTAAATCAGGGCGATAACTTCTGGGACAACAGGTGACGGGAGGTATGTAGATGTTTATCAGCTCGAGATCAATACCTCCAGCTGAAATGACAATACCCTGTCGCTCTAAGGGTATGTCCTCTTGGTCGGTGTTGAATGCAAATTCCCTATACCGCACGGTTTGGTGGATGATGAACGCAAGACCACCCCCACCGTCCGTACGATCATGCCGGAGAATGTGGTAGCCACCACTCGCTCTGAGATCCGAGTGGGTGCCAAGTTTAGTCTCCTGGATTGCAGCAATTTTGATGGAGTTTTGCTGCATAAACTTGGTGATCTCCACAATCTTGCCAGTTATACCATTGCAGTTTAATTGCATTATTTTGAAATGCGGGGGAGAGGCAATGGTCACTCTGGGAGTCAGGGACTGGTGCGCTCGCCGTGGAGGTAATATGCTAGTCCGTGATCGTCGTCGCAGTCCTGAAGGCGACAAATTCCGCTCGTTGGGAAACGAGGTAGAATTTGTCGGCAATGTGGGCTGCACAGCTCGACAACACGGCGCAACATACGCATCAGTCCATAGATTTCTGTTTGCGAGCCCTGAGCATATGCGCAGGTGACATTGGCCAAAGCAGATATTGCACTTGACCGATGGCACTCTGGACGCATATATTCTGTGCCGACAAACAGTGCACATAGTGTGAGGGACCAGGAGCTGATGGCCTTGATTCACACTTGTGCCGGTAACGGAAGAAGTAGAGGGGAGGAGAATATTTTGGGGCGGGAGTTGTAGCTCAGCAGTGCTCACAACATCTATAGATGTGCTACGTAGGGAGTAGCTATGAGCTGCTGTGTGAGGTGTTAGCGCGCTAGGGCGCGAGCTACAACTGGGAACACACAATGATTGCTGAGCAATAGATATATTGCGAAGGGGAGGCGATAGCGCTACGCCGGAGCGTCGCGAGCCACGGGACGTTCTAAGACGTGAACAGCAAGGCGCCACGAAGGTTTTAAAAAAACTAAGAGGCCGGTGTGTTTTTGGATCTAGTCCGGAGCAACTAGACTTGTGTAGCCAACCTTTACAAGATGTGCATTGCACCGAATGCGAACATCTGGTATAAATTTTCTTCCGGCACACGCAGCAGAACCATTCTGTTGGACCAGGGTTTAGCTCAACGCCAGACCGGAACAACAGAATAGGGAGCAGCCCTGCTGCAAGGAACTGCTCCAGGGATGACAATTTTAGGGGGAGGAATCGTGACACGTTAGACAGAGTCACTTCGGGTGTACTGCTCTTGGCCAGGCTGTAATAAAAAAATACAGTCTGGGTCGTTTCGGTACGAAGGGTACTGCGCAAGCACATGTACATGTACACGTTAGACAGAGTCACTTCGGTTGTACTGCTCTTGGCCAGGCTGTAATAAAAAAATACAGTCTGGGTCGTTTCGGTACGAAGGGTACTGCGCAAGCACATGTACCTTTCTCGCAGAACCGGCAGTACGTAGAAACGACGCTTATTCATGAAAGGTATATAGCCCTCGGCACAGCCGAAGACAGCTTTCCTTACTTGTTTTTTTTTTTTAGTTGTAAGTCCAAGGGAGTGGACGATTTGAACTATTTTTCGTACAGTCAATAACTTTAATGAGGGTAGCTTTTGCGTGGCACCCCTATAAATAAAAAACACGTGTATCGGCGATTTTCATGTACACGTCAGAATTTTTTTTTGATGTACGTACATAAAAAAAATTGTAAACTTTGTATGCAGTATGCAGTTTTGTAGCCCATACAATTTTACTCTAAGAATGTGCAAGTTATAACTCCCTACAAATTTTCCCTGAATTATTAGAATTTTTATTTCAGGGGTGTTGAGTGTTTTCCATACAAAAGTAAATTTAGTTTGTGACTTGTATGGAAGAAAACACTCAACATCCTTGCCAAAATAAATTCTAAGAAGTCAAGTAAAAATGCCTAATAAAATTAATAAGATTATCTTCATGATCAGTTTTTGGGCAAAGGGGTAGTCGCAACGGTGGAAACGAAGAAAAAACTATAGGGAAATCTCTTTGGTTTTAAGAAGAAATTCTTATTAAAAAAAACTATACATTTAGTACAAAGGTGTAGTTAGACGCTAGCAATTATTAGTATACGATGGCCGGATGGTTAGCAGCTGGGTTTAGCATTCGAAAAATTGTAAGTTCGATTCTCTATCTTTTTTTCCTAATTAGAAATGTTAAAAAGAAATCTTCTCAATTATATTTATGTGATTTTCCTTTGAAACATTAACAACTATACACATATCAGTAATTAGACGCTAGCAATCAAAAGTGAGCGATGGCCTGATGGTTAACAGCTGGGTTTATCATTCCGAAAATTGTAAGTTCGATTCATCATTTTATATTATATCATTTTATTTTTCATTTAAAATATTAAAAAGAAAATCTTTTTAATAACATTAATAAGAAGCACATCTTCTTGAAGAAAAACTGTACAGATATCTTATCATTTTTGTTCTATTTTATTAGGTACCTTTGGCTCTGTGCGAGTTCTAACTTGCACATTCTTAGAGTAAAATTTAATGGGCTATAAAACTGCATGTACATAAAACATTATAATGAGAGAGAGCGCTATAGAGAGAGCGCTTTAGTATTATTTTGGTATTATTTTAAAACTATTTGGAAAATACTATTTAATTCCAAAAAGGCTTAATTTCAATAGCGACTGGTATTAAAGGTAAACTTTTAATTTTTTACTGTGTACACTGAACCAAAAAAGTACATATTTTCTACGAAAAAGTACGTATATTTTAAGAATTTTTTTCATTAAAAGCTCTCCAAAGAACGTTTTCATAGAATTTAAGAACAAAAATTCGTAAATATTCATGTCAAACAAAATTTGTATAATAATTCTTCGAATCAATGAACCCATTCTTAGAATGTACGAACTCATTCTTAGAATAGAAATGTCGATCCATTCTTAAATTATACGAACTCATTCTTAGAATGTATGTTCAAATTCTTAAATTGTACGAACCTATTCGTAGAATATGTAATCCATTCATAAATTATACGAACTCATTCGTAGAACATATGAATCCGTTCTTAAATTTTACGAACTTATTCCTAAAACTTCAAAAAATTAAAATTTACTAAAATAAAATTTTATTATAATTTTTATTTATTATTTACAAAAAGTAGAATTTAGGATAATAAATAATATAATGATTATTGATAAAATAATATACATACATAAACTTAACCGCGATCTTCCCGGATGTGTTAGGTAAACGTTTTGCATGAATTGCGCACAAGTTGGTATCTTCGAAAGTCCCACAAAATATGACTCAGATGCTTCTTGCAAAGCACCAATAGCAGCAGATTGGAAAAGTAAATAAGTTTTGAAATCTTAAGCGATTTCACGAACTAAACGCTGGAACGGATGGGCAATTCAGTTGACTTCTGATAACGGCTAATTTCTCGCAAAGCTTCTGTAGGTACCAGGGCGATAACGACGGGGCTTCTTCACACCACTGGTGGAGATGGAGGGAGCCGATTTACGAGCTGCCTTTGTTGCAAGTTGCTTATGCTAGGCCTTTCCACCGGTTGAGTTTTTTTTTTTTTTTTTCAATTATTTGGTATATTTTGCTTATGTTTCTCGAATTTTTATTATTGTTTTTTAAATTACAATTTTATTTGTCACGCACGTCTAGCTTTGTCAACGTTTGATTGAACAATATAAGAAAAGTTCTTACATTTCGTGAAAAAGTTCTTAAATTTTAAGAAAAATATTCTTAGATTGTATGGACACTTTTATACGTACGTAATTTCTTAAAAGTTAAGAACAAATTCTTAATATTTAAGAAAAAATTCAGCTAAAACAATTAATGAATGTTAGTTCTTATATTTTAAGAACGAAGTTCTGACATTAATAAAATTTAACGAATTTTTTAATATATAATAAGAAACTTTTCTTAAATTATATGTAATTTTTCTTAGATTCTAAAAAAAAATCAGCGTGAACTTTTATGAAACTTTGTTCGTAAAAAACGTGTACGTTTTTGGTTCAGTGTACAAAGCTCAAACCTATGTATATTTTAGTGCAAGAATTGTAGGAAATAAAAAAGCAACCCTGTATTTCGCTCAATCCTCTCATTTTTCTCACAAAAAGTAAAAGTAATTGTCAGCGCCAACTTTTTTCAGAAAAAAAATGTCTTCAGTTTCAATTAATATTTGACGTTTGTTTATGATGTTACAGTAAACTCAGTGAGGGGTGCTCCGTAGTCTTGCATATTTTGGCATAGGATTAATACATTTCGTGCAATCCGTGCACCTTGCAAGACTTAGCGAATCCCCCTAATAAATTGTCCACAAAAAAAAACGTCCTTCTACGTTTGTCCTTCTTTTTTTTCTATCGAAAGAGAAATGTCCTTCTTTTTCCACTTCAGAATCTGGCAACCCTATGTGTATAGTAAATATAGGTTAATTGAAACAGGCTGTACTGAGGATCGAACAGTGAAAATCGTGACGCTTATTCATGAAAGGTATATGGGCAAATCCTCAAAACTTTTGATAATGCAAAAAAAAAGAAACATAAAAGATAATAGGAGCACACCCTTGAGCTTTTGCTAACACTTTTACTTAGTTTATAAGATTATATTTTGACTCTTGTTAATATGCTAAAGGTGCGGGCGTGGAAATTATGACGTCATCATTATGAAATTTAATTTTTTTTTTTACTTTTATTTGCAATCTATTGGCTACGAACGTAAAATCGAATTATTTCAAAACGAATTTCTTACGACACATTTCAAAATCCCTTTGTACCTACTTATTTGTACGCAAATTGAACCTTAATTACCAGCGCCACAAAAAAAAAAAAGTGTCGGGGTTGGGAGATCAGACCACCCTTTCCCTATGTATTTTGACGCGCTGAACACGAATCCGGTGTCCGTTTTGGTCAAGCACGTCTGAATTTTTTCCTAACCTCAAAAAACCAAAAACCACTAAACATTTGAAAAATTGAAGGTACAAGTAAGCTTTTCACTTTTGATATATGTATGCATGGATCTTCAACGCGCTTTTTTACGTTAATTAAACATATTGAATACTCAAGTTTACAATTAACATGGCATGAAAATATCTGTCAGTTTTTGTGTGCTAACAAAAAAATTGAATTATTTAAAATATTCACAAACCAAACAGTTGTTTTATAGTGGCTGCTGTAAGCATAATATGAACAGCACAGTAATCGATCACGAGTGCAGGGTTTCTTTTTGAGTTAGCATCAAGTATATTTGTTCATTTTTTTGATAATTAAAGGGGGCGCGCAAGTAATTGGCTTAACTATACCGAAAAATGAAAAGTACAAAAATTTGTTCTCGCATTTTCTTAGCCTTTTAACTTTTAAATGGAACGAAGCACGCACGCGACCTTGTAGGTTAAGTTTCAGTATGTAGAAAAATACTTGAAAAAACAAAGAGTGGGTCGCAATATTGAGAGGCGCCCTTAAGAAAAGATTAACAGTTCATAAATTTTTGAAAACTCGCACACGTTTTCACAATTTTTTGATTTTGCGAAATTTTTCCTGGATTTATCAAGTATTATTTCATGCTTCTGAGACATTTGAAATGTTGATTTGTATCCATAAATTAAAAAAAAAAAAATACTGTGCCTGTTACGATATCGTGTTCCTTGCTATTGGATGATATTATCCGCCTCGCTCGATGTTAAAAGTTTTGAGGATTTGCCCATATAGCCTTCGGCACAGCCGAAGACAGCTTTCCTTACTTGTTTTTTTTTTTTAATTTGGAAGTAATTTTATATGAAACTTTGAAGCCAGCTTCTGGTTGGTGTTACCATCATTGTATACCTTAATAATAGCGAGAAACAATGGTTACCATACGCTATAATTGCCAAACTTACGATAAAACGAAAATGAAATTTGTGTATGTATGTATCTACAATTTTAACGTGCAAAGCGCTCTACTCAAAAATTATTGGCGCATATTTTAAAGTCGAAAAAAGAATTCAATATTGGTAGGTGCTGTAATTTTTTTTTTTTTTGCTGGGCACTATACAATTTAAAAAATATATTTAAGGTTTCTTAGCTTCTGCAATGTACCTAAATCTGAAATAGTGCGAATAAAACGTTTCCCTTGGATTGGAGCTTAAAAAATCTGCAAACAATAACGTGCCTATTAGCGGAACCTAAAAGTTTAAGTTTTTCCCCGTCTGCAAAAGTCGATAAATATCCTGAACTCTTCTTTGTCTGAAATGTTCTCTGGCAGCAGTATGTGTTTTCGTTGGGGTTATAAAGACTGGGGCTTGCCTCGATTGATATTCGTAGGCACGCCACTGCTTTATTCATTGAATTCCAACTTAGACTAACTTACAAAGTTAATAAATTCTTAAACCTAACTTACGCTGCCGCCGCTCTGCCGTTGATTCTGCTGTTGTTTTGCTGACGACGCGGTTCCCACCGATCGCCGCATTCCTTCTTGTTTGTTCTTTAGGTGTTCTATTGCTGATGGAATTAGCTGACCGTTTTGCTGATGAAGCGGTTCCCACCTGCATTCCTGTTTGTTTGTGAGGTGTTGTATTTCTGATGAAGTTAGCACATGCAGGTCTGTGCATCAGGGTGTCCTTTTGCCGAACCTAAGTTTTGTGCATGCGCCGTTCTAACATATATATTAGGGTGGTCCTTTTAATCAAATGTAGTATTTTTTCCAGTCTCACCCCCTAGATCGGTTACACCACGGTCAACTATATCGCACACTAATTTTTTTTCCCGATTGGAGATGGTTTAGGCGTGTCGCAGGGAGGTCAAAGTTCCGATTGCTCTATGGAGACTCAAAAAATTAAAGTGATTTTTCTTTTTATCTAACTAGAGTTCGCCCAGTGGTTGAAATTCAACCACAAAACCTTTTTTTATTTTCTTACCTTTTTGCTATTTCTTAAATTTTCCTTCTTTTCCATATTTTGTATATTTTTGGTTTCTATTCATATTGCCTTTTCCTCCCTCTTTACACCAGTCAGTAATATAGTTTCAATGTTGATAATTATTTATTCTTCTTAGTTCGCCTTCATACGTATTTCTTTCATTTCCTTTCCTTTGCTATCATTTGCTTTTATTTCCTTTCCTTTCCTTTCTTTTCCTCTCCTTTCATCCCATTTTATATCTTTTGCTTTTCTTTCCTTCCCTTCTCTTTTCTTTCCTTTTCTATTCTTCCCTCTCCCTTTCTTTTCCTTTTCTCTTCTTTCATTTCATTTTATTTCCCTTCTTTTTTTCTTTTTTTGTTCTTTTTTTATTTTCCTTTCTTTTCGTTTCTTTTATTTTCTTACCTGCCCTTTCCTTCCATTTCCATTACATTCCTTTTTCCTTTTACTTTCTTTTTCTTTTCTTTCCTTTCGTTTCCTTTGCTTAAGTTTCCTTTCATTTTATTCATTTTTTTTTTCTTTTCATTTCTTTTCTTTTATTTTTTTCTTACCTTTATTTTCTTTCACTTTTTTTCCTTAGATTTCTTTTCCTGCCATTTCGTTTCCTTACCTTTCCTTCCCTTACCTTTCCTTTTCTTACCTTTCCTTTCCTACCGTTTCCTTAGTTTCTTTTTTTTTTCCTTTCATAACTCCTTTAGTTTTCTTTCTTTTCCATTCATTTCCATTACTTATTTTCTTAGCTTTTCATTACCTCTCTTTTCATTCCTTTCTTTTTCTCTTCTTTCCTTTATTTGTTTTTCTCTATTTGCTTCTCTTTTCCACTCCTTTACCTACATTACATTTCCTTTCTTCCCTTCCTTTTTTCTTTTCCTTTCCTTTCCTTTCCCTACCTTTATTTGCCCTTGATTTTTCTCTAATTTTTTCCGTTCCTTACCTTAGCTTACTTTTCTTTTCCTTTTATACATTCCTTTCCTTTCCCATTCTTTCCTTTCTTTTATATTTTATTTATTTCATTTTGTTTTATTTTTATTTATTTTATATTATTTCCTTTCCTTTCATTTCTAACAAATTTCTTTTTTTACTTTCAATCACTTTTCTTTTTCTTATTTTACTTTTTTTTTTTAATTTTATCAATTTTCCATTTTATTTTATTTCACTAAGCCTAGCCACGAAGGGCCTTGTGCATGTTCTAGCTTATTTGTGCTTTTTTTTCAAAACATCATGTCTGGGCAAGCATTTGCTTCTATGAATACCCACTCACAGATTTTCTTCACTCATTAAAGTTGACGGGCTGGCTCATGTTTATTATTGCTGCCAACAAAACAACTCACACTCGGACTCTCCCAACTGCAATGAATGCAAACACAACAATGCAAGTGGTCATACCTACATACACACATAACAGCGGCTCTATAAAGGTGAATGCGTGTTTAGCACTTGTAGTGGAGTGAATTTCAAATCATATTATAACTAATTTGTTTTAATTTTTGCCTTGTTGTCGCACATCCTGCTCGGCGAGACCTTTCGATACATATCAAATTTTATATACCTTAGAATTTTGGTTATTGCAAAAAAGGGAGAAAACTGTTAAGCATTGCGCATTTATGTATAATAGATACTCGAAATCGGTAGCACTAGAGTCGTAGATATCACATGCAAAATCTGGTCCCGATTGGAAACACCTAAGGCATGTCGCAGGGGGTATTCTGAAATTTAACCCCCCTGCGACACGAAGAAAAATTCCTTTTATTTTTTTGTGTATTCATAGAGCAATCTGAACTTTGACCACCCTGCGACACGCCTAAACCATCTCCAAACGGGATGAAAATTTGTGTGCGATATAGTTAACCGTGGTGCAACCGATCTAGGGGGTGAGACTGGAAAAAATACTACATTTGATTATAAGGATCACCCTAATATATATAGAAGTTTCTTAAAATCTAGAGTTCTTTGATAGCTTCAATCTGTTGAGGGTAGCCGGTACAAATTTATAAGTATAGTTAGCTTCTAATAACTGCTTTACCATGTCCATCTAACTTATAACATAATCGCACGATTTTTAATTCCAAATTTTCAATTTATGTTATGAACGCAAGCAATACTTTTAAAGAGTAAGTTTAGACTAATTTTATCACACAGCTGTCAACAAGAAGGAACAATTTGCATTTCCGCCTCATTTCCCCACACACATGCCGGTAGTAAAACACAAATCATAGTTTCTTGTAAGTCGACATGTATAGCTTATGAAAATACTGGCTATATGTACGTGCATACATATGGTTCTTTCTTCCCTTTTGCTCAAGCAGACTAAATATATTTTCTTACTTTTGTCATCTTCTTCGGCCTTCGGCATTCAACATACCTTAAATTCCATTTATACGAAAATATATTTACAATATCTCCATTGTATAAAGTTTTTTTTTCTTTTTTTTTTTCACTTTATCCCTTTTCCGCATGCCTTGTTTCTTCAACATTACCATACCGTTTTAAGAAGCTTAACATCCATATTATTTACAAACCTTGACAAATATGCCAGCGGCTGTTGGGTAGGCTGGTGTCCTAGAATGCGAGGACAAGTTAAATGAAATAAAATATTTTGGGACAAAGAAAATTGTGTCTGTGTGTGTGTGTACACAATAAAGGATTTACGAGTACATATGTGCATACCTATATTGATTGTCCTTTGAAATATGAGTAATAAGCGTTCCTCTTATGATTTAACTCTTTAACACTTTTCTTCAAGAAAAGAACAGCCAGGTCATTGCTAATGAATGAAAAGTCATTCAAGGAACTTTATCAACTTGTCACCTTAACCTTTAACCCAATATATCAATGTGCCTGATCCATTCATACAGAACAAAATTCGAGATCATCTTTTCGCATGAGAATACAAGGTTACTTACGAAATAAGGTCAATGCCTGATAAGCTTCTATAGAGAAAAATTTAGTTAAAATACTTACTATTACCGTTCTACTTCGGATACTATAATCCAGAGCACAGCATAAATGTAAATGAAGGTGTGTTAGTGAGAGAGCGGTCGTCGCACCGTTAAGTTAAGGGTACACTTAGAGACGCGACGCGACCCGACCAAATATTCTTTACGTGTGTTCTTATGGAGCAGAGTACACCTAGCGACAGCAGCACCACGCGACACGACTCGACACAACAATGTTGATAAAATAGGCAACTATTTGGTCGCGTCGTGTCGTGTCGATAGGCGCACCCGTACCTTTAAACTTATTTTATCTATTTTACTCCGGCGGTAAGTAGCGAGCAACAACGTATGCTGTTACCTCGTTGCTTGCAAGTGATCGACTGAGCATAATAAGCAACATCAATTGATTGATAGTTACGGTGACCATAATTTTTTTCTGAAAAAACAGAACTCTTTTTTACTCAAAGCTTGGTATTGTCCTCACGTGAAAATTTCGCTACTCGCCTATAAACTATTTGACGTTACACTTTCAATGTTTGGAATAAAAAAGTGTTCCTGATTTGCATGACGTAATCATCTTTTTGCAGTAAAAAATGTTGTCAACGTCTGTAAAACATTGAAATTGTAATCTCAAATAATTTCAACTAAACTGCATCAATTAAAAGTCAGTAATTTTTGTGAATAGTATTTCTTGATGGTGAGAGACATTTTCCTTGTTAATATAAAACCTAGAATAACTGGTTTGTTTGTGCTAAGAAAGTTCAACTATGATTTTGCGTCTATCTCGGCTGGTATGTAAACTCTAACCCTCATATTCATAAAAAATAAAATTCGTTTATATTTTGATTAATTCGTCGCTCCCAACGAAGACTAACTCGGTTCAGTTAGCGTGGAAGGCTAACATGGTCCGTTCTCTGCGTCGAAGACTAACACACTTCAGTTTTCTGAGTCGAAGACTAACACACTTCGGTTTTCTGCGTCGAAGGCTAACACACTTCGTTCTCTGCGTCGAAGACTAACACACTTCAGTTTTCTGCGTCGAAGACTAACACACTTCGGTCTCTGCGTCGAGAAATTCGCAAGTGTATGCAAACCCAAAGCAAACACGCTTTGAAAAGAGGATTGAAATGGGCTGGGGTTATGAGATTTGTATGAAATTTTCGAATGGTGTTTTGTTTGCTTCTAAACACGCTAGGATAACACAGTGTTTGGTTTTGGTGGAAACAGCGTATAACTTTACAGAGTTATTACATTTGTTAAAAGGGTTGCCGGTACAAAAAAGCAGAACAAAAACAGAACATTTGCTTAAAAAAAGAACATTTCTGTTATTTTCCTTAGAAAAAAAAATACGCAGAACAAGCTTCTTAAAAACAGAACGGTTCTGCCAAAAACAGAACGGATGGTCACCGTATTGATAGTCTGTCTGAATTTGGTTCTCAGATTTTCGCACAATTGTCCTACTAATTGACGGGGCTTGGTCTAGATCGGGGCACAGCAAAGATACATTTAAGGGTGTATTTGTGAAAGAGCGGTCATCGCACCATACAAATTATTTTATCTGTGCACAGAGTCAAAGGTACCTAATAAAATAGAACAAAAATTGTAAGATATCTGTATAGTTTTTCTTCAAGAAGATGTGCTTCACACTATTGTAGAGACAATATTTTTAATGTTATTAAGAAGATTTTCTTTTTAATATTTGAAATGAAAAATAAAATGATATTGCCTTCAACGAGAATCGAACTTACAATTTTCGGAATGATAAACTCAGCTGTTAACCATCAGGCCATCGCTCACTTTTGATTGCCAGCGTCTAATTACTGATATGTGTATAGTTGTTAATAGGAGGACTCATCAAAGCTTATAAACACCTTATAAAGCGTAAACGTATAAATTTATCAAGTGTGTAAATGAACTGTCAAAATTTGTATGGAACGCAGTTTACACAAATTTGATAAACTTCCGCGTCGATTTTGGTGTGTACAGGAGTGCGTAAATTTATACAATTTTTTTAATGCATTCAATGCACACTGGACAAAAAGAGAAGAATATGCTGAAAAAGGGTCGAACATTTTTTAATGAGAATTTCGAAATAAAAAGTTTTTGTTTGACATCAAGTATACATAAATTTATCTAGGGCGTTCATCTAACTGAGCTGATAAATGTATAAATTTACGCATTTCGTAAACTTATAAGAGTTGATGAATCCCTTTAATGTTTTCATAGGAAAATCACATAAATATAATTGATAAGATTTTCTTTTTTAACATTTCTAATTAGGAAAAAAAGAGAGAATCGAACTTACAATTTTTGGAATGCTAAACCCAGCTGCTAACCATCCGGCCATCGTGTACTAATGCTTGTCAGCATCTAATTACAGCTTTGTACTAAATGTATAGTTTTTATACCTTTCATGAACATGAAATGGTATTATAACTTTGGTCCGATGTTTGTAATTATGAGAAGAAGAAGAGATGGACCCATCAATAAGTATTCCGAAATGATCAGGATGACAAGCTGAGTTGATTTAGCCATGTCCGTCTGTCCGTCTGTCTGTTTGAACTAGAGATGGGCGCGTGCATGATTTTTGCAACACGACACGACACGGTCACGAAACTGATTTTCAAAAGTTGGCACTAACACGCACGGGGAAAAAATACCAAAACACGACACGACACGCACGAAAAAAATATAAAACTGTATTTCATGGATTTTATTTTGTTTTTGTATATATTTGTAAAGATGGCATGTACTTTGTACTTTGTTATAAGGTATGTATCGACGAATGAGTGGCAGATCGCCCTACTTCAAAATATTTTGTTTCTAAGAATTCGTTTTAAAAACAACCTATGTGGGACGTTTTTGAAACGGAGTGATCTTCCACTCAGCCGCCGATATATGTTAACACATATTTTCTTATGTATTTGTAGATACATATAATGGTAAAATAAGAAAAATTATTATAAAAAAATAACTAGAAGTCGATAAATAGTTAGTTACTTTAATTGTAATCGCCAAATACCCATATCTACTTTTATTTACAATTAAACTAAAGTTTGTGGTGGAGTGAAGTGGAATTAGAAACTTATAAAAAAATATAATTTAGAAAAAATATAATGTGCCAGCCCAGTTTGGTAAAAAAAGGAGATCGTGTTTTTTCGTGCGTGTTTTTTTATGGTTTTCGGGCTCAACACGATCACGCACGATCACGACATGAAATCGCATTTTCGAACACGCGCACATGGACACACGCGTGCGTGTTTCGTGTCACGGTAAAAAACACGCACACCGCCCATCTCTAGTTTGAACGCAAACTAGTCCCTCAATTTTTGAGATATCTGGCTGAAATTTTGTATGTGGCTACCATTTTGTAATATAGGAATCTTTTGTCGGAACTGACAAGATCGGACCAGTATAACATATAGCCCCCATACAACCGATTGTTCAGATATAAGGTTTTTTGGCCAAAACTTCTGCAATTAAAAAGTTAGGAACGTAAAATTTTGCAACTCGAGTACTTTCTATTTATGTAGTGTATATAGTGAAAATCAACAAGATCGGGCAAATGTAACATATAGCCCGCATACAACCGATTGTTCAGATATAAGGTTTTTTGACCAAAACTTCTGCAATTTAAAAGTTAGGAACATAAAATTTTGCAACTCGAGTACTTTCTATTTATGTAGTGTTTAGAGGAAAATCAAGAAGATCGGGTAAATATAACATATAGCCCCATACAACCGGTTGGTCCGATATAAGGTTTTTTGGTCAATACTTCCGCATTTAAAAAGTTAGGAACGTAAAATATTGCACCTTTAGTACTTTCTACATATGTAATGTGTATAGTGTAAGTCAGTACAATTGAACACGTATAATATATAGCCTCCATACAATCGATTGTTCCGATAACTCGGATCCTATTATTTTGTAAGTTTTTTAAATTATAACAAAGATGTGTAATGTGTATAGTAAATATAGTTAAATTGAAACAGGCTGTACTGGGGATCGAACAGTGAAAATCGTGACGCTTATTCATGAAAGGTATATAGCCTTCGGCACAGCCGAAGACAGCTTTCCTTACTTGTTTTAATAAGAATTTCTTCTTAAAACCATAGAGATTTCCCTATAGTTTTTTCTTCGTTTCCACCGTTGCGACTACCCCTTTGCCCAAAAACTGATAATGAAGACAATCTTATTAATTTTATTAGGCATTTTTGGCTCTGTGTGGGGCAATATGCTTGCCCTTGTTTATCATAAAGGCGATCTTGACACGCGTTGCGGTCTTCTTTCAGAGCGAATAGGGGCAGATAAACCTTAAGTTGATAATGTTGAAGAAATTCCATTGAGGTGGATGATCGAAAGGCGCTCTTTCTAAGACGTGAACGACAGTACATGGTTGCACAGCTGCTTTCCCAGCGCGATTCCAACTATAGGACTGGGTTTGTCTTTCTTCCCAGACTAGGGCTCATTGGTTTAAAGCAGCGGGCGGCACGGCAACACTTCATATGAGGGGAGTTACGGCCGATTTTTTTTTTTGCCAGTAAGGCGAGATTCTCTTGTCTACATATTTGACTACGGAAAATTCAGGAACCTGAGTAGAGCTTCCTTTCTGATATTTATGTGTTATAAAAAAAAAAAAAAAAAAAAAACTAATGGCGGCGATATACCAACAGGTTATCATAACCTCTAACAAGATTTTTAGCCGAGCTTCTCTTTCCAACTTGTGGTGTGTTGCTTTTTGAGTTTTTCCTACAAGTTGGCGGGACCTGCAGTTTTTTGCCGACTCCGAACGGCACTTGCAAAGCAAATGCATTTTTTGCTGAGAAGCTTCTCATGGCAGAAATACGCCCGGAGAGTTTGCCAAACTACTGCCGAGGGGCGACCCCGTTTAGAAAAATTATTTTTCTAAATAATTTTTGATGTTACTTTTGCCGGGCATCGAACCGCCACGACTTGGTGTAGAAGGCCGAACACTTAACCGCTACACCACGGCGGCCGCCAAATGTTTATGTGTTATAATAAATAAATTATTAAAATTCGCATACCTGAATGACCTTAAAAGTTTTCATTGAAGTATTCAAAGTAAATGCTCCATTCACTGAACTGCACATACACCAGCTTACCCACATGTATTCAATATATGTAGGTCTACCAAGCAGACTTCCGTGGCAGCAGAGATGCACACAGTCAAATACCAACCAATGCATGCATCCATGTGCAGCAAAGGCTTGAGTCTTAAGATATTATGGTTTAATGGTTATACTAGCGTGTATGCGTTAAACTTATTCTTGCGTCCATCTTAGTGGCTTGTGGCAATATGATGAAATGAAATGCAAAAAATCCCAAGTTATTAGAACGAGAGAACAAGAGAAAGGAAGATGATACCATTATTCACCCAAAATGCAATATGGAATTAAAACAGTATAAATATGAAAACCAGATTGAATGGAAGAATTTAAGAATTAAAAAAAAAACTGGATGAACATACATTTGTTTTTGTTGTTGTTGTAGCGAGGTGTAGCCCTGAATAAATGTCAGACAGGGTCACCCCGAGTGTATTGCTCTTGGCCGGGTCGGTAAAAGAAAACGGCCCGGGTCGTTTCGGCACGATGGGAACAGCACAAGTACTGGTACCGTTCTCGTAGAACCGGCAATACAAGAAACTAGCCGTGTAGGCCATGTAGGTCCTTTAGCGTTACCCAGGGTGCACCAACGGGGAGGCGACCTACTCTTACACCCCATTCATTCAGAAAAATGGCACGTAGAAAAAGAAGAAAAGTAAAGATAAGAAAAGAAAAGAAAAGAAAGGAAAGGAAAGGAAAGGAAAGGAAAGGAAAGGAAAGGAAAGGAAAGGAAAGGAAAGGAAAGGAAAGGAAAGGAAAGGAAAGGAAAGAAAAGAAAGGAAAGGAAAGGAAAGGAAAGGAAAGGAAAGGAAAGGAAAGGAAAGGAAAGGAAAGGAAAGGAAAGGAAAGGAAAGGAAAGGAAAGGAAAGGAAAGGAAAGGAAAGAAAAGGAAAGTGTTGAAGACATGATCCAATTTTCGGACTAAGCGCAACGGTCTGGCAACGCCCAGCCAGTGCAGCCAAGCGCAGACAACGCAGCTCAGCTGTGCAAGCCAACCGCCGAAGTTTTAGTTTTTACGTAAACTACCCGCCCGCACACACATCAGTTTTTGCTCCGCCCGCGCGCTCGTGAAATTTCTCGGAAACTTAGTGTTTCAATTGTTTATAAAACTAAAACTGAATTCAACCTAACATTAAGAAACAAAGTGTACAAACAATTAAAACTGAATTGAACTTAACATTAAGAAACAAAGTGTACAAACAATTAAAAGTGAATTAAACCTAAAATAATTTAAACCTAAAAGGGTGTGTCGGTATTGGAGGGGGCACATTGCCGGAATAAGATATATGGTCCTTCGCGGCTAAACAGTGACCAGCGACCGAAAAATATAGATAGATAGAAAAACACAAAATACAAATTTTAACAAAAAACGCGAATCGGGACGGACACAATTGAACAACAACACAAACTCAGAAAAATAATATAATATTTGATGGTGGTGTGTGCAGAAAGACTTTTGTCAAATTTTAAGCAAAAAAATTAAAAGAAGTGAACTTAGGAAAAATTTGATAAAAAGAGAAAAAAAGAGAAAATATACAACAATAAAATATATACGAAACAAAAAAAAAACCCCAAATTAAACTAAATCACATAACAGCACAGCAACAAAGAAAACATCAACAACAACAACAACCAACCACCCAAAGTGATGTAAAGCTATGTCTGAGTAAGTACATATAAATAATCTTAGACACACATTGTATATACATACCCTCCGATCTAGGGATACGGACCCGTAATTTAGAAAAAACCCATTAAGCCTTAACGGCACAAATTTTTATCTGAACCCGTTTTTTTAAATACATATGTATACCCGCTGACACAGTACAGTCTCAAACAAACTCCTTATTTGGTTCCTACCAAAACCAAAAACAAAAAAATTTTGTTTTATTCTGCCCCCAAACAAGAATCCCACTGCCCGTTTCATATACAAAAAATATACCCATTGTGTGGTTATCTCCATATACATGTTAACATGGAACACGTTAACATTTGCTGATCGATACTTTGAGTGATCAGCAAAAGCACAACAATAAGAGCGGAAGTGCAGCTTGGGTTGCACAATGTTTCCCACAGTAAAAGCCAGACGCACCGTCAGCAACAGGAAGCCACCTTCAACACGCGCAGCCCAGTTTGGCAAATTCAGAGAATCAGCGTCAACGTTTGGCCGGTGCTAGTAGGTTAGCTTTTAAGTAATTCCAATTGTAAAATTTAGTCTTAGTCTTGCTGCTTATAAATAAAGGTTGACAACAACCCAACTTTAAAAAATATTTTTTTTTGAGGATTTTCACATAAAATCCCGTAACTGGCGCCCAACGTGGGGCCTACGCCAGTCGTGTTTCTTTAAAACCCGTAACTAAATAAAGTTGTGCGCGTTAATAAAAATTAATTTAACAAACGGTTTCGCGAAAAACTTGCCAACACTTGAAGCAGAAAATTTCGTGATACTGGGAGCAGAAAGATCGCCGATTTCGTAATAACTCCAGCGTATTAAGGGTAGAGCAGCCTCCTCGCATAAAGGGTAGAACAACATAAAATTTAAGGATACTGGGAGCAGAAAGATCGCCGATTTCGTGATAACTCCTGCGCATAAAGGGTGGAATAGCACGCCAAAGACGACGTAGGTCCTTTAACCAGCTAAGCAACTAAGTTAACTCAAAGTCAGCGAAGGAGAAAAGGTGCCCTAGTAGCTCACCAATGTGCAAACGGGAAACGCGAGACGTTAGCCGCCGGATGCTGCCATTAATGTAAGCATAGATTTAAGACAAACTAAAAAGTAAATTAAGTGAATCCAAATTTCCCATTGAAAATAAATTTTTAATTGTCCTAGTCCTATTGATGGAAAATTAATAAAAAACATAAGTGAAAAGTTAGTGAAAAATTTTAAGAAATAATAAAGGAAAGTATTTTAAATTAGGTAATTAAGTGAAAATAAATCTCTTAAGAATAGAATTTAAAGTAAACCAAAAAGTGAGTGAAAATTTTAAATAATAATAAAGGGAAAAGATTTAAAATTAATTAAGTGAAAAAAAAAAATTCCTAAGAATAAAGCTAAACGTGAGTGAAAAATTTTAAGAAATAGTAAACAAAATATTTAAAATTAATTAAGTAAAAAGTAATTTCCTATTTAGAAAAGATATTTTTTTTAATCAATTCCTTTTAAGATAAAATCAAGTGAATATATTAAAACCTTTGTCCTTGAATAACACAAAGGAAAACATTTTTAACCGAAGAGCTTGTACAGCTCATAATTTAAAAGAAATCTCTAGAAATAAAATAAAAACAACTCTGCGAATCACCACCAAAGGGACCCTCCAGAGATTGTTGAAGTTCCACAAAACAATACATAAATAAATATACATAAATAAGTAAACTCAAAATGTCAAACCCCCAAAATCTTATTCGACCACCTGTGCTAAACGCACCCTCTGCCCCTGCATCCGCTGCCCCTACTAGCAATCCCTTAACGATGGACCAGCTGACGGAGGTCATATCTGGCATCGTAACCAATATGTTCCAACAACAAGGGCGAAACATGGTTCAAGCCGCCCTCAACCCCAACGCGAGTTTTTCCGATGTTAGGGATATAACTATAGACACAGCTTCTCCCAACATCTCGGAATTAGACAAGATACCCGATGTGGTAAGGTGTCTTCGCGAATTCTCAGGGGCACCAGGAGAATTCAACTCGTGGAAGAAAAGCGTGGACAGGATCCTTCAGATCTATGAGCCACAAAGGGGATCCCCCAAATACTATGGGATCCTCAACGATATCCGCAATAAAATTGTCGGAAACGCCGACATTGCCTTGGAGTCATACAATACTCCACTAGACTGAAAAGCAATTTCCAGATGCTTAACGCTGCACTATGCGGATAAGCGCGACTTAGGTACTCTCGAGTACCAGATGACGTCGCTTGTGCAGGGTAACCTGACAATTCAGGAATTTTACCAGCGAGTATACTCGCACATGTCGCTTATTCTTAATAAGCTCGGCTGCATGGATGTCGGCACAGAAGCCATGCATCTGCTTACCCGCACATACAGGGACAAAGCGCTGGACACGTTCATTCGTGGGCTTAAAGAAGACTTGCCAAGACTCCTAGAAATGAGGGAACCCGCTGATCTCCCACAAGCCTTGTGTCTAAAACTCGAAAACCAAAACTTCAGATCCCACTATGCCTTAGTAAATAATGGTCAACCCAGGAGACCTTTGGACATCCGTCCACCCCTTCCTCCCAAAAGACTTAACAACGAGTTTTACCCCGAATTGGCATTCATGCCTCAACCCAGGTCGAACACAACTCCTCCCTACAGGCCTCCCCAACCGAATTATCATTATCAATTTCCCCAAACAAATTACCAATTCCAACATCCCCAACCAACCTACCAATACCAACATCCTTACCAACAAAACCAGTACATTCCACGTCCTAATAACCCACCACCTCGTCCAACCCAAAAACCTCAACCACGACCAGAACCAATGGATATCGATCCATCCCTACGAACAAGAAACCTTAATTACATGAACAGGCCACGTCCCAATGATCCTACTAACAAAAGACCACCTAACACTAACCCTCCCGCACCCCCTAACAAAATACAAAGAAACTTCCACATTGAACAAACGACGGAACAAGACCAGTACAATCTAGACGATTATAATCCCACTAACCAACAATATGAAACTAATACTAATGACACCTGTACTAATGATAACTATGATAATTATAATACCTATAACCATAATAATAGTGAATTAACCGATGAGTTCATAGATACAACTGATCTACATTTTTTAGAATGAGTCACTCTTCGCTGCCATATATCGAGTGCAGGCTGAAGAGTGGAAACATCGTAAAATTTCTCATAGATACAGGATCAACAAAAAATTATATCCAACCATCCATCGTACCAAAACCCATAAAAAATGAAGAAATTTTTTTTGCAAAATCTATAGCGGGAGACATCGAAATTAAAGAACACCCTTTCCTAAACCTATTCCACATAAATAAAAAATTAAAATTTTACCTACTCCCCACCCTTCGGTCATTTCATGGAATCCTCGGGAATGACAGCCTCAAAGAGCTAGAAGCTGTTATTCACGTCAAAGATAACTTTATGGAAATACAGGGGAATACCAAAATAAAACTAAAACAATTTCCGTCAAAATCTGTTAATAAAATTGAACTCAATGACGACCATTTGTCAACAAATCAACGAAAAAATGTCGATAATTTAGTAAATCATTTTCCAAATCTATTTTCCGAACCTAATGATAAACTCACATACACTACTAAAGTCGTAGGCGAAATCCGTACCAACAATGACACCCCCGTCTATACAAGATATTACCCCTACCCAATGTCGCTGAAAAATGAAGTTGAGTCCCAGATTAAAAAAATGTTAGACGACGGTATTATTCGACCATCAAGGTCACCGTATAATTCACCCATTTGGGTCGTTGCGAAAAAACCCGACTCTCAGGGTAACAAACAGTACAGAATAGTAATTGATTATCGCAAGCTTAACGCGATCACTATAGCAGATCGCTATCCAATACCGCAAATTAACGAAGTTCTGTCCCAGCTTGGGAAAAATAAATATTTTTCCGTCTTGGATTTGAAGAGCGGATTTCACCAGATCCCTCTCAAGGAATCCGATATTGAGAAAACAGCTTTCTCAATAAATAATGGCAAATACGAGTTCACAAGACTGCCATTTGGATTAAAGAATGCCCCCTCAGTATTCCAACGGGCCCTAGATGACATTCTTCGCCATCAAATTGGCAAAATTTGCTACGTCTATATCGTCGATATAGTTGTTTTCAGTAACTCCGAAGAGGAGCACACCCTCCACCTGCAAGAAATTTTTAAAACGCTCGAAAATGCGAACATGAAAATTCAGCTGGACAAATGCCATTTTTACAGGGACTCCGTAGAGCTCCTAGGATTTATTATATCCTCAAAAGGCATAACAAAAAATCCCGCAAAGGTAGAAGCAGTTGCAAAAATACCTTACCCACAAAATATAAAACAACTCCGCTCATTCCTAGGTCTCTCAGGATATTACCGCCGCTTCATAAAAGATTATGCTAAGTTGGCAAAACCTCTAACCTTACTTCTAAGAGGGGAAGAAGGCCGCATATCTAAAAACAAGTCAGCCAAAATAAATATAGACTTGAACGATGAGGCAAAAGATGCCTTCAACAAAATAAAAAAATCCCTTATATCTGATGACGTTATTCTCTCATACCCTGACTTCAGTAAAGAGTTCCATTTAACCACCGATGCCTCAAATTATGCCATCGGTGCAGTCCTTTCCCAAGATCAAAAACCAATCGCCTTCATTTCGCGAACACTTACCAAGACTGTAGAATCCTACGCTGCGAACGAGAAAGAGTTCCTAGCTATAATATGGGCCTTGAATAATTTTAGAAACTATCTGTACGGCTCAGCAAGAGTTAAAATATTCACGGATCACCAGCCGCTAACGCATGCCCTAAGCAATAAAAACAACAATTCCAAAATGAAGCGCTGGAAAGCCATCCTTGAAGAATATAATCACGAGCTTCTGTATAAACCTGGCACAACTAATGTCGTAACCGATGCGCTATCAAGGATGCCAGGTGAACCTATAAATTCCCTATCAGTATCCCAACACAGCGACGAAAGCTCATCGCATAACCTAATCCCATCCGTAGAAACACCAATAAACGTATTCAAAAACCAAATTTTTTTTAATATAGCCGCACTAAGAAATAAGCAGGCGAAAGATCTCGCCTACCATAACAAATCCAGGCACCCCATTAAAGCGTATAATCCGGGTGACACCATTTATGTCAAAATAAACAAACGGTTAGGATCCAAAATCTCAAAAAAATTTAAAAAAGAAATAATAAGGCAAGACCGGAATTCAACAGTCCTGACAGAATCAGGAAGAATTATACACAAAAGCAACATAAAAAACCAAAATTAATTTTTCCTTTCCTTATTTACCCAGTAACAAAAAAATTAATTTTTCCCTTCCAGATTCCTCCTCATTTACCCGATAACCGCATCAATAGACATTTACGACTACTCCACTGCACAACTAGTCACGATAAATGACGGACTTGCCAAAATTCAGAACGGAGCCTTTAGACTAATACACGTAATCGACCTCAACAAATACGAACAATTCCTGACGGACATGTACAGTTTCACCTCCTCTGACATCCCTAAGGACACAATCCTATACCCCCTATTAAAACACGAATTAACACAATCCCTGCAAATTTTAGAAACAATAAAACCTGTCGGAAAAAAACAAAAAAAAAGATCCATAAACATTTTAGGAACGGCTTGGAAATGCATTGCCGGAAGCCCCGATCACGAAGATCTGGAGGCAATAAACAATAATTTTAATAAAATCAATAGTAACAATAATAAACAAGTATTAATAAGTAATAGTAGTTGTATTCCTAGAGTAATTAATAGTTTAAATTCATCGTGCACCATAACGAACGGCCAACACATCCAAGAAATTGAAGAGGTAAAACCCGGTACATTATTGCTAAATGGCTTCAAAGGCGAAATACAAGCTGACGGAATGCAAAAAAATGTGTCAGGGACACACCTTATTAATTTTCATAACTCAACGTTACAGATAAATAACCAATTCTACATTAATTACGATTTGATTCCGCTGCCTGCTATTCCAGCAGTCCTACAACCTGCACCAATTGAAAAAAACCGAATCGAGTTACTTTCCCTGGAAGCTTTAAAAGAATTCCATATCGACAACATAAGAAGAATAAATATCCTCAAAACAGCAACAATATCCAATAGCTCACTTTCACTTGGAGCAGTTGCAACTACAATAATTGCCATTATAATTTTTTGCAAATTTTGGAGAAAGCACCAAACCAAAATAATAATATCTCCGATTCCAGAAACTCACCAAATTCCTTTGGCAAATATAAACTTAGATAAAACTAAGGAGCATCCTAATGATCAGAATACTTACATAAACTTCAACAACCTACCCTATTTCTAATAAACGCTCGAGGACGATCGTTTTTACGAGGGGAAGTGTTAACATGGAACACGTTAACATTTGCTGATCGATACTTTGAGTGATCAGCAAAAGCACAACAATAAGAGCGGAAGTGCAGCTTGGGTTGCACAATGTTTCCCATAGTAAAAGCCAGACGCACCGTCAGCAACAGGAAGCCACCTTCAACACGCGCAGCCCAGTTTGGCAAATTCAGAGAATCAGCGTCAACGTTTGGCCGGTGCTAGTAGGTTAGCTTTTAAGTAATTCCAATTGTAAAATTTAGTCTTAGTCTTGCTGCTTATAAATAAAGGTTGACAACAACCCAACTTTAAAAAATATTTTTTTTTGAGGATTTTCACATAAAATCCCGTAACTTACACATATAAAAATACAAACTACCGGTCCAAATAAAAAATAAAAAGAAAAAACAACGTTAAGTTCAAATCAACCTAGAGCAACGAACTTTGGTAAATTTTTGCCACTCAATATTTATTTTACCGGTGCAGTCAAAAGATTAGTCGTATATTAATATTCATATGAAAAAGCATTCATACCCATGAACCCTCTCAGCTCTCGTATATTTTGCAGCAGCCAAATATCCACCCGCAACAAATCAAGTGCATTGGCACTGCAGTTAAAAAGGCATTGTTGATACACCGCAGTTGTCAAAGGCAATATTAGGTTTTACACACATACATATATATATACACATTTATATACCCAACTCTGCTTGTACTCAGACGCGCTGAGACAAGTATATAGATAGATAGTGAAAGTAACCCAGCGAACAAAAGACCGGTCCCTGAAGAGAAAAGATAACCCAGCGAACATTTTGAGGGCAATATTTTTTAACTTTAGGACTGATAAAGGTTCTCACTTCTTGTAAATAATAATGGAAGACTCTTCAAAAGAACAACAAAAATTAACCCCGGCAGACCAACGCCTGCAGGAATTTATATATGACGGTAACCAATTAGAGGTTTATTGTTCAACATGGTCCCCCTCACAAGCAACCGATTCATCAGAGAGTATGCTTAAGGTTAAACTAGAAGACCTTGATAAAATTTGGACAAATGTGTTAGGATCCCATAGAGAAGTCAGCTTCTCCGATAATTATGCAGATGTAAGCGGTTCGGTCGAGCAAAAATTTGCAAAATGCATGGAAACGTACCAAACATGCAAATCTGAAATCTTAGAAGCACTACAGCTTTTTAGTGTTGTTAATAGAGGTCAACATGCAGGTCAGCCCCAACCCACAAATGAATCGAACCAACATGGTTATTACCTTAAAGTACCACCTTGCGATACCGAAATCTTTCACGAAGGATATGAAGACTGGCCGTCGTTTAGGGATATGTTCACGGCAGTCTATAAGAACCACCCTAAATTATCACCTGCGCAAAAACTATACCATTTGCGCCTGAAAACAATGGGCCAAGCGGGGCCCATGGTCAAACAATACCCTCTGAGTGATGATAATTTCGAGCTTGCCTGGGAAGCATTAAGGTCGAGGTACGAGAACAAAAGGATACTCGTCGACAACCAGCTCAAAACTTTATTTAACCTGCCCACAATCTTCGCCGAAAATGGAGAGCAGCTACAGAAGATGCAGACAACAATCAACAATTGCATGTCAACCCTAAATACGCAAGGAATCCCAACGACGGATTGGGACCCCATCCTGGTATACCTGTGCTCATCCAAGCTGCCGAGTGAGAGTCTTGCACTTTGGGAACAATCACTCAGTTCCCGGAAGGAGCTGCCACGGTGGGACGATATGAATAAATTTCTCACTAGCAGGTACGAGGTAGTCGAGAGGTTAAGTACCTATAGACCAGGCAAAGCCAAACCCCAGTTTTCGAGCTTTACACCAAGGGCCATGAATCAAAACTCGATCCAACCCAGCAACAACAGGACCCACGCATATCACACGGAGTTCAATAGAACGGTTTCGTGTAGACTATGCAATCAATATCATGCGGTCAAATCTTGCGTTAGGTTCAGGAACCTATCGACAGCAGACCGCATAGCCTTTGTCAGGGAAAATGGGTACTGCGAAAACTGCCTTTCGATCTCGCATCCCACGAATGAATGTCAGAGCAGTTTTACGTGCGTTTATTGCCAAAAACGTCATCATTCCTTACTGCATTTCCAGCCAAAACCCCAACAAACACAAACAAACGCCAGAACTCCAAATGCCCAAACCGGCTACCGTAGGAGAACGGACAACGAGCAGCCTTCCAGCTATCAACAGTATGAGGACACAACCCAGGTTTCTAGTCACTTTTCGAGTAATCAAGAAACAACCCTACTCCCAACAGCAATAGTATCAGTATACTTTGCGGGCGAAGTTCATAAAATTCGTGCCTCAATAGACCAAGGTTCGCAAAAGACATTTGTATCATCCCGTATACAAAAGGTCCTTGGTCTACCCACAAAGGAGTCTCTGCACCAGATATCTGGAATGGGGGGAATGGTGGTGAATAATGCCAATAAAGTCTGCAAAATAACATTTTGTTCGGCTGATCTAACCCAAAAACTAGATGCACAAGCAATAATTTTGCCAAAACTTACTCATTTCCTTCCCACCGTAAGAGTTTCAAGCATTGATCTCGAAGAATTGCCAAATTTAACGTTAGCCGACCCACAATGTACAATACCATCGAAAATCGACGTAGTAATCGGTAGCGATATCACCCCACAAATCCTCATCGAAGGGCTACAACATAATGTTAGCGGAACATTAATCGCCCAAAACACAATATTTGGATGGATATTGAGCGGCCCAGTCGCTGAACGAGTATCAACGTTTAGCACCAATGTCACGGAATGTACCGACGACACCCTAAATCAACTTTTGAGACGATTCTGGGAACAGGAGGGAGTTCACCAGACCCAGCAGCGATCAGAAGAGGATTAGAAATGAATTAGACATTTTCGTTGACGGCACTAAGCTACCAACTGTCAGCCACCCAAAGTTATTAGGGATGACATTGGATAATACTTTCTCATTTGCTGGTCATGTGTCTGCAATGGTCTCAAAGGTACGTGGTCGCAACAAGATCCTCAAGTCACTTGCCGGCAGTACTTGGGGAAAAGACAAAGAAACGTTGTTGACTACATATAAGGCCATTGGCCGACCAGTCTTTGACTATGCTGCACCCATATGGTCGCCTAATGTACATAACACCAACTGGACGAAGTTACAAGTCTGCCAAAATACTGCCATCAGAACTGCTACGGGATGTCTCCTCATGTCTTCCGAGTCTCACCTCCATCAGGAGGCAAAACTGCTCAATGTAAAAGAGCATGCGGAAATGCTGAGCAAGCAATTCCTTCTGAACTGCCACAAGCCAGCACATCCAAACCGTCATCTTTTGGACATAGATCCGCCCCCGAGAGACATAAGGAAACATCTCCGTAAACATTATGATGAGATCCGGCATCATATTACCTTGCCGTTTGATCTGCAGAATCATAAGCGGGCTCTAACCGACATCCACACCGAGTCGGTAGATACTTTTGTCGGATCTCTACCTGTGAACCCCGTTCTGAACAGTCCTCCACCGGATATTGCTGAAGAAGAACGCACCTTACCAAGGGAGACAAGAGTTACCCTGGCACAGCTTAGGTCTGGATATAGTGTAAGGTTAAACTCCTACTTGTCCAGACTTAATGACACAATCTCAAACACATGCCCTGCATGTGGTAGGACCCCCCATGATACTCTACATCTCTTCAATTGTTCATTTGAACCCACTCTTCTAACCCCTCTGTCCCTCTGGACAAACCCTGTTGAAACTGCACGTTTCCTTGGACTCCCCTTAGAAGAGCTTGATGAAGATCTTCGGAATGATCATACACTCTAGACAGGGCAATGCATTGTTAACAACAACAACAACATCAGAAGAGGAGGAATACTGCGAAGCATTATATCGGACAACCACGACCCGCGAGAAAGATGGACGGTACAGGGTCAAACTGCCATTTAAGGAAGAATTTCCAGAAAATCTGGCACTCGGACACTCGCGGCCAGCTGCACAGCAGCAGTACATCAGCATTGAACGAACCCTCGAAAGAAAACCCGAATTAAGGGACAAGTATTATGAAGTCCTTAATGAATATTTAACCATGGATAACATGGAACCCGCCTCCCCCAAAGAAATAGTTGAGGACGGGAAATATGGCAAAACCTCTAACCTTACTTCTAAGAGGGGAAGAAGGCCGCATATCTAAAAACAAGTCAGCCAAAATAAATATAGACTTGAACGATGAGGCAAAAGATGCCTTCAACAAAATAAAAAAATCCCTTATATCTGATGACGTTATTCTCTCATACCCTGACTTCAGTAAAGAGTTCCATTTAACCACCGATGCCTCAAATTATGCCATCGGTGCAGTCCTTTCCCAAGATCAAAAACCAATCGCCTTCATTTCGCGAACACTTACCAAGACTGTAGAATCCTACGCTGCGAACGAGAAAGAGTTCCTAGCTATAATATGGGCCTTGAATAATTTTAGAAACTATCTGTACGGCTCAGCAAGAGTTAAAATATTCACGGATCACCAGCCGCTAACGCATGCCCTAAGCAATAAAAACAACAATTCCAAAATGAAGCGCTGGAAAGCCATCCTTGAAGAATATAATCACGAGCTTCTGTATAAACCTGGCACAACTAATGTCGTAACCGATGCGCTATCAAGGATGCCAGGTGAACCTATAAATTCCCTATCAGTATCCCAACACAGCGACGAAAGCTCATCGCATAACCTAATCCCATCCGTAGAAACACCAATAAACGTATTCAAAAACCAAATTTTTTTTAATATAGCCGCACTAAGAAATAAGCAGGCGAAAGATCTCGCCTACCATAACAAATCCAGGCACCCCATTAAAGCGTATAATCCGGGTGACACCATTTATGTCAAAATAAACAAACGGTTAGGATCCAAAATCTCAAAAAAATTTAAAAAAGAAATAATAAGGCAAGACCGGAATTCAACAGTCCTGACAGAATCAGGAAGAATTATACACAAAAGCAACATAAAAAACCAAAATTAATTTTTCCTTTCCTTATTTACCCAGTAACAAAAAAATTAATTTTTCCCTTCCAGATTCCTCCTCATTTACCCGATAACCGCATCAATAGACATTTACGACTACTCCACTGCACAACTAGTCACGATAAATGACGGACTTGCCAAAATTCAGAACGGAGCCTTTAGACTAATACACGTAATCGACCTCAACAAATACGAACAATTCCTGACGGACATGTACAGTTTCACCTCCTCTGACATCCCTAAGGACACAATCCTATACCCCCTATTAAAACACGAATTAACACAATCCCTGCAAATTTTAGAAACAATAAAACCTGTCGGAAAAAAACAAAAAAAAAGATCCATAAACATTTTAGGAACGGCTTGGAAATGCATTGCCGGAAGCCCCGATCACGAAGATCTGGAGGCAATAAACAATAATTTTAATAAAATCAATAGTAACAATAATAAACAAGTATTAATAAGTAATAGTAGTTGTATTCCTAGAGTAATTAATAGTTTAAATTCATCGTGCACCATAACGAACGGCCAACACATCCAAGAAATTGAAGAGGTAAAACCCGGTACATTATTGCTAAATGGCTTCAAAGGCGAAATACAAGCTGACGGAATGCAAAAAAATGTGTCAGGGACACACCTTATTAATTTTCATAACTCAACGTTACAGATAAATAACCAATTCTACATTAATTACGATTTGATTCCGCTGCCTGCTATTCCAGCAGTCCTACAACCTGCACCAATTGAAAAAAACCGAATCGAGTTACTTTCCCTGGAAGCTTTAAAAGAATTCCATATCGACAACATAAGAAGAATAAATATCCTCAAAACAGCAACAATATCCAATAGCTCACTTTCACTTGGAGCAGTTGCAACTACAATAATTGCCATTATAATTTTTTGCAAATTTTGGAGAAAGCACCAAACCAAAATAATAATATCTCCGATTCCAGAAACTCACCAAATTCCTTTGGCAAATATAAACTTAGATAAAACTAAGGAGCATCCTAATGATCAGAATACTTACATAAACTTCAACAACCTACCCTATTTCTAATAAACGCTCGAGGACGATCGTTTTTACGAGGGGAAGTGTTAACATGGAACACGTTAACATTTGCTGATCGATACTTTGAGTGATCAGCAAAAGCACAACAATAAGAGCGGAAGTGCAGCTTGGGTTGCACAATGTTTCCCATAGTAAAAGCCAGACGCACCGTCAGCAACAGGAAGCCACCTTCAACACGCGCAGCCCAGTTTGGCAAATTCAGAGAATCAGCGTCAACGTTTGGCCGGTGCTAGTAGGTTAGCTTTTAAGTAATTCCAATTGTAAAATTTAGTCTTAGTCTTGCTGCTTATAAATAAAGGTTGACAACAACCCAACTTTAAAAAATATTTTTTTTTGAGGATTTTCACATAAAATCCCGTAACTTACACATATAAAAATACAAACTACCGGTCCAAATAAAAAATAAAAAGAAAAAACAACGTTAAGTTCAAATCAACCTAGAGCAACGAACTTTGGTAAATTTTTGCCACTCAATATTTATTTTACCGGTGCAGTCAAAAGATTAGTCGTATATTAATATTCATATGAAAAAGCATTCATACCCATGAACCCTCTCAGCTCTCGTATATTTTGCAGCAGCCAAATATCCACCCGCAACAAATCAAGTGCATTGGCACTGCAGTTAAAAAGGCATTGTTGATACACCGCAGTTGTCAAAGGCAATATTAGGTTTTACACACATACATATATATATACACATTTATATACCCAACTCTGCTTGTACTCAGACGCGCTGAGACAAGTATATAGATAGATAGTGAAAGTAACCCAGCGAACAAAAGACCGGTCCCTGAAGAGAAAAGATAACCCAGCGAACATTTTGAGGGCAATATTTTTTAACTTTAGGACTGATAAAGGTTCTCACTTCTTGTAAATAATAATGGAAGACTCTTCAAAAGAACAACAAAAATTAACCCCGGCAGACCAACGCCTGCAGGAATTTATATATGACGGTAACCAATTAGAGGTTTATTGTTCAACATGGTCCCCCTCACAAGCAACCGATTCATCAGAGAGTATGCTTAAGGTTAAACTAGAAGACCTTGATAAAATTTGGACAAATGTGTTAGGATCCCATAGAGAAGTCAGCTTCTCCGATAATTATGCAGATGTAAGCGGTTCGGTCGAGCAAAAATTTGCAAAATGCATGGAAACGTACCAAACATGCAAATCTGAAATCTTAGAAGCACTACAGCTTTTTAGTGTTGTTAATAGAGGTCAACATGCAGGTCAGCCCCAACCCACAAATGAATCGAACCAACATGGTTATTACCTTAAAGTACCACCTTGCGATACCGAAATCTTTCACGAAGGATATGAAGACTGGCCGTCGTTTAGGGATATGTTCACGGCAGTCTATAAGAACCACCCTAAATTATCACCTGCGCAAAAACTATACCATTTGCGCCTGAAAACAATGGGCCAAGCGGGGCCCATGGTCAAACAATACCCTCTGAGTGATGATAATTTCGAGCTTGCCTGGGAAGCATTAAGGTCGAGGTACGAGAACAAAAGGATACTCGTCGACAACCAGCTCAAAACTTTATTTAACCTGCCCACAATCTTCGCCGAAAATGGAGAGCAGCTACAGAAGATGCAGACAACAATCAACAATTGCATGTCAACCCTAAATACGCAAGGAATCCCAACGACGGATTGGGACCCCATCCTGGTATACCTGTGCTCATCCAAGCTGCCGAGTGAGAGTCTTGCACTTTGGGAACAATCACTCAGTTCCCGGAAGGAGCTGCCACGGTGGGACGATATGAATAAATTTCTCACTAGCAGGTACGAGGTAGTCGAGAGGTTAAGTACCTATAGACCAGGCAAAGCCAAACCCCAGTTTTCGAGCTTTACACCAAGGGCCATGAATCAAAACTCGATCCAACCCAGCAACAACAGGACCCACGCATATCACACGGAGTTCAATAGAACGGTTTCGTGTAGACTATGCAATCAATATCATGCGGTCAAATCTTGCGTTAGGTTCAGGAACCTATCGACAGCAGACCGCATAGCCTTTGTCAGGGAAAATGGGTACTGCGAAAACTGCCTTTCGATCTCGCATCCCACGAATGAATGTCAGAGCAGTTTTACGTGCGTTTATTGCCAAAAACGTCATCATTCCTTACTGCATTTCCAGCCAAAACCCCAACAAACACAAACAAACGCCAGAACTCCAAATGCCCAAACCGGCTACCGTAGGAGAACGGACAACGAGCAGCCTTCCAGCTATCAACAGTATGAGGACACAACCCAGGTTTCTAGTCACTTTTCGAGTAATCAAGAAACAACCCTACTCCCAACAGCAATAGTATCAGTATACTTTGCGGGCGAAGTTCATAAAATTCGTGCCTCAATAGACCAAGGTTCGCAAAAGACATTTGTATCATCCCGTATACAAAAGGTCCTTGGTCTACCCACAAAGGAGTCTCTGCACCAGATATCTGGAATGGGGGGAATGGTGGTGAATAATGCCAATAAAGTCTGCAAAATAACATTTTGTTCGGCTGATCTAACCCAAAAACTAGATGCACAAGCAATAATTTTGCCAAAACTTACTCATTTCCTTCCCACCGTAAGAGTTTCAAGCATTGATCTCGAAGAATTGCCAAATTTAACGTTAGCCGACCCACAATGTACAATACCATCGAAAATCGACGTAGTAATCGGTAGCGATATCACCCCACAAATCCTCATCGAAGGGCTACAACATAATGTTAGCGGAACATTAATCGCCCAAAACACAATATTTGGATGGATATTGAGCGGCCCAGTCGCTGAACGAGTATCAACGTTTAGCACCAATGTCACGGAATGTACCGACGACACCCTAAATCAACTTTTGAGACGATTCTGGGAACAGGAGGGAGTTCACCAGACCCAGCAGCGATCAGAAGAGGATTAGAAATGAATTAGACATTTTCGTTGACGGCACTAAGCTACCAACTGTCAGCCACCCAAAGTTATTAGGGATGACATTGGATAATACTTTCTCATTTGCTGGTCATGTGTCTGGTCTGCAATGGTCTCAAAGGTACGTGGTCGCAACAAGATCCTCAAGTCACTTGCCGGCAGTACTTGGGGAAAAGACAAAGAAACGTTGTTGACTACATATAAGGCCATTGGCCGACCAGTCTTTGACTATGCTGCACCCATATGGTCGCCTAATGTACATAACACCAACTGGACGAAGTTACAAGTCTGCCAAAATACTGCCATCAGAACTGCTACGGGATGTCTCCTCATGTCTTCCGAGTCTCACCTCCATCAGGAGGCAAAACTGCTCAATGTAAAAGAGCATGCGGAAATGCTGAGCAAGCAATTCCTTCTGAACTGCCACAAGCCAGCACATCCAAACCGTCATCTTTTGGACATAGATCCGCCCCCGAGAGACATAAGGAAACATCTCCGTAAACATTATGATGAGATCCGGCATCATATTACCTTGCCGTTTGATCTGCAGAATCATAAGCGGGCTCTAACCGACATCCACACCGAGTCGGTAGATACTTTTGTCGGATCTCTACCTGTGAACCCCGTTCTGAACAGTCCTCCACCGGATATTGCTGAAGAAGAACGCACCTTACCAAGGGAGACAAGAGTTACCCTGGCACAGCTTAGGTCTGGATATAGTGTAAGGTTAAACTCCTACTTGTCCAGACTTAATGACACAATCTCAAACACATGCCCTGCATGTGGTAGGACCCCCCATGATACTCTACATCTCTTCAATTGTTCATTTGAACCCACTCTTCTAACCCCTCTGTCCCTCTGGACAAACCCTGTTGAAACTGCACGTTTCCTTGGACTCCCCTTAGAAGAGCTTGATGAAGATCTTCGGAATGATCATACACTCTAGACAGGGCAATGCATTGTTAACAACAACAACAACATCAGAAGAGGAGGAATACTGCGAAGCATTATATCGGACAACCACGACCCGCGAGAAAGATGGACGGTACAGGGTCAAACTGCCATTTAAGGAAGAATTTCCAGAAAATCTGGCACTCGGACACTCGCGGCCAGCTGCACAGCAGCAGTACATCAGCATTGAACGAACCCTCGAAAGAAAACCCGAATTAAGGGACAAGTATTATGAAGTCCTTAATGAATATTTAACCATGGATAACATGGAACCCGCCTCCCCCAAAGAAATAGTTGAGGACGGGAAATATTTATCGTTTTATTTGCCCCATCATGCAGTCATAAAACCTGACAGCAAAACCAACAAGGTACGAGTCGTTTTCAACGCGTCAAAAATGTCCCATTCTGGTAATTCATTGAACGACGTTCTTCACACAGGTCCCTTACTCCAAAACGATTTAATGCTGGCTATACTGAAATGGCGCTTATATAAATTTGTTTTTAACGGCGATATTGAGAAAATGTATCGCCAAATACTTGTCCACAAGGGAGATGAAGACTTTCAGCGAATAGTCTTTCGCAAACACCCAACTCTGCCGATACAGGATTTTCGGCTGAAAACAGTCACATTCGGGGTGAATTGCGCGCCATATTTGGCGATCCGAACCCTACACCAACTCGCCGAAGACTGTCAGGACGAATATCCTCTCGCAAAAAACATACTACTCCATGAAACGTATGTTGATGATATTTTGTCAGGCGGTCATGATATACAGTCCACTGTGAAATCCATGACACAAGTTATCGAAGCCTTAAGATCAGCAGGGTTCCCTTTGAGGAAGATGTCGGCAAACCACCCTGAAATTTTGAAACCCATTGCCGAACCTGATTTGCTAGATGTAGACTTTCTCAAATTCCACGATTCCAGTTCTACAAAAACGCTGGGAATTCAATGGAACGCACTGACAGACACCTTTACATATACGTACGACCCACTGTCAGCGGAATCGACGAAAACTAAGAGGCAGATTTTATCAGCAGTAGCGAAATTGTTTGACCCCGCAGGATGGCTATCGCCAATAATGATCCTTGCAAAAATGTTACTCCAGCAGCTCTGGATGGAAGGCACGGATTGGGACGAGGACGTTAAGCCCGGGGCCTTCCAAAAACGGACTGCCTTTCATGAAAACTTAACCCACATCAAACACATTAAGATTCCTCGGTGGCTACAGTATTCCCCCGACACACACATTCAACTGCATGGATTCTCAGACGCTTCGGAAAAGGCATTTTGTGCGTGTGTATATTTACGGGTACAGACCCATGAGAACATTATCTCATCACATTTGCTAGCTGCAAAGAGCAAAGTAGCACCCGTTCAAACCGTGAGTCTTCCACGGTTAGAACTCTGTGGAGCAGTTTTACTCTCCAAACTGGTGAAACAGCTTCGAAGGGAGCTGGATCTAACATCACATGACCTTATTCTTTGGTGCGATTCCGCCATCGTGTTAGCATGGTTAGAAAAACCGCCCCATACCTGGAAAACCTACATCGCAAACCGAACATCGGAAATTTTGGAAAATGTTGGAAATGCTAGCTGGCGACACATTCCCAGCAGTGACAACCCAGCGGATTTAGGTACTCGGATTTGGTAGAATGTCCATTATGGTGGAAAGGCCCCAATTGGCTTAGCAGGGCACCCACGACGTGGCCAACCAAGGTTTCCCATCACCCAGCTCCACCGGAACAACGGCACGTCGAGGTATTCCACATCCTGAATGAGGAAAAGGCGGATCTGCTCGACCGATTTTCATCGTTTTCTCGAACACTCAGAGTAGTTGCTTACATGTATCGGTTCATCCGGAAAGCACGAAAACACCATGTTCCGACCACTGTCAATCTCACGCAAACCGAAGTGAATGAGGCAAAGAAGAAAATTATCCTCCAAACACAAAGGATTCATTATGGAGATACGATAGCTGCACTGCAAGCGTCAATGCCCCTAAACAAAAAGAGCACCCTTTTGACTTTGAACCCCATGTTGGATCAATCAGGTATAATGCGAGTAAATGGTAGACTTGCTCATGCCGCCGTCAGCTATAATGAACGGCACCCAATTATTGTACCCGAAACCTCTCGATTTTGCTCTCTCCTGTTGGACTTCCTCCATTCGAACCTACTCCATGCCGAAAAGCAACTTCTGGTCCGGATGGTACAGCAAGAGTATTACATACCTCGTTTGAAGCAGAAAGCGAAAAAGTGCATTTTTCACTGCAAAACCTGCACCATCTATAAACAGCAGATGAAATCGCAGATCATGGCAGCCTTGCCACCCGAGAGGGCAACCTACTCATTACCTTTCCACACGACAGGAGTCGGCTTCGCTGGCCCTTTTTTGGTAAAAACCTCCCCCCTGCGCCGAGCATCGTACGTGAAAGCCTATGTTTGCGTGTTCGTCTGTTTTTCTACCAAAGCGGTTCATTTAGAAGCATGTTCGGACCTTACCACGAATGCCTTCCACGCAGCCTTTGCGCGATTTACTGGCCGTCGTGGCCTACCCAGCCAGATAGTTTCTGACAACGGGAAAACGTTCGTTGGCGCACAACGCGCATTACAACGGGAGTTCGCCACCTTCCTCAAGGAAGTCGCTACAGATGTTGCAGAAAAATACGCCCTTCATGGGGTCTCCTGGAAATTCATTCCACCATACGGTCCCCACATGGGCGGTCTTTGGGAAGCGGCCGTTAAAAGTTTCAAAACGCACTTTACGAAAGTGGCAGGAAACCAGAAGTTCTCGTTTGAAGAGCTCACTACCCTTCTAGTGCGAATTGAGGCGGTACTCAATTCCAGACCACTCTCCCCTATGTCCGAGGACCCACTGGGCATTTTTTGCGGGGCGCAGCACTTTTGTCATTGCCGGAGCCGACAGCGGAACACCTTACTTTGGTCAACAAATGGCAGAAACTTAAAGTGCTCCATCATCAATTCAGCACGCGATGGAAAACCGAATATCTGAAGGAGCTGCAGAAGCGGTACAAATGAAAATTCCCTCAGCGAAATCTTCAGGTTGGTGATTTAGTCGTAGTAAAGGATGATTTGCTACCCCCGAACGAATGGCGCTTGGGCCGCGTAACCACTTTACACCCGGGATCGGATAACAATGTCCGCGTCGTTGAACTTAAAACTCAAACATTGCCAAACTGTGCGTGTTGCCAACTGCCTTAACTGTGCCAACGTGTCACACCCTATCCTTCATGCCATGTCCTTTAGATTTTCCCCAAGATGTATATGATATACAGATCTCCTTCAACCCATTGCTTAGAAATTTTGTTTCTGCTCTTATCGTTACAGCACCCGCAGAACCACCGATATGCACAAGTGTCGCCTATGCGGCCAGCGCCACGTGTTGAGGCAGTGCCGGGCGTTTCTCGCTATGCAACCCGAGGAGCGGTACGAGTGCGCGAAAACCCACCGGTACTGTCTCAACTGTCTCGCTGTGTCGCACACCACCGGGGCATGCGACTCCCCATCCAGCTGTCGAAAATGCTCGCTGGGCCATCATACCCTCTTGCACCGGGCGCGTACACCTGTCAGCACCCGGCGCACAGACACCGCTCGAGGGTCACGTCCACAACATCGGCAAAGAGCCGTTCGGCTCGGCAACGCCAAGAAAAAATGCGAAAATTAGTATCCGAAGCACGGGAGGCCTTGGACAAGGTCGACGCAGCGCTAACTGCCGCCACGAATCGAGCCGGGGGGGGAGCATGTTGAAGACATGATCCAATTTTCGGACTAAGCGCAACGGTCTGGCAACGCCCAGCCAGTGCAGCCAAGCGCAGACAACGCAGCTCAGCTGTGCAAGCCAACCGCCGAAGTTTTAGTTTTTACGTAAACTACCCGCCCGCACGCCGCGCGCTCGTGAAATTTCTCGGAAACTTAGTGTTTCAATTGTTTATAAAATTAAAACTGAATTCAACGTAACATTAAGAAACAAAGTGTACAAACAATTAAAACTGAATTGAACTTAACATTAAGAAACAAAGTGTACAAACAATTAAAAGTGAATTAAACCTAAAATAAAGATAATAATAAGGAATAAGATACAGAAAGAAAAGAAAAGAAAAGAAAAGAAAAGAAAAGAAAAGAAAAGAAAAGAAAAGAAAAGAAAAGAAAAGAAAAAAAGGAAAGGAAAAGAAAAGAAAAGAAAAGAAAAGAAAAGAAAAGAAAAGAAAAGAAAAGAAAAGAAAAGAAAAGAAAAGAAAAGAAAAGAAAAGAAAAGAAAAGAAAAGAAAAGAAAAGAAAAGAAAAGAAAAGAAAAGAAAAGAAAAGAAAAGAAAAGAAAAGAAAAGAAAAGAAAAGAAAAGAAAAGAAAAGAAAAGAAAAGAAAAGAAAAGAAAAGAAAAGAAAAGAAAAGAAAAGAAAAGAAAAGAAAAGAAAAGAAAAGAAAAGTTAAGGAAAGGAAAGGAACGGAAAGGAAAGGAAAGGAATGGAAAGGAAAGGAAAGGAAAGGAAAGGAAAGGAAAGGAAAGGAAAGGAAAGGAAATGAAATGAAAGGAAAGGAAAGGAAAGGAAAGGAAAGGAAAGAAAGATTGTCGAATAATTTTTATTTAATTTTCTGTTTTTTTTTTTTATATAGAAGAAATTTCAACCCTTTCCAATGTTAGTGCTATATTCACAAAAAAGACATGTTCACATCACAAATATTTACAAATCCAACATGCAACCAAGTGTACGTAACAGTTCTTTTAGTCGTTTTTTATAACATTTTCGTCATCTTGAGTGCCACATCACACACAGTCGAAGGCAATGAGCAGAAAGGCACATTCCTTTAAATAAACTGAGCGTTAAGGTTGTTGGATTTGAACGATAATCGATGAGATGATTTTACAGTAGCCCTAAACGAAGCACTTAACATTTGCTTTTGCACATACGCACACTGGAATACGTATATACATATGTATGTTATATACATTGGCAAATATTGGTTTACTTAACGCCATTCGGTCATACTTACACACGTCCTTTCATACGTACGAGTATTAAGCATGCGCGCGTATGCACGAACACAAACGCCTTTAGGCGATAATCCGCTTTAATAGGTTTTTGTGTAATTTACAAGTTTGTGATAAGCACAAAATCACACATCCAAGTATCCTTCAAATACCAAAAACTGCTCTAAACCGCTATAAAGGTTTCATTGATGATGGTCATGATTGCGTTTGAGATGATGTTGTTAGTAATGAATTGGTAGATTAAAGTAATGTGCTAATGTGCTTGGCAAAAAGCATTGTACTTGTAATGAATACTGCCGGTTAACCAAACCTTAGATTTTGTTGTAATGCTTCAATTAATATGTGAACTTATGAAGGAGGTAAACGTGTGTTATGAATTTGTTTGAATGATTTCGCCATCAGTGATTACTAGAACGGGAACGGATATCGAGCCGGAATATATTTAGCTGAATAAAATATAACTTTCGACATTTACTGAATTTTACCCACATGTCATATGTGAGCTACTTAAGGGTTCAGAAATATTCCCAAAATTATAGAAATCGGACCGTACGTCACTTGGACATGATGAAAATATTTTAATCTAAGAATTAAGTTAAAAAAAAATTTGGGTCAAAAATGGGTTAATGCGTTGTCGTATAAGTGTTAAGATTCTTGGGATTTACTATTTTAGTATCGATTCAAGAAAATTTAATTCGAAACTAAAATAAAAAAAACTAGGTCACCAACGGGTTAACCCATGACCGTCAATGGGTTAAGATGATATATATTAACTGCTTTAGTGCAGATAAAGCGATTCTGATGGTAAAAAGTTGATTTCAGAATTTTGAGCGTCCCCATATCGTCGCTCCCAACGAAGACTAACACGGTTGAGTTTTCTGCGTCGAAGACTAACACACTTCGTTTTCTGCGTGGAAGACTAACACACTTCAGTTTTCTGCGTCGAAGACTAACACTCTTCGTTCTCTGCGTGGAAGACTAACACACTTCAGTTTTCTGCGTGGAAGACTAACACTCTTCAGTTTTCTGCGTCGAAGACTAACACACTTCGTTCTCTGCGTGGAAGATTAACACACTTCAGTTTTCTGCATCGAAGACTAACAAACTTCGTTCTCTGCGTCGAAGACTAACACATATACATATGTACACATTTAAATCGAATCAAAAATATTATATTATTATAATATTACAAAAATGTTTAATCCGTTAGAAGGCGGTCGCCGTGGTGTAGCGGTTAGGTGTTCGGCCTTCTACACCAAGTCATGGCGGATCAATGCCCGGCAAAAGTAACATCAAAAATTATTTAGACAGAGAATTTTTCTAGACGGGGTCGCCCCTTGGCAGTATTTCCGGGTGTATTTCTGCCATGAGAAGCTTCTCAGCAAAAACTCATTAGCTTCGCAAGTGTTGTTCGGAATCGGCTAAAAACTGTAGGTCCCACCAACTTGTAGGAAAAAACACAAAAGCAACACACCGCAAGTTGGAAAGAGAAACTCGGCGAAAATCTCGTTAAAGGTTATGATAACCTGTTGGTATATCGCCGCCATTCGTATTTTTTTCGTAAAAAATTAGTATATACTTGACAGCAGGTTACAATTCCATAGACTTTTTGTTGGCCTGAACTTGCCAGCAGTCTATTAAAAACATCTGCGTTGAAATCCTATAACTTTCCTAAAAACCATAAACCTGTATGTGCTGTATCGTAATTTCGTATTAGGTACAAAAAATAAATAATTTTTTTTGATTCTCCATGGTATGGTCTGAACTTTACCCCCTTCGACACGCCTTAGTCGTTTCCAATCGGGACCAGATTTTGCTGTGATATCTTCGACCATAGTGCTACCGATTTCGAGTATTAGATAAAAAGAAAAATTACTTTTATTTTTTGAGTCTCCATAGAGCAATCTGTACTTTGACCCCCTGCGATACGCCTAAACCATCACCAATCGGGTTATAAATTTTTGTGCGATATAGTTGACCGTGGTGCAACCGATCTAGGGGGTGATCCTGGAAAAAATACTACATTTGATTATAAGGACCACCCTAATGTACCTACTTGGACACAAATAGTAGTTTGTGTATACTTTTTCCATCATCCGCTTATCGCATTTTTACCATTCCTATCACCCATTATACTTTGCGCCAACCCACACGCATGCTTATTCATCTGGCTTTGGCGGAAAATTGATTCCTTTTATCCTTTGTATGTGTTTGTAAGCCCACTTAAGTTGTTTATTTAACTTGAGTACGCTTTATGCTGTTTTTTGTATAAATCCGTTTAGTTAAAATTTTTTTTTGTACCTTAGCAGGCTTTTATAATTTGCAATCAATACACACTTAAATGCATGTGCGTGGAGTGTGTGGTTGTAGTTGTCAGCTCAGCGTAGTAAATCAATAAATAAATTCCATGGGAAGTACTTAATTTGTTACTAGTACTTATCTAGTTCAAAGACAAAAAACTCAGCATGAATTCATCGGCTTATTTCGAGAAAACGAGATACATCACATACCAATAATGGCACCAGTTTCGAACCAGAAATTTGCCCTACTGGGATGGGTAACGTTTACTATTATACCAACATAAATTTATAGGTAATCGTTCACCACTTTTCTGCAAAATTTACATTTTCTTTGCGCTTTATGTATATCGTCGGAAAAAGTACAAAACGGCACATCGCAATTCTGCAAAACCGCACATACGTAGCCGCACAAATTTTAGAGGAGACACTGAAAACTAACTAACTTTTCACATTCTCACATAGATACGATTGGAAAGAACAATGCCTGGAGCTGAAAAAAACACTAGCTACCAGAGTTAACTTAATAAGTTATTTATCCAAAAAAACTTTTATCCATGTTAACATTTTAACGTATTTAGTAAACACCCTAGTTTTAAGCAAAATCGACTACGCGCTTTACCTTTATGGGAGGACAATACCATCTACTCTTAATCTTATCAAACCGCTTTATCATAAAGCAGTCAGATCCAGTGTATATGCTTTCCGCACAACTACAACTAAAAATGTACTCACGGAAGCTGGACTTCCTTCAATTGAAAACAGGGTAACAGAAATGGTTCAAAGGATTTTGCCGAAAATCCTTTTTCCTAATAACTCAATAATTGACGATGATGTAAAACGTATACAGTCGTGGAAACGGGGCCGTAAAATAACTTCAGCTATAGCCTCGTCTCTAGATTATGCTTTTGATCTTAATATACCAACAAGCTTAACAAAGCTAAATCCTATAACTCCATCATGGATGCTGCCACCAAACATATGCAACACTTCTTTGTCCGCACTACCAAAAGACACAACCTCAAAAGAAGTTTATATAAGTTCTTTTAATGAGATTAAAACCTCACTAAAAAGCGAAGGATGGAACTTTCTTTACACTGACGGATCTAAAGAAAAAGAAAATTCTACTAGCTATGCCATTGTTCAAGATGATGGACAAGTGGTAGGTTTAAGCCGCCTCGATGAAACTGCCTCCATATTTACTGCAGAAGTGACTGCTATATATACAGCTATTAAACATGCTTTAATCAGTGGCCAGAAAACAGTCGTTTTCAGTGACAGTCTCTCGGTTCTAAAATCTATATCTACATACGATTCACAAAATTGGAACACAATCCAGAAAATAAGGAAAATTATTAAGAATCATCAATCTGAGCTTTTGTTGTTCTGGATACCTAGTCATGTTGGAATCCAGGGCAATGAAAAAGCTGATATGGCAGCAAAATATGCGTGCTCCGCACCAATTACAACTGATGCAAACACTGAAAAAATCGACTTGAAAAGATATCTAAAACTAGTCATAAAAGAAAATAGAAAAACAGATTATTCCAACTATAACCACTATCATTGCACTAATATCAACCGAGATGGAGAACCAACTCAATACCCGACTGATTCGAATAAATACAAAATAAGAATATTCTCAAGACTACGATTAGGACATACAAACGCGACTCATCAATGCCTTTTTGATAGCAGCAAAACTCAATATTGTGAACCATGTGGTGTGCCTATAACCGTTTCCCATATTTTGACCGAATGCCCGTACCTGGCTGACGACAGAAATGCGATATTTGGTAACAACAACACGATTCAAATATTAAAAACCCCTTCATTTAAAAACATCAATGACATGTACCAATATATAAAGAAAACTAAACTAAAATTGTAGACTCACATTTGTATATAATGTATATATGTAAATAAGCAAATATATATTTTTTTAGTTTTAAGATGTAAATAGTTACTTGCCGATTCCTAGCTTTAAGATGTAAATAGTATTCTACTGATTTTTAGCATTAAGATGTAAATAGTAAAATACTGAATTCTAGTTTTAAGTTGTAAATTTAACGTACATTTTAATGTGATCATTTAGGTATAAGATTTCAAATATGAACAGACTTTCCATTTTAAGTTGAGCCGATAGCCATAGCAGCTAGTGCTCTTTCCTTAACTTGTTAGTCTTAAAATTTATTTTAAGTCTAAATAAATAATAATAATAATAATAATAACTAACTTTTGCACGAGCCACTATGTGGTGGGTTAAATTCAAATGTCGTTTTTTTACCACGCTTTTATTAGGTTCACTTGTATGTTTACTTGTTTGTTTGTTTGTGTGTTTGCCTGCTTGTATGTATGTGACTCTCGTTCGGTCTAAACCCCAGTGGCCCAAAAACCGTAAAATGTCCCTAAAATATGGGTATCAAACGAAAGGGGAAGGCCCCAGGTTTCATTTGGACATCGACATATTACGATAAATTTATCGATAACTGAGTTATCGGTCAAAATGTAAATGCTCAAAAAGTTAAAATTTCCCTACAATATGGGTATCAAACGAAAGGTGATGGCCCCAGGTCTCATTTGGACATCGACATATTTCGATAAATTTATCGATAACTGAGTTATCGGTCAAAATGTGGTTGCCCGAAAACCTTAAAATTTCCCTACAATATGGGTATAAAACGAAAGGTGAAGGCCCCAGGTCTCATTTGGACATCGACATATTTCGATAAATTTATCGATAACTGAGTCATCGGTCAAAATGTGGTTGCCCGAAAACCTTAAAATTTCATTACAATATGGGTATCAAAGAAAAGGGGAAGGCCCCAGGTTTCATTTGGACTTCGATATATTTCGATAAATTTATCGATAACTGAGTTATCGGTCAAAATATGATTGCCCAAAAACCTAAAAAATTCCCTACACTATGGGTATCAAACGAAAGGTGAGGCCCCAGGTCTCATTTGGACATCGACATATTTCGATAAATTTATCGATAACTGAGTTATCGGTCAAAATGTGGTTGCCCGAAACCTTAAAATTTCCCTACAATATGGGTATCAAACGAATGGTGAAGGCCCCAGGTTTCATTTGGTCGTCGATATATTTCGATAAATTTATAGATAACTGAGTTATCGGTCAAAATGTGAGGCCAAATACCTTAAAATTTCCTAACAATATGAGTATCAAACGAAAGTGTAAGTCCAGAGGTTTCGTTTGGACTGCTGTATTTTTCGATATATTTATCGATAATTTCATAGGACACTTGACTAAAAAGTAAAAAACAAATATAGTTTAAAAAAACTAAAACTCACGCTTTTAGAGAGTATTGAACTAAAAATTTGAAAATAATTTTAAAAACCCTACACAGTAGTATTGTGGAAAAAGCGTTGTCCGCTTTGTGCCATAATTTTCGTATATCGAGCGCTGGACGCTTTTCCCACATAATGCTAGTTTCTTTACTACGCTTTCATTAGCTTTACTTGTACTTACATTATTTGTATGTAACTCTACTTCAGTCTACCCGATAGTGGCATATGACTGTCAAAAACTTTGAAATGTGCCTTCAATAGGGGTGTCAAACGATAGGAGGTTGCATTTGGACTTCGATTTATTTATCGATAACTAAGTTATCGGGTATAATGCCTACAATCTGGGTATCAAACAAAAGGGAAGTTCTTCAGGTTTCTATTGGTCTTTGTAATATTTCGATACATTTATCGATAACTGAGTTATCGGTCAAAATGAGGTTGTCCAATAATATTCAAAATTGCCTACAATATGGGTATCAAACGAAAGTAGAGGCCCAGAGGTTTCGTTTGCACTGCGGTATATTTCGATATATTTATCGATTACTTCATAACACATTTAACTAAAAAGTAAAATATAAATATAGTTTAAAAAGCGAAAACACGCCCTTTTAAAGAATATTGCACTAAAAAGGTAAAAATAAATTAAATAAAAAACCAAGATTATGGAACAAAGCGGACCACGCTTTTTCCACAATACTACTGTGTAGGGTTTTCAAAATTATTTTCAACTTTTTAGTTCAATACTCTCTTAAAGCGTGAGTTTTAGTTTTTTTAAACTATATTTTTTACATTCTTTTGCACAAACTCCTACTTTTTTGTTAGTAATGAATGGATCCGGGTACCCAGAAGCCCTGGTATGCACATCTCATTTTTGACAGAAATGTCGAATGTGCGGTTTTGCAGAAGTGCGATGTGCGGTTTTGTACTATTTCCGACGATATGTAGGTTAGACTGGGCCAAAAAAAAATTTCGTTTTTTACAAAAATTATATTGATTTTCTATTTAAGAAAGGTGAAAAAACGAATGTATTTTTTTCAGATTTTTAAATTAAAGTCTAGAAGTCTATCATCAATAGTTTATATTTTACAGACTTAACCTCCAATTTGGTATAAAAAAGACAAACCATTGTTGCAAAACACCTACCTATGGAACATATTTTTGCAGGAAATTGAATTCCCTACAAAATTTGCATTGATTTTTCTTTGGCCCAGTCTAATGTAGGTGTACGCGTATTGATGCGCTTGTATTGGCGTAATTGTGCACTACTGCAATGAGTTATTGGGATTAATTTAGATAAATGACTCTACAATGAACGTAAATGATGTGCATAAATATTTCATTGAGTTTCTATTAAGGGCACCTTTTGTTACATGTATGCTTACCTACATTTTTAAGAATATACTACATATCCTTACTTAGATGTAAATCCGTTAAGAATAAGTTAGGCATATTGGCCTAAATAAAAACAAAAATACTTATCACTTCGTTATTTCCAATTTGCTTGAGTGGCCATGTTTAAAAAAATTCACACATATTTTTCTTTAGAGGCCGTGTGCACCACCTGTGGTCACGCTACTAAAACACAAATATTTAAAATAAAATAAAATAGAATAAAATACAATAAAATAAGTAACTAACACGTTACACAGCAGCTAACTAAGTTGACACAGACAATTAAGTTTCTTGTGAGATGCAGAAATCGTAACTAAATAACAAATTACCAAAAGAAAAACAGTATTACATGCAAAATATTTTCAGTTTTCCAAAAACATAAGCTTTTTGGTGTTATGAGTCCAACTAGCAAAGCTATCGCACGGCAAATTTAGGTGACAAAAAAAAATCAGGAAAAGTTCTGGGACTTCCCGGGTTAATTACGTTCTCAACTGCAACACTAACAACGAGAGATTACCTAAACATATTATGAGAGCGGCAACAACATATTTGAATTCTGTTGAGAACAAACTTTTGAATCTCATCATAAAAATAAAATATGAGCTACGGAAACAAAAGGAAAAGGAAGTAAATAAGTTAGAAAATTTACTACAACAAAAACTTCAAATAGAGGACTCCACTGTATTTTCGGATGGAGAAGACTGTATCCAGATCATCCAAGATAAGGAACAACAAGAAATCGAGAGAAATAATTTCACCACGTTAATAAGAGATCATCTTAATAAAACGAAAAACAGCGGACGTGACAAATTTATTCTAGATACCCCACACTTGGCAAACAATTTTCTTAAGAGCAATAATAACTTATTAGTTTTAAATGCAGACAAAGGAAATGTCACAGTTATGATGAAGAAATCCGACTATGAAATGAAAATACAGCAGATGGTCAACGATATTTCGACATATCGAGTACTTAAACGTGACTCTACTAAGAGATTACGCGATAAGAACGAAATAGTGGAAAAATTGCTTAGGAATAAAATGATTGATTTAAAAGAGAAATACAACTTTTTAAGAAAAACACCAAACGCGCCAAGGTTATATGGTCTCCCAATTCAAAAACAGGATTAAAGATACATATATACACGACAATGAGTGTCTGATTTCCTTCGATTTTGTGTTCTTATGAGCTTCAAAATGGAACTTAATAGAAAACCACACAACCCTGACCAAAGGGTTGTTTTTGGAAGTTGTACGGTTTTGTATCAAAGACAACCGGTACTTCAAACTAAATAATAAAATATACGAACAAAGTTCAGGAATGCCCATGGGGTCACCAGCATCACCTGTTATAGCAGATATAGTGATGGAAGACCTGCTAATGAAGTTCGAAGAAGATTCTCCGAACAAACCCCGTATGCTAACTAAATATGTCGACGATCGGTTTGCTATCGTTAAAACTGACGCTGTAGAAGATATGTTGAATGCCTTAAACGGTTACAACTGATCTATTAAATTTACGCACGACGGCGAAAAAGATGGACAGTTGCCTTTTCTAGATACGGTGGTAATAAGAAAGTACAATAAAATATCTTTTGATTGGTACAAACAGCCCACGGCGTCGGGCAGATTGATTAATTTTTACTCGAAACACAACAAATCAACAGTAGTCAACACTGCAAAAAACTTTATAAGAAGAGTTCTCACCATCAGTGATGCTATTTATCACAAGAAAAATATAGAAATTATTAAAAATATACTGATGAACAATGATTTCCCGATACATTTGGTAAAAAGTTACATATATAAAAGATTATTATAAAAAATTCAGAAATTCTGAAACAACGCTTACCAATAATAAAATATATAAAACTGCCACTTATGTCCACGGCTTATCCAATAGAATGAAATATTCCAACATTTACGACCGGAAAAAATTCCAATTAGCCTTTACATACAACAACACGGTACAACAAATTTTTAGTAATACTAAGGACCAAATCGATAAATTTGAGAAATCTAACCTAGTATATAAAATTCCATGTAACGGCGACGGGTCCCATATATGCAACAAAGTATGTGGGTACTACAAAATCGAAATTAAAGACAAGGATTTCCGCTCACAAATCAAATATATATATATTAGCGTGCACGCTAATGACACTAAAAAGGCACTAACTCAACATTGCAGAGACTCTGGACATTCTCCTGATCAAGAAAACGTCGCTATAATTCAACAAGAGAAACTCTACCACAAAATATATACGCTACACATAATCAACACGCCAAGAGATCAACGTATGAATTTTAGGGCCGATGTTGAGAGATGCGCTTCGGCTTATAGAAAATTGATCAGCGACACACGGGTTCATGATATGCTGTCAGTTGCTTTATGTTTACATGTATTGTTGTTGATGTAAAAATTTGTTTACCATTACGGTTTTTTATTGTTTATTTTGTCTTAGTACCTGGGTGACCGAGCTTGCTCGGTGCTATCAATTTAGTGCTAACTTTACTTACCAAACTTGTGAGGATGTGTTACACTGTCCTTTATATGTGGGCAAATTATTAAAATTTTGTAATTTTCATAGCCGTAATGGACTTTTTGCGGACAACCCTACTTGAAAATATTTTAATTGGTATGTCAGCAAAAATACCTTTCATTTGATACCCATATTGGCATATCTAGCTCCATAAATAAAAAAATTAAATAGGTGGCAACCCTGTAATACAAATATACTGCGATAAGGTGACAACCCTAGATGGCAACTGTACTTAGAAATATTTTAGTTGATATGTCGCCGGAAATACCTCTAATTTGATACCGATATTCGCATATTTTACTCAATATTAAAAAAAAAAGATATGAGATAGGTTGCCACCCTTAAAAGCCCTCCAAGTGGCAACACCTAAGTGGATAGTCTTAGAATCAGGCATGCTATCACTGTGCCAAATTTCATCCAAATCGGTCAAGCGGTTCTCGAGATAGTACCGGATATAGAAATATAGTGCGGGCAACCCTAGGTGACAAACCTACTTGGAAGTATTTTAGTTGACATGTCGCCGAAAATACCTATCATATGATACCCATATTGTGATATCTTGCTCCATAATTAAAAAAATGGGATAGGTGGCAACCCTGTAAACTACTCGAAATGTCAACCCTAAAGTAGATAGCCTTGGAATCCTTCATACTGTCACCATACCAAATTTCATCCAAATCGGTCAACCGGTTCTCGAGATAGTACTGCGGTAAGGTGGCAACCCTAGGTCGCAACCCTACTTGAAAATACTTAAGTTGGTATCTCGCCGAAAGTACCTTTCATATGATACCCATATTGGCATATCTTGCTCCATAATTAAAAAAAATGGGATAGGCGGCAACCCTGTAAACCGCCTTAAGTGGCAACCCTAAAGTGCATAGTCTTAAAATCGATCATACTATCACCATTCCAAATTTCAGCCAATTCGGTCAAGCGATTCTCGAGATAGTAACGGATATACAAATATATTGTGGTAAGGTGGCAACCCTAGGTGGCAACCCTACTTGAAAATATTTTAGTTGGTATCTCGCCGAAAATACCTTTCATATGCTACCCATATTGGCATATCTTGCTCCATAATTAAAAAAAAGGGATAGGTGGCAACCCTGTAAACCGCCCCAAGTGGCAACCCTAAAGTGGGTAGTCTTAAAATCGATCATACTATCACCATGCCAAATTTCAGCCAATTCGGTCAAGCGATTCCCGAGATAGTACCGGATATACAAATATATTGTGGTAAGGTGGCAACCCTAGGTGGCAACTCTACTTGAAAATATTTTAGTTGGTATCTCGCCGAAAATACCTTTCATATGATACCCATATTGGCATATCTTGCTCCATAATTAAAAAAAATGGGATAGGTGGCAACCCTGTATACCGCCCCAAGTGGCAACCCTAAAGTGGGTAGTCTTAGAATCCATCATACTATCTTTGTGCCAAATTTCATCCCAATCGGTCAAGTGGTTCTCGAGATAGTCCGAACATACAAATATACAAATATACAAGATTAACTCGTTTAAAGATATTAGATTTATTATTTCTGCTTCTCGCTAATATTGTTGATTTTGTTAAATTAGTCGACTAGGTGCATTCAAGTTACAGTTGGAAAATTCAGTCTCCACGATATAACATCCCCAAACGGCACTAGGTTGATTGACTTCGCCGCTTCCCGCAATAAGGTCATCAGTAGTACCAGGTTCCAGCATAAGCGAATACACCAAGCCACCTGGCTGTCCCCTGATCAAAGAACAAGAAACCAGATTGATCATGTCATGATCGACGGCAGTCACAGCTCCACCGTTCTAGACGTGCGTACCCTACGCGGTCCCAATATCGACTCGGACCACTATCTTGTTGCAGCCAAGATACGCACACGCCTCTGTGCAGCGAAGAAAGTACGCACAGTAACGGAAGGAAAGTTTGACGTCGAGAAGCTGCGCGTGACACAGATAGCTGATAATTTCTCCACTCGACTGTCACACCTGCTATCGGAGAGCAGTCCTCGACCTAACGCTGTAACCGAGCAATGGAAGCATATCTCTCACTCATTACGTACCGCCGCTGAAGCCACTATAGGCTTTCGGCGAGCCCGCAAGAACAACTGGTACGATGAGGAATGCACCACAGCCTCGGACAAAAAGGACGCTGCATACAGGGAGACGTTGCGAACGGGTGCAACCCGCAGTGTATGGCAACGCTATCGTGAGGCGAAGAAGGAAGAGAGACGCCTTTTCAGAAAAAAGAAACGTGAGGCCGAAAGGCGTGAGTGTGAGGAGCTTGAGATGCGGGCTGACAGGAACGATGTCCGAAAATTCTATGAAAAGATCCGGCGGATGACGGAAGGTTTAAAGACCGGGGCAAGCTCCTGTAAGGACAATAATGGCGACCTGGTAACCGACGTTCAAAGTGTACTTAAATTATGGAGGGAGCACTTCTCCTCACTGCTAAATTGCGAGGGAGACGTCGAACCCGATACCCCAATCCCTGACGATGGAAAGGTCGTCCCACCACCTGACTATGAAGAAGTGAGGATAGCTATATCCCAGCTCAAAAACAAAAAAGCGGACTACCCGCCGAGCTGTTCAAACACGGAGGCGAAGAGCTGGTAAAAAGCATGCATCAGCTCTTATGCAGAATATGGTCAGACGAGTGCATGCCTCCAGATTGGAATTTAAGTGTGCTCTGCCCAATCCACAAGAAAGGCGATCCCGCTAACCCCACCAACTACCGCGGAATTATTCTTCTTAATATTGCATATAAGGATCTTTCTAGCGTGTTGTGTGAAAGGCTGAAGCCCATCGTAGACAAACTGATTGGACCTTATCAGTGTGGCTTTAGACCTGGTAAGTCTACCATCGACCAGATTTTCACGATACGCCAAATCCTGGAGAAGACCCATGATAAAAGAATCGACACACACCATCTCTTTGTCGATTTCAAAGCCGCTTTTGACAGCGCAAAAAGGAGTTGCCTGTATGCCGCCATGTCTGAATTTGACTTCCCAGCAAAGCTTATACGGCTTTGCCAAATGACGTTGAGCAATACCAACAGCTCCGCCAGAATCGGGAAGGACCTCTCTGAGCCATTTGAAACCAAACGAGGCTTCAGACAGGGCGACTCCCTTTCATGCGATTTCTTCAATCTGATGCTGGAGAAGATAATTCGAGCACCAGAGCTAAACCGCAATGGTACAATCTTTTACAAGAGCGTGCAATTGCTGGCGTATGCCGATGATATTGATATCATTGGCCTTAACAACCGCGCCTTCTCTGGGCTGGATAAAGAAGCGAAAAAAGTGGGTCTTGCGGTGAACGAGGACAAGACGAAGTACCTGCTGTCATCAAAGCCAAGTCACCGTTGATGGCTACAAGTTTGAAACGGTGAGAGATTTCGTCTATTTGGGAACCAGCATTAACACCGAAAATAATATCAGTCTAGAAATCCAACGGAGAATCACTCTTGCCAACAAGTGTTACTTTGGACTAAGTAAGAAATTGAGAAGTAAAGTCCTCTCTCGACAAACAAAGATCACGCTCTATAAGTCTCTCATCATACCAGTCCTGATGTACGGCTCGGAATCATGGACAGTGTCCAGAGAAGATGAGACGGCCCTTGGAGTATTTGAGAGAAAAGTTCTCCGGAAGATTTATGGTCCTTCCCGTGATGCCAAGGGCGAGTATCGAACGAAATTTAACGATGAGTTGTACGAGCTTTACGCAGACCTGACCATAGTTCAGCGGATTAAAGGACAAAGGCTCCGCTGGCTGGGTCATGTTATGCGAATGGAAAAAGAAGCTCCAGCACAGAAAGTTTTAGTATCGACACCCGAATTCGGCAGCAGAAGAAGCGGGAGGCCTCGACTGAGATGGAAACAACAGGTGGAGGATGACTTGTATTCCCTTGGGGTTTCCAATTGGCGTCAGTTATCGCTAAAAAGGAATGACTGGCGTGCTTTGATACGAAACGCCAAAATCGCCTATGCGGTTAAGCGTCATTATGACGCAAGCCAAGATTAGGTGCATTCAAGAGTGTAAGTAGGTGTTTATGTTATGTTATGTTTTGGTTTGACATATTTTATGTTTTTCAGTCTTGAAAATGAACTCAGAATGAATTCAAAATATCGACAAATAAATATACATATATAAAACTTTTTCATTGGTTTTATCTAATTGTGTATACATATGTACATGTGTGGCCTAGAGCTCGTGAATTCAACATTACAAAATAAAATAAGATAAAATAAAGCAAAAAAAAATTAAATAAAAAATAAATAAAAAAAAAAGAATAAAATAAAGCAAAAAAAAATTTATTTAAAATGAAATAAATCAAAATACCTAAAATAAAATAAAACAAGTAAGGAAAGCTGTCTTCGGCTGTGCCGAAGGCTAAATACCTTTCATGAATAAGCGTCACGATTTTCACTGTTTGATCCCCAGTACAGCCTGGGTGAATTTAACTTTAGCTCATACAGAAATTATCGGAGCTATCGATTATATGGGGGCGATGTGTTATATTGGTCCAATCTCTATGATTTTTAACATCGACATTCTACATTCTAAAATAGCAACAGTTACGAAATTTCACGTTCCTACCGATATAATTACAGGAGTTATCTACCGAAATCCGTTTATCGGAACAATCGATTGTATGGGGGCTATGTGAAATATTTATCCAATCTCGATGATTTTCAACATCGATATTTCATATATAAAAATAGCAATACGTCCAAAATTTCACGTTCCTACGTGTTTAATTACAGGAGTTATAGCCTAAAATCCGTTTATCGGAATAATCGATAGTAAGGGAGCTATGTGAAATATTTATCCCATCTCTATGATTTTCAACATCGATATTTCGCATATAAAAATAGCAATACGTCCAAAATTTCACGTTCTTATGTGTTTAATTACAGGAGTTATAGCCCAAAATCCGTTTATCGGAATAATCGGTTGTATGGGAGCTATATGTTATATTGGTCCGATCTTGCTGGTTCCGACAAATGATTCCTATATTGGAAAATGGTGGCCGCATACCAAATTTCAGCCAAATATCTCAAAAACTGAGGGACTAGTTTGCGTTCAAACAGACAGACAGACAGACGGACAGACGGACATGGCTAAATCAACTTATCTCGTCATCCTGATCATTTCGGTATACTTATTGATGGGTCTATCTCTTCTTCTTCTCATATTTACAATCATCGGACCAAAGTTATAATACCATTTCATGTTCATGAAAGGTATAATGAAATACAATAAAAAAATAAGATAAAATAAGAAAAAATAAAATAAAATAAAATAAAATAAAATAAAATAAAATAAAATATAATAAAATAAAGTAAAATAAAATAAAATAAGATAAAATAAAATAAAATAAAATAAAATAAAATAAAATAAAATAAAATAAAATAAAATAAAATAAAATAAAAAATAAATAAAATAAAATAAAATGAAATAAAATAAAATAATATAGTATAAAATAAAATAAGATAAAATAAAATAAAATGAAAGAAAAGAAAAGAAAAGAAAAGAAAAGAAAAGAAAAGAAAAGAAAAGAAAAGAAAAGAAAAGAAAAGAAAAGAAAAGAAAAGAAAAGAAAAGAAAAGAAAAGAAAAGAAAAGAAAAGAAAAGAAAAGAAAAGAAAAGAAAAGAAAAGAAAAGAAAAGAAAAGAAAAGAAAATAAAATAAAATAAAATAAAATAAAATAAATTAAAATAAAATAAAATGAAATAAAATAAAATATAATATAATAAAATAAAATAAAATAAAATAAAATAAAATAAGATAAAATAAAATAAAATAAAATAAAATAAAATAAAATAAAATAAAATAAAATAAAATAAAATAAAATAAAATAAAACAAAATAAAATAAAATAAAATAAAATAAAATAAAGTAAAATAAAATAAAATAAAATAAAATAAAATAAAATAAAATAAAATAAAATAAAATAAAATAAAATAAAATAAAATAAAATAAAATAAAATAAAATAAAATAAAATAAAATAAAATAAAATAAAATAAAATAAAATAAAATAAAATAAAATAAAATAAAATAAAATAAAATAAAATAAAATAAAATAAAATAAAATAAAATAAAATAAAATAAAATAAAATAAAATAAAATAAAATAAAATAAAATAAAATAAAATAAAATAAAATAAAATAAAATAAAATAAAATAAAATAAAATAAAATAAAATAAAATAGAAAAAATAAAGTAAAATGAAATGAAAAAAAAAATAAAAATAATAAAATAAATAAAAAATAAAATCAAAAAGGTACGGGCTGACCTCGGTCGGCTAACCCAATTCTTAAAAGGAAATCGCGTAAGAAAAATGTTGCAGCACATCGAAACAATAAAAGTAGAGTATAAAACTCACTCCAGACAGGACATGTCGAACGATACAATCGTAAAGTATTTAGACATGTTACGGTAAAAGCTAGCTCTTAAATCATGCCGATTGATATTCGCTCTGAGAGAAAAGAGGAACGAAGAACATGGCTTTCCCGAAAAATGAAAAGAGGAGCTTCAAACTAAAACGCAATAAGTTACACATAAAAAGTTCGTAGATAAATGAGAAAATATAATTACCCGGAAATGGACGGATATTTTCAAGAAACATTTATTACATTATACCATGTATATAATAACAAACATATGCCCAAAGAATTACATTTTTCGGATAACTAGATTTAAAGTTAAAGCAGAAAGTTGTTTGTATTTATTTGGCTTTGGTGTGAAAATTTATATTTATTGCGTTTCGGTGGGAATGCTTCTGAAGTTATTGCGTTTTGGTTTGAAAGTTGCTGAATTCTCAGGAAAAGGGGTTTGTGGAGCCATTTTAATAACGATATATTAATTTCTGATTAGCACCAGAGTAAAATACAAGTTTTAAAGCAATTTATCATAGTTCCTAGCAATAGCCATAATTTTATTGTAAGTATTATATTCGTTAAACAAGATGCTACTATTGTCTAATTCAGTTTACCAAAAATGCTTTCATTCGTAAAGAAACTTTACTTCATACTAAGTAATGATCGCAATATTTTGCAATCATTACCTAATATAGAAAAAATGAAGGCATCCTCATAATCTACGGCCCAAAATAGAGTTTACGTGGTTCAGCGTTTTTATGTGTCATTTTCTGTATATAGTTTAATTTTCACTTTAGTAAATATTAAAATCGTATGGAGTTATTGCGTTTTGTTGTGAATCGTATTTTTAAGGGCAATACAGAATGGCTTAATTGGCGGTTTTTTACAACTAAAGTATGTTGTTACATAGATTTCAGAAGGGGAAGTCGAGTCCCATCAATATCTCAAAAAAAATTAGGTGTTAATTTATTGCGTTTTGGTTTGAAGCTCATCAAAAAGTCTTCTACAGGAAGGCTTAAGGAAAAAAAGGTAATGAGAACGTTGAAACACCAAACCCCGAAGAAGTTGAAGCATACTGGCGATCGTTGTGGTCTACGGAAAGCGAGTATGCAAAAAGCACCGCATGTATTGATCAAGAAAGTAGGAGAATGGAAGCTGTAAACCACATGAGAAATTTTACAGTAAATGAAGAAGATGTAGGAAGATCGGTGGGAAATACACAAAACTGGAAATCTACCGGTCCAGATGGTCTTCACAACTTCTGGTTAAAGAAGTTTACATCAACACATCGATTGATAGCTCATTACTTTACAAATTTCCTTCAGGCAGAATCAATAGCTCCAGCTTTCCTTATGCAGGGCCAAAAGCATTTGCTTCAAAAAGATGCTACAAATACAACAGACCCTTCTAAAAATAGGCCAATTACCTGCATTTTTTGACAATTTTTGAAAGAAAAATGGGAAATCAAAAAAACATGCTAATTTTTTTAGCTAGAATACTAGAAAACGGGTAGTCTGAGAAAATGTAGGTCAATGCAAATTTTGTAGGGAATTCGATTTGCTTCAAAAATATGTTCATGTGTTTTACAACAATGGTTTGTCGTTTTTATACCAAATATGTGGTAAAGTCTGTAAAATCTAAACTAGCGATGATAGACCTCTAGACTTTAATTTAAAAATCTGAAAAAATTACAGTAATTTTTTCACCTTTCTTAAAAAGAAAATCAATATAATTTTTGAAAAAAAAAAAACGAAATTTTGAGTTTTTGGCTCAGTTTAATGTATATGTGTAAGTCCGCTTTTACACTAGTCAAGTTTTGCTTTCAATTCTGCCGCGACATAGACGCGGGAGGTGAGCGGCTTCCTCTTCTCGCATATATCGCGGCAGAGGTGAATTCAACTAATTTCCTAGTGTAAAAGCGGACTATAATTATAATTATCTTTTTTAAATTCTTTCTTTACGCTACTCCTGACTGGCGCTATAAAATAATTTTGTAAATAGTTGTGCCACGCCTACTTTTAAAAATTTATCAAAAAATCATAATAGAATGACTAGGGGGCTCATCCTATACTATACTATATATATAACTATATCATTTAGCCATTTCCGTTACCGAAGTATGTTAATTTATGTGATTTTCGAAATTTTCGATATCGAAAGTGGGCGTGGTTGGAGAGCGATTCTTTCCAGTTTCAGCAGGTATACTCCCAACGATACTAGTATGCTTTTTGCCAAATATCATCGTTCTACCCTAATCAGTTTAAGAGTTACGACCAGTCGAATTTTCAAATATGCCTCCCTTAAAAGCAAGGTATGTAACCGATTAAAATAACGTTCTGGTTTCGGTTTCGGTTTTGTAACACGATTCGGTTTCGGTTCCGGTTTCGTTCTTCAAAATTTATTTCGGTTTCGGTTACGGTTTCGTTCCGGTTTCGGTTTCCAAATAAAAACACGATAGAAATAAATTTTACTACTAAAATACTGAAGTACCTTTGCAGCTTCGAAACAGGTCTGAATTTTCATAATTTTTTTCCTGCGGCCATGATGGAATTTCTCCAATATAATAATAAATTTTATTAACACTACCCTGCAGTCAACTTAACTAGTTTTATACTAATCAAATACCAGTCAGCCAGGCGGCCCCAACTAGTTCGAGTTCTGTAATTTTTCCATATTAGCATCTGGTATTTTTAACACGGCGATGTCCTACGAGATGGCAATTGTCCTTCTCGGCATCAGCACCATATCAATTGGCTGACTAGTCAGCCTCTGCATCAGGAATATACCAGTTGATATACTTGTTATTATACACATCAGTATCATACCATTTAAGATACTAGTTCGTATATACGAGATGGCATTTGTCCTTCTCTGCATCAGCACCATATCAATTGGCTGACTAGTCAGCCTCTGCATCAGGAATATACCAGTTGATATACTTGTTATTATACACATCAGTATCATACCATTTAAGATACTAGTTCGTATATACGTCAGGATCGTACCAGTTGAAAGAATAGTTCATATATACATCAGAATCACCCAGTTGGCTGACTAGTTCATATATACATCAGAATCATACCAGTTGAAAGACTAGTTCATATATGCATCAGAATCATACCAGTTGTCATACTAGTTCATATATGCGTCAGAATCATACCAGTTGATATAGTAGTTCATTTATGCATCAGAATCATACCAGTTGACATACCAGTTCAGTTATGCATCATAACCATATCAGTTGACATACAAGTTCAAATTTGCATCTGAAATATACCATATGACATACTAGTTCATATATGCATCAGAATCTTACCAGTTGACATACTAGTTCATATATACATCAGAATCATACCAGTTGACATACTGCTCAGTCTATGCGGCAAGACATACTAATCATTATGGCCATTCAGATCGTACCACTTGTCATAATAGTCCACGAACTTGACATTCATTCCAGGTAGTATACTAGTCGGTTTATGCACCAGTATCATAGTCAGCCCCTACATCAGCAATATACCAGTTTATTCTTTAGAAAGCAGCGACTATTTGTATTTACCCAACCAGGAAAAAGCATCTGTGAATTACAAGGTAAACAAGTAAGGAAGTCTAAGTTCGGGTGAAACCGAACATTACATACCCAGCTGTGCACATAAAATGCTGTTATTCTTTGTTTTGTATAGTTAATGGTGTTAAAATTAATAAAAATTGCTTGATTATGTAAAGAATATGAAAGTTGATGTATGTACCAAATTATATTATTATAGCGAAATCAGTTAATTAGATATGGACTTTTCAATATTTCCACCTCCTTTCAATATAACTTTTATGAAAAAGTAGGCGTGGTCGCGAAGCGATTTCGTTTATTTTCTATAGCTGAATTTACCACAACAATAGTATGTCCTCTACGAAATTTCGTTATACTAGCATAAACTGTTCTGAAGTTATTAAGAGTCAAAATTTTAAAATTTCTTCAAATATACGTGGGCGGTACCACGCCCCCTTTTCAAAAATTTTTATAAAATCGGCCTTAGAACATCTAAATCAATACATATTGCAAATTTTATCATTGTAGCTGCTTCTAATATTGAATTAACCCATTTTATACGTTTTTCGAAATTTTCGATATCGAAAAAGGGGCGTGGTTATGGTCCGATTTTACCCATTTTCAATAGCAATTTATTCTGAACCCAAATAAGTACGCATGCCAAATTTGGTGAAGATATCTCATTATTTGCTCAAGTTATCGTGTTAACGGACAGACGGACGGGCGGACGGACGGACGGACGGACAGACGGACGGACACGGCTCAATCAAATTTTTTTTCGATCCTGATCATATTGATATATGGAAGTCTATATCTATCTCGATTCCTTTATACCTGTACAACCAACCGTTATCCTAACAAAGTTATAATACCCTGTGTACAAGTACAGCTGGGTATAAAAAGAAGCAGTTACAAGAGAAAAAGAAAAGCAATTGTCCTCTTCTGCATCACCACCATACCAATTGGTATACTAGTCAGCCTCTGCATCAGCATTATACCAGTTGATATACTAGTTCATACACTGCCAAAAATGAGCTAAAGGCTCTGAGCTCGATTCTCGGTAAAGTTAACACAAGTTTTTTTTCTATATTTTTTAAATTATGTTGTTTATTGTATTTTTAATTTAATTATTGAATTGAACTTGAAATGGCTCCTTACAAATTCCGCTTTCATCATGTTTGATTATATAGGTGAAGGCCCAATTGCATTCAACTTTGTAGGATCCACTTTCATACAAAGTTTTTTAAACGTAAAGCGAAGCGAAATTTTTGCAAATGCTCAAAAACGAGGCGCGCGCTTGTCAAAGATTTATGTAATTGGGGCTTTGGAGTTGTATTTTTAGGTAAGGTAAATTAAGGTTACTCAAGGTTAAGTTAGTCGCCCACTGCGGAGTTCCGGTCCCACATATGTAAAAATAGATAAAAGTAATTCATACTTTTACATCAAAAAGAGTCAAAGTAAGACTGCTTTCATGCTGGGCCATACACTCGAGTTAAAGGAGCATTGTTAGAGTTAATTTATATTGTTGTTTTCAATATACTCAAGTTTATGCCGCAACGTAAAAAAAATGGCGGTTATATACCAACAGGTTGTCATAACTTCTAACGATACTTTTGCCCAACTTCTTTTCCAACTTTAGTGTGCTGCTTTGATTTTTTTCCCACAAGTTGGTGGGACCTAGTTTTTTTTTTTATTTACAAATCTGTGACTGTTCAAACGGTTAAATGCAGTTAGGTTAGGTTAGGTTCAAGTGGCTGCCGCAGAGGCACACTTATGCCAGTTTTGAAAGGCCGGTTGTGATACCACCAACACTAGGAAAGTCAGTCCCGGGACCCGGCCATATGGAAAATCCCTGAGTTGTTGGGATTTTCCACATAGCAGAATCCCGGGACTGACTTTCCTAAACCGACACCGTTACTCCTCCTCGAACCACTTAGATGACTTTATGAAGGCCATCAAGTCCTTTATGTTCAGTTCAGCGATCTGGTTTAGGCTATCCAGGAAGGGAACTCCCAAGAAGCGCGTTCTCGCCCCGCTTAAGGCCGGGCAGTTGCAGATGAGGTGCTTCACCGTTTCCTCTTCCTCATCATCTTTGCAGCTCCTACAGCATCGTCGATAGGGCACACCTAGCCTTTCTGCGTGCCCACCAATAAGGCAGTGCCCAGTTAGAACACCTATTAATATGGAGATTTCTCTCCTTCTTAGGGCGTGAATGCCTCTATATCTTTTATGATCCCATTTCGGCCAGGTTTGTTTGGATGTCCGGCACCTTGGGGATTGTTGCCACCTTTCGTTGGCTTGACGGAGTGTGTACTCCTTCAGCAACTCCTTCGGCAAACGGCATATGGCAAAAATCACCAGGGCGCCGGACATCCAAACAAACCTGGCCAAAATGGGATCATAAAAGATCTAGAGGGATCATAAAAGATCTGAATGCAGTTACTTCAACAAAAATTACCGTTCAAACAACCAAAATTTGGTCAACTTCAGGATAACAGCACGAGATCGTTGATTTTACCAGTGCCTTTTTACCAGTGCCTTTTTTCTGTGTATATACACAAGAAATATAGCAGTTGACATACTAGATCATATAAACATCAGCATCATATTTGTATTTACCCAAACACGAAAAAGCATATGTGAATTACAAGAGGAAAAAAGAAGCAAACCAAAAATTTCAAATAATGTTTGTATAGTACGATGTACTACAATAGATCGTACTAATGGTTGCAGTGTAATAAGGCCTTATAATAATAATGTAGTATGAAATGGAATTTTTCTAATTAGTATTTTTCTAAAATAGATTAGAGTTTTTCTGACTACACCTTTTTCAGTTTATACCCTGCAGTCAACTTAACTAGTTTTATACTAATCAAATACCAGTCAGCCGGGCGGCCTCAACTAGTTCGAGTTCTGTAATTTTTCCATATTAGCAACTGGTATTTTTAACACGGCGATGTCCTACGAGATGGCAATTGTCCTTCTCTGCATCAGCACCATACCAATTGGCTGACTAGCCAGCCTCTGCATCAGGAATATACCAGTTGATATACTTGTTATTATATACATCAGTATCATACCATTTAAGATACTAGTTCGTATATGCGTCAGGATCGTACCAGTTGGCAGACTAGTTCATATATACATCAGAATAATACCAGTTGGCAGACTAGTTCATATATACATCAGAATCATACCAGTTAACAGACTAGTTCATATATGCATCAGAATCATAACAGTTGGCAGACTAGTTCATATATGCATCAGAATCATACCTGTTGACAGACTACTTCTTATTTGCATCAGAATCATACCACTTGACAGACTAGTTCACATATGCATCAGAATCAACCAATTAACAGACTAGTTAAAAAAATCATCGGAATCATACCAGTTGTCATAGTAGTTCATATATGCGTCAGAATCATACCAGTTGATATAGTAGTTCATTTATGCATCAGAATCATACCAGTTCACATACCAGTTCACTTATGCATCATGATCATATCAGTTGACACACTAGTTCAAATTTGCATCAGAAATATACCATTTGACATACTAGTTCATATATGCATCAGAATATTACCACTTGATATACTAGTTCATATATACATCAGAATCATACCAGTTGACATACTGCTCAGTCTATGCGGCAGGAGATACTAATCATTATGCCCATTCAGATCGTACCACTTGTCATAATAGTCCACGAATTTGACATTCATTCCAGTTGGTATACTAGTCGGTCTATGCACCAGTATCATAGTCAGCCTCTACATCAGCAATATACCAGTTTATTCTTTAGAAAGCAGCGACTATTTGTATTTACCCAAACACGAAAAAGCATCTGTGAATTACAAGGTAAAAAAGAAGCAGTTACAAGAGAAAAAGAAAAGCAATTGTCCTCTTCTGCATCAGCACCATACCAATTGGTATACTAGTCAGCCTCTGCATCAGCATTATACCAGTTTATATACTAGTTCATACACAGCCAAAAATGAGCTAAAGGCTCTGAGTTCGATTCTCGGTAAAGTTGACACAAGTTTTTTTTTTCTATATTTTTTAAATTATGTTGTTTATTGTATTTTTAATTTAATTATTGAATTCAACTTGCATTGGCTCCTTTCAAATTCCGCGTTCGTCAAGTTTGATTATATAGGTGAAGGCCCAATTGCATTCAACTTTGTAGGATCCACTTTCATACAAAGTTTTTTAAACGTAAAGCGAAGCGAAATTTGTCAAAGTTTTATGTAATTGGGGCTTTGGTGTTGTATTTTTAGGTAAGGTAAATTAAGGTTACTCAAGGTTAAGTTTGTCGTCCACTGCGGAGTTCCGGTCCCACATATGTATATACATATAGATAAAAGTAAGTCTTATTTTTACATCAAAAAGAGTCAAAGTAAGACTGCTTTCATGCTGGGCCATACACTCGAGTTAAAGGAGCATTGTTAGAGTCAATTTATATTGTTGTTGTCAATATACTCAAGTTTATGCCGCAACGTAAAAAAAATGGCGGTTATATACCAACAGGTTGTCATAACCTCTAACGAGACTTTTGCCGAACTTCTCTTCCAACTTATAGTGTGCTGCTTTGATTTTTGTTGGGATTTTCCACATAGTAGTATCCCGGGACTGACACTCCTAAACGGACACCGTTACTCCTCCTCGAACCACTTAGATGACTTTATGAAGGCCATCAAGTCCTTTATGTCCAGTTCAGCGGTCTGGTTTAGGCTATCCAGGAAGGGAACTCCCAAAAAGCGCGTTCTCGCGCCGCTTAAGACCGGGCAGTTGCAGATGAGGTGCTTCACCGTTTCCTCTTCCTCATCATCTTTGCAGCTCCTACAGCATCGTCGGTAGGGCACACCTTCTGCTTGCCTACCAATAAGGCAGTGCCCAGTTAGAACACCTATTAATATGGAAATTTCTCGCCTTCTTAGGCCAGGTTTGTTTGGATGTCCGGCACCTTGGGGATTGTTGCCACATTTCGTTGGCTTGGAGTACACTCTCCGTAGACAATACAGAAAGTTTGTAAGCATACATTGAGATAAGAAAATGTATATTATTATTTGAATACTTAGGGCCTCATTATTTATGGCGAACGATAGCTTAGACGAACGATTCGTCTGCTCACAAAATCGCGTTTTCTTTCATTTTTGTTTTTAATGTCAAAGAAAAGTCGAAAATATTTTTAAAAAAATCTATGAAGCGAAAGAAAATGATTGATAATACGATGACTACGCGATGTTGTGAGTAGACGAATCGTTCGTCTGAGCTATCGTTCGCCATACATAATGATGCCCTTAGTCTATGATTTTAAAGAAATTATGGAACAAATACAGAATAGCTCCAACTCTCTAATAAAAAAAAACCATAAATTGAGATCGATAGGTATCAACACCGAAAATAATATCAGTCTAGAAATCCAACGGAGAATCATTCTTGCGAACAAGTGCTACTTTGGACTGAGTAGGCAATTGAGAAGTAAAGTCCTCTCTCGAAGAACAAAGATCACGCTCTATAAGTCTCTCATCATACCTGTCCTGATGTATGGCTCAGATTCATGGACAATGTCAAGAGAAGATGAGATGGCCCTTGGAGTATTTGAGAGAAAAGTTCTCCGGAAGATTTATGGTCCTTCCCGTGATGCCGACGGCGAGTATCGAAGGAGATTTAACGATGAGCTGTACGAGCTTTACGCAGATCTGACCATAGTCCAGCGAATTAAAGCCCAAAGGCTCCGCTGGCTGGGTCACGTCATGCGAATGGACAAAGAAGCTCCAGCCCAGAAGGTTTTCCAATCGTCACCCGAATTCGGCAGCAGAGGAAGGGGGAGGCCTCGACTGAGATGGAAACAACAGGTGGAGGATGACTTGAACTCCCTTGGGGTTTCCAATTGGCGTCAGTTATCGCTAAAAAGGAATGACTGGCGTGCTTTGATAGGCGACGGCCAAAATCGCTTAGGCGGTTAAGCGCCAATAAATGATGAATGATGATGATGAGGTATGCCGTTTGCCACATGCAAACTAATGCTGAAGGAGCACACACTCCGTCAAGCCAACGAAAGATGGCTGCAATCCCCAGGGTGTCGCATATCGAAACAAACCTGGCCAAAATGGGATCTTAAAAGGTCTAGACGCATTTATGCCCTAACTAGGAGGGAAATGCGCTTTTTCGGAGTTCCCTTCCTGGATAGCCTACGCCAGGTAGCGGAGCTGGACATAAAGGACTTGATGGCTTTCATCAAGTCACCTAAATGGTTCGACGAGGTGTAACGGTGTCGGTTTTAGGAGTGTCAGCCCCGGGATTCTGCTATGTGGAGAGTCGCAATAGCACTGGGATTTTCCATATGGCTGGGTCCCGGGACTGACTTTCCTAGTGTTGATGGTATCACAACGGGCCTTTTAATACCGGCCTAGGTGTGCCTTTGCGGCAGCCACTTCAACCTAACCTAGGAGGGAATTCTGCATATTTTTAGGGGTATTAACCGGTCACTGCCTCATTGGTAGGCATGCAGAAAGGATAGGTGTGCCCTACCGACGATGCTGCAGGAGTTGCAAAGATGATGAGGAGGAGGAAACAGTGGAGCACCTCATCTGTAACTGTCCGGCTTTAAGCGGCGCGAGAACGCGCTTTTTGGGAGTTCCGCTCCTGGATAGCCTAAGCCAGATCGCGGAACTGGACATAAAGGACTTGATGGGCTTCATAAAGTCATCTAAGTGGTTCGAGAAGGAGTAACGGTGTCGGTTTAGGAGTGTCAGTCCCGGGATTCTGCTATGTGGAAAATCCCAACAACTCAGGAATTTTCCATATGGCTGGGTCCCGGGACTGACTTTCCTTGTGTTGGTGGTATCACAACGGGCCTTTCAAAACTGTCCTAAGTGTGCCTCTGCGGCAGCCACTTGAACCTAACCTAACCTAAGGTACCATTGTTGTGGGTACAAAATCGCGTATGTGCAAAATTTTAAATTTAATTTTAAAAGCAACCTTGGACTGCACCATGCCAAGTCCTTCTGCGTAGGCGGCTTTCGGCCGCAATTATTATAAATAACCCTAGGCTACGCCATGGCAAGTGGCGCCAGCGCCATGGTACGAAACTAATGTATAATGTATTGGGGCGATATTCATAGGTGTGTGCCATAACCTTCTGCGTAATACATCGCTTTGGGCAGGCGGCCTTTGGCCGCGCTTATAAAAAGTAACCCTGGGCCACGCCATGTGTAAGCCACAACCATGGCTACCGCCACCGCGAAGTCCTTCTGTGTAGTACACGCATGGCGTAGCCCAGGGTTGTTTTAAAATAAAGTTTTAAATTTTGCACATACGCGGTTTTGCACCCACAACAATGGTACCTCAAATTAAAGGTAATTCAATTACCTATCCAATGGAAAAAAAATGAAAATCAGTTCATTGGTTTTTGAGAAATTTTGATATAAAAAACTAATTAAATGAACTTTGACCCTTGTTATTGTTGTTTGCCCAAAAAACATTTATATTTTATACTTACCTCAATGATATCTATCGATCCTCAACATTTTTTTTTTTTTTTGTAATTTGGGGGTTGGAGCTATTCTGCATTTATACCAAGGACTGAAACCGAAACCGAAACCGTAACCGTAACCGATTAAAACCGATTCATTTTTCAAAACCGAAACCGAAACCGTAACCGTTATTTTGATATGGAAAAGACCGAAACCGAAACCGTTTCAAAAGCCGGAACCGGTTCCAAACGGTTTTGAATTTTTTCAATACCTTACTTATGTGAGTGGGCACATAGGTACTTCGTTTTACAAATAGGTACCCTGAAAGTTTTCATGGAAGATTGTGGAGCCACGTTTTGACATCAGTATCAAAATTCTGAAAGAGGAAGTTTGAATATAGTTGAATGAAGCGATCGAAACAAATTCACGAGATCCGAAAAAGAAATGTTCAGGCTTGCCTCGGAAAGTGCCACTAATTTTAATGTTTTTAACGATTTATACATTTCATTTGGCTTCCATTTTAATAAAAAAAGTAGAGTTAACTTTAGGAATTTGTTTTGCAGAAATTTCATCTATGCATAGCGTTAATAAATGTATTATTATATTGGAGAAATCCCATCATGGCCGCAGAAAAAAAGTTATGAAAATTCAGACCTATTTCGTAGCTACATAGGTACTTGAGTATTTTAGTAGTAAAATTTTTTTTCCTGTTTTTATTTGGAAACCGAAACCGGAACGAAACCGTAACCGAAACCGAAATAAATTTTGAAGAACGAAACCGGAACCGAAACCGAAACACGTTGCAAAACCCGAAACCGAAACCGGAACGTTATTTTAATCGGTTTCAGACCTTGATTTATACCCATACATATGTATATATAAACGATATTTAAAGTAAGCCCTTAAAGGAGAAAAACAAAGGAAATAAAATAACTAAAATAAAACAAAATAAAATAAAATATTATTAAGTAAGTAAAAAAAGGTAAGGTAAATTTAATTATAAAATTAAAGCTGATATTTTATTTGGCCTAAGGTGGAATCATATCCAACGAAAGCACAAAATTGTACAAGCTCGCCCAACCTAGGTAAGGATGAATATTTCAATCCGAAAAATTGCTACAAAGTTTCCTACAAAGGCAGTAACAAAAAAGCGCACTTGATTATTGTCGACTGCAGTGAAAATGTTGCTGACAACATCAACTTAAATCTTTACTTGAACATGTCGCATACCTTAGTAACGAAGCTGTCGGAAGCTTTCAAAGAAGAAACTAGCGTCAGTTACAAGAAAACCGCATTTACTTTCCCAGATTTTTCGTCAAATAATAAAAGCAGCACCTGAATGCCTACGGACTGTAGAGAAAAGCAAACGAAAGAAAAAAATTATGTGCACGCGAAAAAACACTCTTAAAAATACTGTGAAAAAACACGAGGCACCATAAGAGGGATATAAGTATGTTTGTAAGTTATTTAGAGTAAGAACAAACAAGAAATAAATGATAGAAAATATTCGATAAAAAATTTGATGTGATAACAGAAGTGCGCCTGCATTGCAAATAACAGCAGCTATGTTTATAGATCATCAATTTTAAGTATTTATTAATAAAAACATACAAACAGATTATATTTGAAGGCATGGTAGAAGAATATAGAGGTAGTTCTACTTCTTCTTCTTGGTCGCCATTGCCCTCATTTGACATAAACCGTGTTAGTGACATTTCCTTTTGAAAATGAGCTACCGTATTTTCATACCTAAAAAGAACCGATTTAAATTTCAAACGGAAAAAATTTTGAAGTTTATTGAAATAATTTATTAAATTTCACAATGTAGTGATTATCTAGAAAAAATATTTTTCTAAAATAAAACGAAGGTAGGCGGCCGCCGTGGTGTGTTCGGCTTTCTACACCAAGTCGTGTCGGTTCGATGCCCGGCAAAAGTAACATCCAAAATTATTTAGAAAAAGAATTTTTCTAAACGGGGTCGCCCCTCGGCAGTAGTTTGGCAAACTCTCCGGGTATATTTCTGCCATGAGAAGCTTCTCAGCAATAAATTCATTTGCTTTGCAAGTGCCGTTCGGAGTCGGCAAAAAACTGTAGGTCCCGCCAACTTGTAGGAAAAACTCAAAGACAACACACCACAAGTTGGAAAGAGAAGCTCGGCTAAAAAATCTCGTTAGAGGTTATGATGACCTGTTGGTATATCGCCGTCATTCGTTTTTTTTTTTTTTTTTAAGTAAAATACAAGTCTAGTTTTTGCATTTTTACACAGATACTAATAACGCATTTATTTATTTTCATACATAGATGAGCTGCAAAAAAAGCGCCACTTATTTTATAATGGATGAAACCAATACCGATCGATAGTCCTCCCCAAATCTAGAGAGAATGTTAAAATTTCAAAGCTGTACCTATGACAAGGACCAAGGAATCGGGGGTCAAAGTCGCCAAAAAATTACCCTAACTTCACTTATTTTATAATGGATGATTTTCACATATTTGACGTAGATTACTACCCGCGTCAGTATCAAGTGTTGTTAGACCCGTACCAGTGACAAGGCTCCAGCCAGACACCCACAATTCGCGGATTTTCCTATTGAAATTTATTCTGTTTTACCAATTTCACGCATTTGGGCCACTTTGGCTGCTTTTAACTACAATTACTTCAGCCAGACACCTCAAAAATCGGGAAATTTCACTACTTTTCACTGCGCTTTCACATGTTTAAGCGGGTTTGACAAACTTTGGCTACCTTTAAATAGCAGATCTTCACACATGTGTCGTAAAATGCTATCCTTAAGTAGAATCAAGCATTTCTAGACATCATCCCATGGCAAAAACTTCAGCCAGACACCTCAAGGTTCGGGAACTTTTATTTTCCTATTAATTTGCTTTCTCTTGTTTGTCCCACTTTTACTATTTTTAAATGACGGATCTTTTCACATTTTTCGTAGGATACTACGCTTAAGTAATTTCAATCATTTCTAGACTTCGTCCCATGGCAAAAACTTCAGCCAGACAACTCAAAGCTCGGTATTTTCACAAATTTTTCAATAGGAAATATAATATTTGAACAGGAAATATAATGAAAAGAAAAATGAAAATTCATCCAAAAAAAATTTAAAAAAAATGACAACATAAATACTAAAAAATGTATTTTAAGTGTTGTTATTTGGTGCTTTTGCTGATGGTAAGTTATATCCGAACTTTTTTTGTTTACAGGTGTAAGAATATATCCATAGGGCCGATTTCACAATCTATGCTTGACGCAAACTGGGATTTAATTGACGTATTTTTTACGGTTACTGTCAAATTAATCGTAATTAGCATTAACCGGCTTTTGAAAACGGTCCTTAATCTCTCAACACTTAAATCGAAAGGTTTTGTCGCATTAGTACGACGTAAAAGGTTTTTTAAACGTTATTTTTAGGTAAATATGGTTTCTAAGAGATATTTTTTGAACCATTTACAAATTTTAAAGCAGCTTTATGGATCCTTTTTTGTAAGTCTTTTTACTTTACAAACCATGTTTTTTTCCTATATAAAAAATCCCCAAAATTAAAAAAAAATTACCAATAAAATTATTTGTTGAGGTGGCAGCGCTCTGTGATCAACTGGCAAAAGATACGAATGACAACTAACACAGTTTATGTCAAAGTGAAAATACCTTTATTTTTTTATATCATGTTTGAAGGTATGTAGTACGTATACCCGCCCCTGAGAATTGTTTACTTCGCTTAAGGGAATCCAAATAGCTAAACTAAAAGTCAAACAGCATTTTATAATTTGCACCACCAGCATAGCATTGCAAGACTTTTTGAGGAAAGCAGAAACTGAACAACGCCCTCTTCAAATCAAACACAGAATTGATCAATGCAGATGGTCATAAAATGTAATAAAAAGCAAACGCTAAATGTATAACGAACAAAGCAAAACAAATGAATGCAAATATTTATGAAAATGTATGAAATATTGATTTGCAGGAATAAAGACACAGAAACACAAACATCCATACACAAATAAATGCGCCTCACACGGAAGTATGCCATGAGTAAAACAGAAAGATTGCAAAATTATGCTAGCGTTGATTTGGTCATAAAAAAAAAAAAAAAATAGCAGCCACTTCAGCTACATATTTCCAACGGCACAAACCTAAAGCGAGTAGTCAAGTGTTTGGGCCTACTAGGCGTATACGTAACCATTCAGCGACCCCCATTATACTTAAATCCATTCAAGAAATGAGATTTGGGGGCGAAGCGTGTAGTCAATTGTTTATGAGGAGCGGCATAAATAGTAGTGTAATAAATAAATCGGAGATTTTCCAATAATATTTTGTAAGCTTTCGTCTAAATATAGCATAGTAAACATTTCATGCTAATAATTTGACGAGTGTTGCCAATTATTCGTTGTAATAAAAATAGGCGTTTGGTTTGGGAACTAATTTGATATCAAAGCAAAGTACAAGAGCACGTGTCACAGACATAATATACGTATAAAGCAGCCAATTTACATAAATAAATAAACAGTTATTTATTTCTTTTCAATGCGGCAAAAGTAACGAATTAAATAAAAAGAGATGATAAATAAAAAGACAAACCAAATTTGTTTAAGGACTACCTTTATATGAATATTGTCAAAAGGGGCAACACATTTGCTGCTAAACAAATGTGTCAAGTTCTAAGTCTCTATCCAGGATCCACAAATAACAGTTATCAAGCAAAACTTTAACCAAAAAATCATTATGAAGGGTTAGTGCTACTGCCATAAGGAGTACAAAGAAAAATTTTTTGGTACTATCGTTATCGATTGGTGAAAAGCTTTTTTTTTGCTTTTTTTCAATAAAAGTTAAAAATAAAAGTTATTTTTCAATTTTTAAATTTCGATCGCAAAATAAAAGTTATTTTCCAATTTTTTAATTTCCATCGCAAAATAAAAGTTATTTTTCAACTTTTTTATTTTGATCCGAAAATAAGAGTTATCTCAATTTTTTTTTCATTTAAAATCAAAAATAAAAGTTTTGCCTTGGCGAAAATCATGGATAACTTTTTTTTTGATCGAAATTACAAAATTGAAAAACAACTTTTATTTTGCGATTGAAATTTAAAAATTCAGAAGTAACTTTTTTTGCGATCGAAATTTAAAAATTAAAAAAGATCTGTTATAACCAACTTATAAAATAAAATTAACTGTTATTTGCGGTACCTGTCTCTAGCTTATTGGGAAGTTACTCAACAATCGGTCGGAAGATTCAATTATTTGGACGAGCGCTCCCCTATAGAAATTTAAATATTTAAAAAGTTTTTGTATCTTCGTGTCCTCTGCTATATGCTATGTTTCATGTCCCTAGGTTGCCAGAAAATTAATTAAAAACCGATCGCAAAATTCCTTATTTCAAACGAGTTTTCGAAATAGCTCGATTCGTGCGCCATCTACCGTAATTTGTTTGGTTAGAAATTCCATTGCCACCGGGTTCTGAAAAATGCGTAAGGTTTTACATTTCTAGCTTACCGGGAAGCTACTCAAAAATCGATGTTAAGATTCCCGACCTATGTTTCAGAGATTTTCAGCAAGTTTGAATTATTCGACCAGCGTGCCACCTATCGGATTTATGATTTCTACAAATTGTACTATCGTCGAGTCGTCAACTTCATCTAGTTTGGATCCCTAACAATCAATTCCAAATCGATCACAAGAATCCCACTTTCAAACGAATATTTTGAAAAAGTTTCAATTTAATTTTTAAACACGCTATCGGCGAGGATATCGTTATTTTCAGCGACAGCCTGGCGGCCATCAAAACTCTTCGACTGGGTGGCAGGTCGCCCTATTTCAAAATATTTTCAAAAACTCTCTGTATCAAAATTTGTTTAAATACCACTCTCTTTAATCCTGGAGAAGCGCCACGGTAGTCTTTATTCCAAAGGCTGGGAAGGCCTCACACTATGAGCCTAAAGACTACAGACCGATCAGTCTCTCGTCTTTTGCACTTAAAACCTTCGAGAGGATAATTAGCGATTATCTCTCCTCTACTATTGATTGCAACCTTATTTCTAGCTATCAACATGCATACACCAAAGGTAAATCAACGGAAACTGCGCTCCACAGCCTAGTCTCTATTGCTGAAAAATCATTGCATGAAAAGGAGTACTGTCTCGTGGCCTTTCTGGACATCGAAGGGGCTTTCAACAATATAAGGCCGGAGGCTATTAACACTGCTTTAACAAACCTGGGCATAAATAGGTCTCTTATCGGACTAATTGATCAACTACTAAAGGGAAGGAAAATAGTTTCTTCACTGGGAACAGTTGATCTTTCACGCTATGTCACAAGAGGAACGCCTCAGGGTGGTGTTCTCTCCCCGCTCCTATGGAACCTCACCGTAAACTCGCTGCTACGAGACACAAGGTGGGGGGGCGGGAAGATAGTGGCATATGCAGACGATTTAGCTATTGCATATAGGGGCAAATTCCCACAAACCCTGTGTGACTTGATGCAAGTAGCACTGCGAGAAGTTTCTTCATGGTCCTCTCGCTGCGGACTTAGCATCAACCCGGGAAAGGTGGAGCTTGTCCTCTATACCAGGCGGTACAAGATACCACCGTTGAACCTACCAGAACTAGATGGCGTGCGCCTGAACTTAGCTGACAAAGCCAAATTCCTAGGCACAGCTCTAGATAGAAAGCTTAACTGGAAGGAGAATGTCATCCAGCGCCAGAGGAAAGCGTGCATTGCACTTTACACGTGTAAAAGAGCCATTGGCAAAAAATGGGGGCTCAGCCCCAAAATTTGCAGATGGATCTACACTGCGATAATCCAGCCAATTATGCTGTATGGAGTCGTGGTATGGTGGCCTGCGCTAAGAAAGGCAACAAACCTAAATCTGTTAGGGAAAGTCCACAGATCGAGCATGATCTGTATAAGCGGGGCGTTAAGAACAACGCCCAATGAAGCTCTCCAGGCCATTCTTGGCTTTCTGCCACTCGACCTGGAAGGGTACCGGGCAGCAGCAGCATCGGCTGTGCGTCTAAGGGAAACGTCCGTCTGGGGCGCAAACACTATTGGACACTCCTGTATTCTAAGATCTTACAGCTTTCTCCCTCTGAGCACAGATCGGTGTGCGACCACAACAGTCGGAGATTGTTGTTTTAGAATAAACATTCCCAGCAGGGAAGACTGGGAGAACATAGATCGGTGTCCCGCTACTAATGGCGGCACTTTTATATACACCGACGGCTCGAAGTTAGACGGCAGAGTCGGAGGAGGGGTTTACTCAAGGGATTTGGACCTAGAACTTTCCTTTAGACTACCTGATCACTGCAGCGTCTTCCAGGCTGAAGTTTCAGCAATCATGGACGCCGTGACTTGGATAGGTGAACGCACCATCGGACAGGATATCTGTATTTTCAGCGACAGCCAAGCGGCCATCAAATCCCTTGGCTCTTACTCGTTCAACTCTGAACTGACTCTCAGCTGTCGTCGATCTCTTCAAGAGATGGCCCAACAGAACCGCGTGAACCTCACATGGGTCCCGGGACATAGGGACATTGAGGGAAACTGTAGGGCAGACGAACTTGCCAGGCAGGGCACGACAGATTCTTCAAGATAAAGAGCGCATAGGTATGCCGTTTGCCACGTGCAAGCTAATGCTGAAGGAGCATACACTCCGCGAAGCCAACGAAAGATGGCTACAAGCCCCAGGGTGCCGGATATCCAAGCAAACCTGGCCAAAATGCGATCTTAAAAGATCTAGACACATATACGCCCTAAAAAGGAAGGAAATCTCCATATTAATAGGTGTTTTAACCGGGCACTGCCTTATTGGTAGGCACGCAGCAAGGCTAGGCGTTCCCTACCGACGATGCTGCAGGAGTTGCAAAGATGATGAGGAAGAGGAAACGGTGGAGCACCTCATCTGCAACTGCCCGACCTTAAGCGGAGCGAGAAGGCGCTCTCTGGGAGTTCCCTTCCTGGTTAGCTTAAGCCAGGTCGCGGAGCTAGACATAAGGGACTTGATGGCCTTCATCAAGTTATCAAAGTGGTTCGAGGAGGGGTAGCGGTGTCGGTTAGGAGTGTCAGTCCCGGGTTTCGGCTATATGGAGAGTCCCGACAGCACTGGGATTTTCCATATGGCCGGGCCCCGGGACTGACTTTCCTAGTGTTTGGTGGTATCACAACGGGCCTTTTATTACTGGCCTAGGTGTGCCTTTGCGGCAGCCACTTCTACCTACCTACCTACCTACTCTCTTTAATATTTTTTTAATGCTACGCTATCTACGAATTTGAAAAATATTTTGAAACAGAGTGATCTTCCACTCAGTCGCCGATATATTTTTAAACATATGTTTTTAAGTATTTATGTCCCTCGTGGCGCGGTACGAGGGCTTAAGTCGATAGCCACAGGGCTACGCTGCCCTTGTGATCATAGCGCCGCCGGTACTACATCACGAGAGAAGCCAAGCCTCTCTGGCGCGACGACTAAGATCTTCCCCCTCCCAATCCAGGGTGTTATGCGACCACGTGCCCATTGGACGTTTGCAGCCGGGAGGCAAATCGTGGCTGTAATCGAACGGAGCCTCTCTGATACCGGGCCGCCTCGGAGAGTAACTATGGCCTTACCGCGGTATGGGGCTCTGCCGCGGCGGACGACACATTCCCCTTACTCTTCCCTTGACCCTAAACTGGCCTTTACCGGCGAGGGGTCGTACGAACAAGATGATAAATAGTAACAAAAACCCTAAAACTAAATATACAACAATGTATACTGCACAGCAGAGGAGGAAAATGCTGGAGCAAGCGAGAACGCAACGTCGGAGGACAAACTCCATTTCTTTATCAGCCGAGAGATCGACAGCGATGGCAACTACGGGTCGATTAGCTCTGGATAACAAGGGGGCAATCCCCAAAGTAAGTACCGGTACAAACACAGTGAAGCCAACAACGGCTGATGCTAAAGCCCCAGTAAGTGCCGGTACCGAAACCAAGTCTTTAACGTCTGTGGCAGTGGTCTCACGACCTGGCCCCAGAGATCCAAATAAGGGAACGACCGCGATGGCAACTACGAAATTTACCCCAAAAGACATCTCCCAGTCGCTCTGAGTACTTGGACAAAAGAGCGGCCGCGAGGATCCTGAAGAAATACGAGGGTATTTCACAAGAGACGCTATCGCCGAATGCTAGAAAGACGGTGGAGATGGCTGAAGCTATCTTACCGCACTTCCAAAGCGATTACGCGTCAAAGAAGGTTAATGGAAATCCCTTCAAACGCCAGAGATCGGACGTGGATTTAAAACCTCACCCGAAGCGGCAGCAACATGCCCCCATAGTGGGTAAACTCAGCTTTGCTGAAGTTACTAAGGATAGGATAGGATAGGGACCAGTGGAGGTACGTCCGGAACGGTATCGGTAATGCCCTTCTCGACATTATGGATGAGTCTCCGGGTGCCACGCCGATGGGTTCTGATGCGGGATGGCACCAGCGCCGTATCAAGGTATTCGCAAAAACTGTTGCACTGTACCAGGCAGCAGCTGCAAGACTGGGTGAGATCTACCAAGGGGCAAGAATCGAGGTTGTCGACTGGAAGGACATCCCGGCTCGGCCAAGGGCAAGAGCGTGGATTCCTGCTATCCCTGCTGAACCTTAGAGAATTCTCAGGATGCTGAGGATCATGAACCCGCCTCTCCCGACGCAGGACTGGTTTGTCAATCTGGTCGAGGATGCGGTAGGGCTTGACAGGCAAGTGGTCTTCACCTTGAATAAGGAAGCACTCGAGCCCCTTAAACGGTGCAATGGACGAGTGCACTACGGCATGGGTCAGATCGTGATCCACGTATACCGCGGCGATGCACAGCGCGCTGCTATTTCGACTGCACCGGAGGACTCGGACATCGCAGTGCCGGTAGAGTTACAGCTGCCAGTTTAACAGTCGCAGTACCAGTCTGACGATGGCGTCAGTCTATATGCCCTACGACGCCGAAGAACATCCGCCACAGAGGGAGGTAAACACCTGGTGGCAAATTTTTCCATGGGTCATCTTATTATCGGAACTGACGCCAATGCTCATCACGTCCAGTGGGGAAGCTCCGATATCAATGCTAGAGGAGAGTCGTTGTTTGATTATTTGTTAACAACTAACCTGGTAATTTGCAACGTGGGTAACGAACCTACGTTTATTACTAAAACCCGTTGGGAGGTCATAGATCTCACTATTTGCAGCGAATGCGCTTATGAGTGGGTCAGAAAATGGCGCGTTCTCGATGAACACTCTTTCTCCGACCACCGGTACGTAGAATTAGTTCTAGACTTTTGTGTTGAGCAGCCGGTTATGAAACGCAACCCACGTAACACTAACTGGCAGCTACACAATGAAATACTATCTAGGGACTTGCCAGCACTGCCCCCACAAGTCCCCTCATCATTAGGGGAGTTGGAGGATCTGGTAAAGACCTTTACAACGGCTCTCTCGAATGCCCTAGAGCAGGCTTGCCCAGTGCCAAAACCACGCGGTAAACATAGGCCGCATTGGTGGTCCTACGACCTGGGCTCGCTCCGTCAATCATGTAGGACACAATTTAATAAGGCCAAGAGCCTTGGCACGGAGACTCAATGGCTCGAATATAAAGTTAAACTCAGAGCCTACAAAAAAGCTCTGAGGCAGGCGAAGAGAGTATCGTGGAGAAATTTCTGCACTGGGGTCGAAAATGTCGACGATACAGCGAGACTTAGACGAGTGCTCTCAAAAACTCAAACAGCCACAAGCTATTTGCGCAAACCTGACGGATCCTGGACCAGCACAGAGAGGGAACCCCTAGAGCTGCTCTTGAATACGCACTTCCCAGGGAACTTGCATGAGGAACCCCTAGCACTTACAACAAACCTGGCTGTACACATACCCATCACGGAGGAAAAGGTTAGGTGGGCGGTTAAAAGCTTCGAACCGTTCAAGGCTGCCGGGCCAGACGGGATTATTCCCGCACAACTCATAAACACGCTGGAGACATCAGCCAAATAGCTGGTATTTCTCTATACAGCCTGCCTGGCTCTTAGCTACATTCCGTGCTCCTGGAGAAGTGCCACGGTAGTGTTTATTCCTAAGGCGGGAAGGCGTCTCGAGCCCAAGGACTATAGGCCGATCAGTCTCTCATCCTTTGTGCTCAAAACCTTCGAGAGGATAATAAATGACTACCTCTCCTCTACTATTGATAGCAACCTGATCTGTAGCTATCAGCATGCATACACCAAAGGGAAATCTACAGAAACTGCGCTTCACAGCCTAGTTTCTGTTATTGAAAAATCGCTGTATGAAAAGGAGTACTGTCTTGTAGCCTTTTTAGATATTGAAGGAGCCTTTAACAACATAAGCCCTGATGCTATAAACACCGCTTTAACAAGTCTGGGCATAAGCAGGTCTCTTATTGGACTTTTTGATCAACTGCTAAGGGGTAGAAGAATAGTTTCATCACTGGGCTCGGTTGACTTATCACGCTATGTCACAAGGGGAACGCCTCAGGGTGGTGTTCTCTCCCCGTTTCTAAGGAACCTCACTGTCAACCCGATGCTGCGAGACACAAACTGGGGTGGCGGGAAGGTAGTGGCATATGCAGACGACTTAGCTATAGTATATAGGGGCAAATTCCCACAAACCCTGTGCGACTTGATGCAAGTAGCACTGAGAGAGGTTTCCTCATGGTGCTCGCGCTGCGGACTGAACATCAACCTGGGAAAAGTAGAACTGGTCCTTTTCACCAACCGAAATAAGATACCACCGCTAATACTACCAAAACTGAATCATGTGCACCTGAACTTGGCTGACAAAGCCAAGTTTTTGGGCACAGTTCTGGATAGGAAACTAACCTGGAAGGAGAATGTTCTTTAGCGCCAGAAGAAAGCGTGTATTGCACTCTACACGTGCAAAAGAGCGATTACAAAGAAATGGGGACTCAGCCCCAAAATATGCAAATGGATCTACACTGCAATCATTCGACCAATCATGCTCTATGGAGTTGTGGTATGGTGGCCCGTGCTGAGCAAGGCAACAAACCTTAATCTGCTAGGTAAAGTACACAGATCTTGCATGATCTGTATAAGCGGTGCGTTAAGAACAACGCCCAATGAAGCACTCCAGGCCATTCTTGGCATTTTGCCACTCGATCTGGAAGGGCACCGGGTAGTAGCAGCATCGGCTCTGCGTCTAAGGGAAACGTCCGGCTGGGGCGCAAGCACTACTGGACACGCCTGTATTTTGGGATCCTATAGCTTTCTTCCGCTGAGCACAGATCGCTGTGCGACCACAACAGTCGGAGATAGCGGTTTTAAAATCAACATTCCCAGCAGGGAAGAATGGGAGAGCACGGATCGGAGTCCCGCCACTCATGGCGGCACTTTCATTTATATTGATGGCTCGAAGTTAGACGGCAGAGTTGGAGGAGGGGTTTATTCAAAGGATCTGAACCTTGAGCTCTCCTTCAGACTACCTGATCACTGCAGTGTCTTCCAGGCTGAAATTTCAGCAATCATGGACGCCGCGGCTTGGATAGGCCAACACACTATCAGACAGGACATTTTTATATTCAGCGACAGCCAGGCGGCCATCAAATCCCTTGGCTCTTACTCGTTCAACTCTGAACTGACGCTCAGCTGTCGTCGATCTCTACAAGAGATGGCTCAACAGAATCGCGTTAACCTCACATGGGTCCCGGGGCATAGGGACATTGAGGGAAATTGTAGGGCAGACGAACTTGCGAGACGGGGCACGACCAAGCAGGTTCTTCGCGATAAAGAGCGCTTAGGTATGCCGTTTGCCACATGCAAGCTTATGCTGAAGGAGTACACACTCCGCAAACCAACGAAAGATGGCTGCAATCTCCAGGATGCCGGATATCCAAAGAAACCTGGCCGAAATGGGATCATAAAAGATCAAGACAAATTTATGCCCTAAGGAGAAGAGAAATCTCCATATTAATAGGCGTATTAACTGGGGACTGCCTCATTGGTAGGCACGCAGAAAGACTTGGTGTGCCCTACCGACGATGCTGTAGGAGTTGTAAGGATGATGAGGAGGAGGAAACGGTGGAGCACCTCATCTGCAACTGCCCGGCTTTAAGTGGCGCGAGAATGCGCTTTTTGGGAGTTCCCTTCCTGGTCAGCCTACGCCAGGTCACGGAGCTGGACATAAAGGACCTGATGGCCTTCATCAAGTCATCTAAATGGTTCGAGGAGGAGTAACGGTGTCGGTATAGGAAAGTCAGTCCCGGGATTCTGCTATGTGGAGAATTCCGTTAATTTCGGGATTTTCCATATGGCAGGGTCCCGGTACTGACTTTCCTAGTGTTGGTGGTATCACAACGGGCCTTTTAATACTGGCCTAGGTGTGCCTCTGCGGCAGCCACTTGAACCTAACCTAAGTATTTATGTACATTAGGGTGATTCAAAATAAATGTCGTCTTGGTCTTACTCCCTAAAAAGTTAGGTATTGATGGGAAAAAAAGCCTTGCAAAAAATTAGCGCTCTAACTTAACCCTAAGGGGTGGCTATTTTTTCGCCCTTTCCAATACATTTTGTATGGGGGAAAATGGCATTTTTTTCAAAGTAAATTTTCTTTTAATTTTGGAACTTTTTTCAAAATATTTTTACATACTCTTAAAGGTGAAGCCTTGAAGCTTCCAAAATGGTAAGCCATGCGCGATTATCTTAACTATTAAAATAATTACAGCGCTAATTTTTTATATGGCATATTTTCTCATCAATACCTAAAGTTTCAGGGGGTAAGACCGAAAAAAACACACGCGTGCGTGTTTCGTGTCACGGTCAAAAACACGTACCACGCACAACTCTACTCTGGAGTACCTTACGGAGTAATCTAGTTGGACTATTTACTCTTGTGTGGGTGCTTCATGGAGTAAGGAATGAAGTACGTACTCCTAGTTGGATTGGGTAGTCAATCCTAGGACATCGTCATGTAAATTGGGGAACCTATTTTAGGTATACGGAATTGACCTTTCTTAGAGTAGTGTGGGTATTCCAACGTTTTTTACAGGGATATCACAAATTGGAAGAAAATGTTGAAACAAAAATTTCTTTAGAGATTCTAATAACACTATCCGACAAATTTTCAAAAATTTACAACTCCACGACATTTGAAACATGATTCCTATGTAAAATTTCCTGCTGATTCCAAATATGTATATTTGATTTAAAAGTAGAACAGTTTTTGAGATATTTTGAAATTTCAGTTTTTGAGATAAAAAAAAAAGTAGGACTACTAATTCGTCAATATCTCCGCTAATACTGCTTCGATTTTTATGCTGTTTCACTTTATCAGGAGAGCATAAAATACTGTTTTTACCTTGCAAAATTTTTTTTAATCGGTTTTGAAGTGACGAAGTTATAGCGAATACAAAGAAAAATGTTGTGCAAATTTTCACTTTTTTTTCTATATTCATCATTTTGTATGTAATTTTTCTAAGTGAAATATTCCATTAATTCCTGTTTTTACACCGTGAGTAAATAGCCTGTTCATTACGGAACATTTTGAAAAATGTTGAAAAAAATACCGGTAGTAAAATCAAATTTATTTTCCAAAACAGGGGAAAACTTTTATATATTACAACCAGACCCGTTTTATTTTTTAATAATCGTCGCAATAAAAATTGTGCGACCACAGTGTCAATGACGATTTGATCAAAAACTATGACAAAGTAGGCTAAGTTAAAATTTTATGACTATTTCACTTAGAAAATCTACGTAAATGAAGATGGATATCGAAAAAAAGTGAAACATTTTTTTTTGTATTTTCTATAACTTCGTCACTTCAAAACCGATTAAGATAAATTTTACAAGGTAAAAACAGTATTTTATCCTCTCATGATAAAGAGAAACAGCATAAAAATCGAAGCAGTATTAGCGGAGATATTGACGAATTAGTAGTCCTACTTTTTTTTTATCTCAAAAACTGAAATTTCAAAATATCTCAAAAACTGTTCTACTTTTGAACTTTCTGATTACATATTTGGAATCAGCCAACAATTCTACATAAGATTCATCTATAAAATGTCGTGGAGTTTTTTTTTTGTATGTATATCACAGCCATAAGTTTTTTTTACCACATACGAGGTATCGCAATATACCATTAGGCGAAAAAATTTAGCCACAACTAAATATAAAAATATGTACGTGCCAAATATTAATATGTGAACTCTAACACATACATACATACTTGCAGGTATTTTGATTTATTTGAATGTACACTGCGCTTTAAATTTGCATATGGACATATGAAAATAATATTTATGCGGTAACCAAGTGCACACATGCACAAAGGTAGATATTTGTATAATGCATGAAAAGTGCAAATTTGTGCTATGAAAATATGCAGTCAACTCCGCCCAGCGCCACGCTTACTTACTAACTACTGAGTAGATTTTGCATTTGAGCAGTGGTCGGTAGTATTTTTCATAGGTAGTTACATATCTATACATATTTAAATATGACACACATATAAGTAGTAAATGATATTTAACTTTGTCAGGCGACCAGTATGCTGCAGCAGTCAGTCAAAGTGTAGTGAGTAGCTGAGGAGTATTTTGGTAGCTGTTTGTCACATGCAACATCTGATCGGATCTCTTGGTTTGGTATGACATTGCTGTTGTTGTTTTTATACCCAGGGTACTAGAACTAGTACAAGGGTATATTAACTTTGTTCACATAACGGCTGTTTGTAACGGCACAACATAATCGAGATAGATATAGAGTTCCATATATGAAAGTTCTTAGGATTAAAAGAGGAGTTGATTAAGCCATGTCCGTCCGTCTGTCCGTCCGTGTACACGATAACTTGAGTAAAAATTGAGATATTTGCATGAAATTTTGTACACAGGTTACTTTCTGGCCAAGGTAGGTTGCTATTGAAAATGGGCGAAATCGGATTATAACCACGCCCCCTTTTTCGATATCGAAAATTTCGAAAATCACACAAATTGACTTATCTCGGCAGCTGAAATGGCTAAAACGATATAATTTTATAGGTGAGTCCCCCTCATTCTCTTATGATTTTTCCATAAATTTTTTATAGCGGGCGTGGCACCGCCCATTTTTAAGGGAGGCGTTTTTGAAAATTTGACTGGTCGTAACTTTTAAACTGATTACGATAGAACGATGGAATTTGGCACAAAGCATACTAGTGTCGTTGGGAGTATACCTGATGAAACTGGATAAAATCGCCCTTCAACCACGCTCACTTTCGATATCGAATATTTCGAAAATCACACAAATTGACATATCTCGGCAGCTAAAATGGCTAAAATGATATAATTTTATAGGTGAATCCCCTTGGTCATTCTCTTATGAGTTTTCCATAAATTTTTTATAGTGGGCGTGGCACCGCCCACTTTTAATGGAGGCGTTTTTGAAGATTTGAATGGTCGTAACTCTTAAAAAGATTACGATAGAACGATGGAATTTGGTACAAAGCATACTAGTATCGTTGGGAGTTTACCTGATGAAGGTGGATAAAATCGCCCTTCAACCACGCCCACTTTCGATATCGAAATTTCGAAAATCACACAAATTGACATATCTCGGCAGCTGAAATGGCTAAAATGATATAATTTTATAGGTGAATCCCCCTGGTAATTCTCTTATGATTTTTCCATAAATTTTGTATAGTAGGCGTGGTACCGCCCACTTTCAAGGGAGGCATTTTTGAAAATTCGACTTGTCGTAACTTTTAAACAAATTATGGTAGAACGATGAAATTTGGCACAAATCATACTAGTACTGTTGGGAGTATACGTGATGAAATTGGATAAAATCCCCGTCCAACCACGGCTACTCTCGATATCGCAAATTTAGAAAATCACCTAAAAGACTGGTCGTAAGTTTTAAACTGATTTCGGTAGAATCGTGAAATTCGGCACAAGGTATACTAGAGTTATAGGAAGTAAACCTGTTGAAATTAAACGAAATCGCTTCCCAATCACGTCCACTTTCAATATGGAAAATTTCGAAAATCACATAAATTGACATAATTCGGTAAGGTAAATAACTAAAATAGTATAATTATAGTATAATTTGGTAGTTAAATTTGTAAGGAATTGTCTACTATTAACGAGTCCTAAAAGATGAGTTAATTTTGTTAAGTGAGCCACCTATAATTTTTTCGACGGCCATGTATTTTATTGAAAGTGGGTAGTATGGCTCAGAACGATTAAACAAAAATACATATACAATTTTTCAAAATTCGAATTATTTTGAAAGTTATATCTATCAACAGTTTTCGAAATTCCTCACTTTTTGATGATTTTCTCATGATTGGTCACTTTTTGATGATTTTCTCACGATTGGTCAATTTTTTTTGCAAACATTATTCGCAATTTTTAACTTCTCCATCGTGGCGAGATGGCGCTTTTGTATGATGTTGTTGGGCATTGCATTAGTAACTATTAGCAAAAAAAAATTTGTTTGGCACTTTAGGGGAGCGGAAGTTATTTAGTTACTTTGAAAATAATTTTAATTTCGAAAAACTGGCCCAAACGTATTTTTTTCAATTTAAAACTTTGTCACAAATTGGGCGTAAGTATATTAGAAGTAAGAAATGCATTCAACTATAAGTAATATTTTGAGGGCACACGAACAATGTACATATATGTTATACCGTAGCATAAATAAATATTAATTTTATAAACTAACTAATAAATTTATTGAGTTCGTTTTTCCCAAATTATAATATATATAGAAAATATATAACTTATAGGTACTGCTATTATTTCCATACACTGGGTATTTAATGTTCGGCTTACCCAAACTTAGACTTCCTTACTTGTTTTTTTGTGTTTTTTTTTTTTTTTTGTTGTCGTGTGTAATGACACTTTTCCACATGTTGACTGACATTTAGTAGTGCAACTAGCGCGCAACACACTGCTACCCTGTTTGCCACTTTGCCAATATCATCATATAAGCCACACGTGTCGCCAACTTTACAGTTTTGCACTTTTATGAGCGTAACTGAGCTGTTGTTATTTGACGTTACAAAACATATTTCTACAACATACACCACAAACAAATAAGTGGCACATATCCTCAGTCACCTATGTGGTACATGCAAACACACAAACCATACTTACACCGCCACCTTCATCATAAATTCTCATTATTATTGTTGTTATGACATTGTTTTCGTTGTTCGAGCTCTGATTTTGCTTGTTAGTCGCGTTGTTGTTGCTGTTATTATTACGTTCTACTTATTTGTAGCTTACAAAATACTGGCATTATTTTATAGTTTTTAGGTATGCGAACAATAGCAACAACAAAGAAAATAAAACCATTTCATTGTCTGGTCTCTGCCTTGCCATAGTTTTCTAGCTCAATTTGCTTGTTTGTTGTTCATGCAGCTAGAAGTGAATTGCTTTTGTTGTTTTTAAGCGAAGTGCCACCAAAAATCGTTAAAACTCTTTGTGGTGTGGCAATTATTATTTTACTTTTGGTAGCTGGTTTTACAGCAAACAAATTTATGGTAAAACATATTTTCCATATTTTCAGAGGAGCTGAATATTAATACATAAACATTACAGTGGCTCAATCTACATATAATCGAAATCAGACCGTCAAAATAGACAAGTGCATTGGAATTGAAGACCTCCAAAAAAATTATTATCTTAATTTGAATTGGCATGTATTCAAAAATTTCGAAGTTGTAAAGTTGCTCACTGGCAAAGCGTACTAGTCAAGTTTATTAGACAAAAGAAAGGTATGGAGGTAGATATTGATTTGGATCATTTCGGCATGATTTTTGGAATAATTTCGAGACATTTTCTATATTTATTATTTTGGGATAATTTTTTTACTTTTTCGGGACAATTTCGGGACATCTTTGGGATTCCCTCGGCGTTGTTTTGCGAACCATTTCCTGACTTTTTTTTTAATAATTTCGGATATTTTCGAAATCATATCGGTATTAAATTTTTTATCATTTCGCGATTGTTTTCGGGACCATTTAACAATTTTTTAAAACATTTCTGGGACCATTTCTTAGTCATTGTTTTCGGTACTTTACGAAATTATTTGGAAACTTTTTTGAAATCGATCCGGACTTTTTGTTGACTTTTTTCAGATAATTTATGTCATTTTTTGAGACTTTTTAGCAAGGTCTGAAACCGATTAAAATAACATACCGGTTTCGGTTTTGCAACGTGTAACGGTTTCGGTTTTGCAACGCGTAACGGTTTCGGTTTCGTTTTTCAACATTTATTTCTAAAAAAACTCCCGAAAAAATTACGAAATAATCCAAAATAATCCCCAAAAAAAATACAAAAGTATGCCAAAAATAGAAGAAAGAAATTAAGAACTTATCCCGAAAAAGTACTGAAAAGTTCCCGAAATAATTCTCAAAATGGTCTCGAAATTATAAAAAAAAGCAATGCAACAAACAAAATTTCCAAAAATGGTACTTAATCCCATCCCAATAATCCCTGTAATAGCTCTTCTGCCTTGAAGTTTAAAAGTACGACAGGTCTTGGGACAGATACCAATGGGTGCCCTGTTTTTCTAGACTCTTGCGTGTAGACACTCTCTCATTTGTACATCTTTGTTATTCATGTTATTCATATTCATAAACAGGAATAGTGAAATCCGTTCCACACAAACTTTCCGTACGGTGATCCACTGGAAGGATTAATACCAGAACTTGCCTTTGGCGAACAGGCGTTTTCTGCCCTTGACATTTATAATACTGGCTTTGCTATCATTTGTAATCTAAGGTGGAGGGTTTGGGGAAAAACGGTGCAGCGAACTTTTTCAATGCACCAGATTTTTTGGTGACGCACTCTAGTATATGCACTCTAGTCTTTGTCAACACTTTTCACATAGTCAAGTGTAGGTATGCATCTATGTAGTTTCTAGCATATTGCATAATTTTATGCACTTCAGGTGTTCTACATGCATTTTCTAAATGATACAGTGGTTTTAGGTTGCACTCTCGTAAATCAGACACTATCTAATTCTTCCGTATTGATCTAAGCAAAGCTTAGTTATAGGGGGTACTATTTTTCAGAGCGGCAACTTTCTCGGAAGCAATCAAATTTCAATGATGGTCCTCTTCTTGCTCCTCTTCCAGCCCTTCCGCCGGTTCTCGTCCTTGTCCTTTTCTTCCTACAAAAACCTTACCTACGCAAACTTTCGTCTACTACTTAAGCATAGAACCATCTTCCCACGAAATATTTCCCAAGCCTTTCGAATCCGGTTGAGATGTCGCATATAGGTTTATTTTGAGCCCTACTTTGGACTCACTATGGTTAAAAGTGTGAAAAAACTGAATGAACATCTCCAGCCCCAGACGATTTGCTGGTTTGTTTTATTTGATTTTATATTTTACTTTCTGTTCTAGGGTTTTCCCGGGTCCTAGTTTTCGGTCAGACTAAATTTTTAATTTTTTTAATTTATTTATTTTCATTTCATTTTGTATTATTTTTTATTTTATTTTATTTTAAATTAGGTTTATATTATTTTATTTTATTTGTAAATCTAAATCATTTTGGAGTATCAATTTTTTTAAATATATATAGGTCATAGGTTTTAAAAAATTCAATTGCTTTGCAAGTGCCTTTCGGAGTCGGAAAAAAACTGTAGGTCCCGCCAACTTGTAGGAAAAACTCAAGAGCAACACACCAAAAGTTGGAAAGAGAAGCTCGGCAAAAATCTCGTTAGAGGTTATGATAACCTGTTGGTATATCGCCGCCATTAGTTTTTTTTTTCTTTCTACGATTCACAACAATCCTGGGTTTCCAAAGTACAAAGTGCGGAAATTAGCAATGCCAATTTAATTTTAATTTCAGTTCAATCTCCGTAACTTCTGCGTACTCCAAATTAGAAAAACAAGCGGATAAAATGGGGTTGGTGGTGAACGAAGGTAAAACGAAGTACCTGCTGGCATCAAGCAAAGAGTCAGCGTATTCGCGTCTTGGCAACCACGCCACTGTTGGCAGCAATAATTTCGAGATAGTAAGGGACTTTGTATACCTGGGCAGCATTAATAACAACAACAATGTAAGCCTGGAAATCCATCGAAGGATAACTCTTGCAAATAAATGCTACTTTGGGCTGAGTTGGCAATTGAGAAGTAAAGTCGTCTATCGACGAACAAAAACAACACTCTATAAGTCACTTATCGTACCCGTATTGCTATATGGTGCAGAAGCATGGACACGGATAGCATCTGACGAGGCGGTTTTGGGAGTATTCGAGAGAAAAATTCTTCGAAAGATTTATGGACCCCTAAAAGTTGGCGACGACGAGTACCGAAGAAGATATAATGATGAGCTGTATGAGCTTTACGCAGACGTCGACATAGTTCAGCGAATTAAAACCCAGCGGCTTCGCTTTCCAGCACACGTGGTGCGAATGAACGAAGACCATCCGGCCCAGAAGGAATTCTTATCGCACGGCTAAAAAAATGAACCTAAATTTTAAACCCGTATAAAGTTTAATCAATTTCTCAAACTTTTTTGTACAATATTTCAAACCGTCCAAATACCTACAAAGATTTTCAATTTCTTTTGGTTTCGATTTAAAATCTAAATGAAAAAGCTGTCTAAATTTTTTATTTTTGGTTTGTTTTAATGTAATTGAATTTTGCCCACAAAAACTTAATGAGCGTCATAGCTCAGCGGTAGAGCAGTCGGCTGTGACTCCTGAGCGTTTTCGTTCGAGTTCTGTCAGCTGCCACATTTTTTTTAGTTTTATTTTATTCTTAAAACTTTTCGGTCTAAAATTTAAACTTTTGGGTTTGAAAATTCAAATTTATTTTTGAAAGCTTATTCAAGATTGAATTTTGCCAACAACATTTATGTGTGCGATGTAGCTCAGTGGTAGAGCAGACGGGCATGATGCGGGGAGTCTTGGTTCGAATTCCCGCCAACGGACAAAAAATTTATTTTATCTTTAAAAAATTGTTAAAACATTTCTTGTTTATAATTGAAACCCGATTCATTTAGCCAATTTTCATGAAAACTGGTATAGATTGAATTTGAATCCAAATTTGGTTTGGTCATATATGTAGTCCAAAAAAGTTTAAAATTTAGGTTCGAATTTTTAGCCGTGCGGCAACCGCCGCTGCACAGTGGAAAATAATTGAAGTTTACTGTTCATAACCCTCTACAGCCTTTATTTTTCATCCGATTTTGATAATTTTTTTTTTTAATGAAAGATTTTGAGATTTGCAAGAGCATAGTTGAGCCCGATTTTTAAATTTCGGTTTGTTTACATTTTGTTTTTGGAGCAAAGTGCGGGAAAACGGACATTTTTGAAAAAACGATATTATCCTGCTTCAGTTAGCAAAGTTTATTTTAAAAAACCTTTTTCAAGGTGAAGATTAGAGTAATATGAAACGAAAAAAATTACCATTTGAAAATTTTGAAGAAGTTAAAAAAAATCTTATACGAGGATGTCGAACAAAAAAAAAATTTTTAATTCAACGGTAACAGTTAGCTTCCTAAAATTTGCACTTCATCATACTCAAAATTTATGACCTATTAAACTGCATACCCAAATTGTAGAAAAAAAAAAAACAAAATTAAAAATTTTTTTTACTAATAGTCCTGAATTTGCTTTAACATTTTTTTTTTTACTTTTTCAAAATTTCCAAATGGTAGTTTTTTTTCATTTAATATTACTCTAACCTTCTCTTTGAAATAGGTTTTTTAAAATAAACTTTGCTAACTGAAACAGGATAATATCGTTTTTTCAAAATTTTCCGTTTTCCTTTACTTTGCTCCAAAAAACAAAATGTAAACAAATCTAAATTCAACAAGTAAGGAAGTCTAAGTTCGGGTAAGCCGAACATTAAATACCCTGTGTATGGAAATAATAGTAGTACCTATAACTTATATATTTTCTATATATATTATAATTTGGGAAAAACGAACTCAATAAATTTATTAGTTAGTTTATAAAATTAATATTTATTTATGCTACGGTATAACATATATGTACATTGTTCGTGTGCCCTCAAAATATTACTTATAGTTGAATGCATTTCTTACTTCTAATATACTTACGCCCAATTTGTGACAAAGTTTTAAATTGAAAAAAAATACGTTTGGGCCAGTTTTTCGAAATTCAAATTATTTTCAAAGTTATAGCTATCACCACTTTTCTAACTAAATAACTTCCGCTCACTTAAAGTGCCAAACAAATTTTTTTTTGCTAATAGTTACTAATGCAATGCCCAACAACATCATACAAAAGCGCCATCTCGCCACGATGGAGAAGTTAAAAATTGCGAATAATGTTTTTTGCAAAAATTGGAAATGTCCTTTTGTAGAAGATACCATCTTTTATATATATTTAAAAAATTAGCAAAATCGGTTTGACCAATCGTGAGAAAATCATCAAAAAGTGAGGAATTTCGAAAACTGTTGATAGATATAACTTTCAAAATAATTCGAAGTTTGAAAAATTGTATACGTATTTTTGTTTAATCGTTCTGAGCCATACTACCCACTTTCAATAAAATACATGGCCGTCGAAAAAATTATAGGTGGCTCACTTAACAAAATTAACTCATCTTTTAGGACTCGTTAATAGTAGACAATTCCTTACAAATTTAACTACCAAATTATACTATAATTATACTATTTTAGTTATTTACCTTACCGAATTATGTCAATTTATGTGATTTTCGAAATTTTCCATATTGAAAGTGGACGTGATTGGGAAGCGATTTCCTTTAATTTCAACAGGTATACTTCCTATAACTCTAGTATACCTTGTGCCGAATTTCACGATTCTACCGTAATCAGTTTAAAACTTACGACCAGTCTTTTAGGTGATTTTCTAAATTTTCGATATCGAGAGTAGCCGTGGTTGGACGGGGATTTTATCCAATTTCATCACGTATACTCCCAACAGTACTATATGATTTGTGCCAAATTTCATCGTTCTACCATAATTTGTTTAAAAGTTACGACCAGTCGAATTTTCAAAAAGGCCTCCCTTGAAAGTGGGCGGTACCACGCCCACTTTTTAAAATTGAACAGAAAATCATAATAGAATGATAAGAGAGATTCACCTATGAAATTATATCATTTTATCAATTTCAGCCACCGATATATGTCAGTTTATGTGATTTTCGAAATTTTCGATACCGACAAAAGGAACGTGGTTATAATCCGATTTCGCCCATTTTCTCTAGCAAGCTACCTTGGCCATAAGCCATAAGGCCATGGAGCTAAACTAAGGGCCTACAAAAAAGCACTGAGACAGGCGAAGAGAACCTCGTGGAGAAATTTCTGCACTGGCGTCGAAAAGGTCGACGACACAGCGAGACTTAGACGAGTCCTCTCGAAAAGTCAAACAACCATCAGCTATTTGCGAAAGCCTGACGGATCCTGGACCAGCACGGAAGAGGAAACCCTTGAGCTGCTCTTGAATACACATTTTCCGGGGAATCTGCATGATGCACCACTAGCACCTGCAACAAACCTGGCAGTAAATATACCCATCACTGAGGAAAGAGTAAGGTGGGCAGTTAAGAGCTTTGAACCGTATAAGGCTGCCGGGCCGGACGGGATTATCCCCGCGCAACTTATAAACACGTTGGAGACATCAGCTAAATGGCTGGTATTTCTCTTCACAGCCTGCCTGGCTCTCAACCACATTCCGGGCTCCTGGAGAAGCGCCACGGTAGTGTTTATCCCTAAGGCTGGGAAGGCATCCCACTACGAGCCAAAAGATTACAGACCGATCAGTCTCTCGTCCTTTGTACTCAAAACCCTTGAGAGGATACTAAGCGACTACCTTTCAACGACTATTGATAGCAACCTTATCTCTAGCTATCAGCATGCATACACCAAGAGTAAATCAACAGAAACTGCTCTGCACAGCCTAGTATCTGTCATTGAGAAATCGCTGTGTGAAAAGGACTACTGTCTCGTGGCCTTCTTAGACATTGAGGGGGCTTTCAACAATATAAGCCCGGAGGCGATCAACTCCGCTCTAACTAATCTGGGCGTAGATAGACCTCTAACTGGTTTAATTGACCAACTTCTAAGAGGAAGGAAAATAGCTTCTTCACTTGGTACGGTCGAGTTATCACGCTATGTCACAAGGGGAACGCCCCAGGGTGGTGTTCTTTCCCCGCTTTTATGGAACCTCACAGTCAACTCGTTGCTACGTGACACAAGCTGGGGGGGCGGGAAGATAGTGGCATACGCAGACGATTTAGCTATTGCATTCAGAGGCAAGTTCCCACAAACTCTGTGTGACCTGATGCAAGTAGCACTGCGAGAGGTTTCGAGGTGGTCCTCTCGCTGCGGACTTAGTATCAACCCGGGGAAAGTGGAACTTGTCCTCTTCACCAACCGGTACAAAATACCGCCACTAAGCCTACCAGAACTAGATGGCACGCGCCTGGGCTTGTCGGACAAGGCCAAGTTTCTAGGCATAGTTCTGGACAGGAAACTGAATTGGAAGGAGAATGTTCTTCAGCGCCAGAAGAAAGCTTGCATCGCTCTTTACACATGCAAAAGAGCCATTGGCAAAAAATGGGGGCTCAGCCCTAGAGTATGCAGTTGGATCTACACGGCCATCATTCGCCCAATCATGCTGTATGGAGTCGTCGTATGGTGGCCGGCACTGAGCAAGACAACATACCTGAATCTGTTGCGGAAAGTCCATAGATCCAATATGATCTGTATAAGCGGTGCGCTAAGGACAACGCCCAACGAAGCCCTCCAGGCCATTCTGGGCATTTTGCCACTTGATCTGGAAGGGTTTCGGTCAGCGGCGGCATCAGCTCTGCGCCTAAGAGAAACCTCCAGTTGGGGTGCGGGTACTATTGGACACTCCAGTATTCTGGAATCTTACAGCTTTCTCCCTCTAAGCACAGATCGTTGTGCGACCACTACAGTCGGGGATAGCTGCTTCAAAATAAACATTCCCAGCAGAGAAGACTGGGAGAGGACGGATTGGTGTCCCGAAACAAATGGTGGCACTTCCATATACACCGACGGCTCGAAGTTGGACGGCAGAGTTGGAGGAGGGGTTTATTCAAGGGATTTGGACCTTGAACTCTCCTTCAGACTACCTGATCATTGTAGCGTCTTCCAGGCGGAAGTCTCGGCAATCCGGGACGCCGCGGCCTGGTTAAGCAAACGTGTTATCGGAGGAGATATCACTATTTTCAGCGATAGCCAGGCGGCAATCAAATCCCTTGGCTCATACACGTTCAACTCTGAACTGACGCTCAGCTGTCGTCGATCTCTTCAGGAGATGGCCCAACAGAACCGCGTAAACCTCATATGGGTCCCGGGACATAGGGACATTGAGGGAAACTGTAAGGCAGACGAGCTTGCCAGGCAGGGCACGACCAAGCAGGTTCTTCGGGATAAAGAGCGCTTAGGTATGCCGTTTGCCACATGCAAACTAATGCTGAAGGAGCACACACTCCGTCAAGCCAACGAAAGATGGCTGCAATCCCCAGGGTGTCGGATATCGAAACAAACCTGGCCAAAATGGGATCTTAAAAGGTCTAGACGCATTTATGCCCTAACTAGGAGGGAAATCTGCATATTGATAGGGGTATTAACCGGTCACTGCCTCATTGGTAGGCATGCAGAAAGGCTAAGTGTGCCCTACCGACGATGCTGCAGGAGTTGCAAAGATGATGAGGAGGAGGAAACGGTGGAGCACCTCATCTGCAACTGTCCGGCTTTAAGCGGCGTGAGAACGCGCTTTTTGGGAGTTCCGTTCCTAGATAGTCTAAGCCAGATCGCGGAACTGGACATAAAGGACTTGATGGGCTTCATAAAGTCATCTAAGTGGTTCGAGGAGGAGTAACGGTGTCGGTTTAGGAGTGTCAGTCCCGGGATTCTGCTATGTGGAAAATCCCAACAACTCAGGGATTTTCCATATGGCTGGGTCCCGGGGCTGACTTTCCTTGTGTTGGTGGTATCACAACGGGCCTTCAAAACTGGCCTAAGTGTGCCTCTGCGGCAGCCACTTGAACCTACCCTACCTACCTTGGCCATAAAGTAATCTGTATATCAAATTTCATGCAAATTCCTAAATTTTTACTCAAGTTATCGTGTACAAAGGCGGACGGACATGTCTTAATAGACTCCTCTTTTCAACCTAAGAACTTTCATACATGGATCTTGATTATTTTTCGCCGGTACATACATAGTACAGTTATGTGGACAAAATTATAGTATACCTGATGAAAGTGGGGGCGGGGCCACGCCCACTTTAGAAAATTTATCAAAAAATCATTATATAATGACCATGGGGATCACCTATAAAATTATATAATTTTACCCATTTCCGTTAGCGAATTATGTCAATTTATGTGATTTTCGAAATTTTCGATATCGAAAGTGGGCATGGTTGGAGGGCGATTTTATCCATTTTCATCAGGTATTCTCCCAACGATACTAGTATGCTTTTTGCCAAATTCCATCGTTCTATCGTAATCAGTTTAAAAGTTACGACCAGTCAAATTTTCAAAAATGCCTTCCTTAAAAGTGGGCGGTGCCACGCCCCCTATAAAAAATTTATGGAAAAATCATAAGAGAATTACCAGGGGGATTCACCTATAAAATTATATCATTTTAGCCATTTCAGCTGCCGAGATAAGTCAGTTTGTGTGATTTTCGAAATTTTCGATATCGAAAGTGGGCGTGGTTGAAAAGCGATTTTATCTACTTTCATCAGGTATACTCCCAACGATACTAGTATGCTTTGTGCCAAATTCCATCGTTCTATCGCCATCTGTTTAAGAGTTACGACCAGTCAAATTTTCAAAAACGCCTCCCTTAAAAGTGAGCGGTGCCACGCCCACTATAAAAAATTTATGGAAAAATCATAAGAGAATGACCAAGGGGATTCACCTATAAAATTATATCATTTCAGCCATTTCAGCTGCCGAGATAAGTCAATTTGTGTGATTTTCGAAATTTTCGATATCGTAAGTGGGCGTGGTTGAAGGGCGATTTTATCCACTTTCATCAGGTATACTCCCAACGATACTAGTATGCTTTGTACCAAATTCCATCGTTCTATCGTAATCTGTTTAAGATTTACGACAAGTCAAATTTTCAAAAACGCCTCCATTAAAAGTGGGCGGTGCCACGCCCACTATAAAAAATTTATGGAAAAATCATAAGAGAATGACCAAGGGGATTCACCTATAAAATTATATCATTTTAGCCATTTCAGCTGCTGAGATAAGTCAATTTGTGTGATTTTCGAAATTTTCGATATCGAAAGTGGGCGTGGTTGAAGGGCTATTTTATCCACTTTCATCAGGTATAATCCCAACGATACTAGTATGCTTTGTGCCAAATTCCATCGTTCTATCGTAATCTGTTTAAGAGTTACGACCAGTCAAATTTTCAAAAACGCCTCCCTTAAAAGTGGGCGGTGCCACGCCCACTACAAAAAATTTATGAAAAAATCATAAGAGAATGACCAGGGGGAATCACCTATAAAATTATATCGTTTTAGCCATTTCAGCTGCCGATATAAGTCAATTTGTGTGATTTTCGAAATTTTCGATATCGAAAGTGGGCGTGATTGAAGGGCTATTTTATCCACTTTCATCAGGTATAGTCCCACCGATACTAGTATGCTTTGTACCAAATTCCATCGTTCTATCGTAATCTGTTTAAGATTTACGACAAGTCAAATTTTCAAAAACGCCTCTATTAAAAGTGGGCGGTGCCACGCCCACTATAAAAAATTTATGGAAAAATCATAAGAGAATGACCAAGGGGATTCACCTATAAAATTATATCATTTTAGCCATTTCAGCTGCCGAGATATGTCAATTTGTGTGATTTTCGAAATTTTCGATATCGAAAGTGGGCGTGGTTGAAGGGCGATTTTATCCAGTTTTATCAGGTATACTCCCAACGATACTAGTATGCTTTGTGCCGAATTCCATCGTTCTATCGTAATCAGTTTAAAAGTTACGACCAGTCAAATTTTCAAAAACGCCTTCCTTAAAAGTGGGCGGTGCCACGCCCACTATAAAAAATTTATGGAAAAATCATAAGAGAATGACCAGGGGGACTCACCTATAAAATGATATCGTTTTAGCCATTTCAGCTGCCGATATAAGTCAATTTGTGTGATTTTCGAAATTTTCGATATCGAAAAAGGGGGCGTGGTTATCACCCGATTTCGCCCATTTTCAATGGCAACCTACCTTGGCCAGAAAGTAACCTGTGTACAAAATTTCATGCAAATATCTCAATTTTTACTCAAGTTATCGTGTACACGGACGGACAGACGGGCAGACGGACAGGCGGACGGACATGGCTTACTCAACTCCTCTATTAATCCTAAGAACTTTCATATATGGAACTCTACATCTATCTCGATTATTTTGTGCCGTTATAAACAGCCGTTATGTGAACAAAGTTAATATACCCTTGTACTAGTACTAGTACACTGGGTATAAAAATCCCCAGTGGGAAAGTAGGTAATGCGTTACCTTTTTCCATGCATGAAAAGATGTACGAATTTTGTTATAAGAAAAGATCACACCAAAAGCAAGGAAGGGAGTAATGTGTCGCTCTATTTTTATTTGTAGTTTGAAAACTTCAAAAAAAAAAAAAATAGACAACTTTCAAACATAAAAAAATACAATTTAAATTCATTATGAAACTGCTGCTCGTTACTTACATCTTCATCGCTTTTCCTGCTGCTGTGAGGCTTTTCAGAAGTCGAGAGTCGACTGGACTGTTTGCTCCTGATGCCGGTGCCTTTGTGGTTTTGGTTTTTTTTATTATATTTTTTTTGGTGCACTCATCTTGTGTCTTAATGTCCTTGTTACTCCACAAGGAAATTTATAAAATGTTATGCAAAATTAAATATGTCCCTTGTAAAGCATCTTTTCATTCAAGAAAGGCAATGCAAGATATAATGTATCCCTTGTAGTGCATATTTTCATTCTTGAAAGGTAATGCATCTTTTCATTTATAAAAAGTAATATAAAAAGTAATGTAAACATGTATCTTTAGTTTTGTAGGCGGGCGACACATTACTTTTCCTATGACATCGCTGTAGAAAAATGCATGCATGTTTTCATGTATAGTCTATAGGAGCTATACATTACTTAATGCATTCCTGCACAATTACCTTTTCCCACTGGGCAGCTATGCTCTTGCAAATCTCAAAAAAAAAAAAAAATATCAAAATCCGATGAAAAATGAAGGCTGTAGATGATTATGAACAGTAAACTTCAATTATTTCCAACTGTGCGGTGGAAGTAGAGAAAGAGGAACGCCATCACTCCGATGGCATGACCAAGTGGGGGCAGATCTGAGAACACTCCAATTGCCGCCAGTTTGCTAAACAAAGAGCCGACTGGCGAAACATGTTACACGGCCAAAATCGCCCAAGCGGTTAAAGGCTATTTTAAGTAAGTCAAGTACAATCTCTAAAAATTATGCCAGAAAAACAAAAAAAAAAAATCTTAAAAAATTTAAAAAATTCTGTTTTCAAACATTTTCGTTGCTTCAAAAACATGAATGTGTAGCACATTTATGTTACTGGCACAACGAAAATTAGAAAAAAATTTTCTTTGGAAATTTTTAAAGGATAAATGTGGCGAATCTAGGGAATTGAAACATATTGATGTCAAAAACTAAAATTCAAAATTTTGCGAAAGGAATAAACTTTCAAGCACGATTTCCCAAAATTTTAGGTTTGGCACATATGTATGTCTGTACATTAGGGTGGTCTTACCCCCTAAAACGTTAGGTATTGATGAGAAAATTAGCCTTGCAAAAAATTAGCGCTCTTTCCCATACATTTTGTATGGGGAAAAATAGCATTTTTTTTCAAAGTGAATTTTCTTTAAATTTTCGAAACTTTTTTCAAATATTTTTACACAGTCTTAAAGTTGAAGCTTTGAAGCTTCCAAAATGGTAATCCATGAGCGATTATCTTAACTATTAAAAAAACACGTATAAAATCTAGTAAATTTTAAATGGCTGTAATTATTTTAATAGTTACGATAATCGCACATTTCATAACACTAGAATTCGCCCAGTGGTTGAAATTCAACCCAAAACCTTATTTTATTTTCCTACCTTTTTGCTATTTCTTAAATTTTCCTTTCTTTTCCATATTTTTTATATTTTTGGTTTCTATACATTCCTATTCATTTTGCCTTTTCCTCCCTCTTTACACCATTCAGTAATATAGTTTCAATGTTGATAATTATTTATTCTTCTTAGGTCGTCTTCATACGTATTTCTTTCCTTTCCTTTCCTTAGCATTCATTTGCTTTTATTTCCTTTCCTTTCCTCTCCTTTTCCTCTCCTTTTCCTTTCCTTTTCTTTCCTTTTCTCTTCTTTCATTTCATTTTATTTCCCTTCTTTCTTTCTTTCTTTTCTGTTCTTTTCTTTTATTTTTCTTTCTTTTCGTTTCTTTTATATCTAATATCTTTAAACGAGTTAATCTTGTATATTTGTATATTTGTATATTTGTATGTTCGGACTATCTCGAGAACCGCTTGACCGATTGGGATGAAATTTGGCACAAAGATAGTATGATGGATTCTAAGACTACCCACTTTAGGGTTGCCACTTGGGGCGGTTTACAGGGTTGCCACCTATCCCTTTTTTTTAATTATGGAGCAAGATATGCCAATATGGGTATCATATGAAAGGTATTTTCGGCGAGATACCAACTAAAATATTTTCAAGTAGAGTTGCCACCTAGGGTTGCCACCTTACCACAATATATTTGTATATCCGGTACTATCTCGAGAATCGCTTGACCGAATTGGCTGAAATTTGGCATGGTGATAGTATGATCGATTTTAAGACTACCCACTTTAGGGTTGCCACTTGGGGCGGTTTACAGGGTTGCCACCTATCCCTTTTTTTAATTATGGAGCAAGATATGCCAATATGGTTATCATATGAAAGGTATTTTCGGCGAGATACCAACTAAAATATTTTCAAGTAGGGTTGCCACCTAGGGTTGCCACCTTACCACAATATATTTCTATATCCGGTACTATCTCGAGAACCGCTTGACCGATTTGGATGAAATTTGGTATGTAGATAGTATGATTGATTCTAAGACTATCAATTTGGGGGTTGCCACGTCATCATTTGGGAAATTTTTGGGTTATTTTGGGAACATCTGAGGGACTATTCAAGGATTATTTTGGGATCATTTTGGATAATTTTGTGGTAATTTTCGAATCGTTTAGGGTACATTTAAGGGTGTTTTTGGGGTAATTTGTGAATTATTTTTGGACCAATTTGGGATCATTTTAGGGTCATTTTGGGATCATTTTTGGGTAGTTTTGGGTATCAAAGTAAAGGTATTGTCGCCGACATACCAGCTAAAATATTTTCAAGTAGGGTTGCCACCCAGGGTTACCATTTTACCGTATTGTAATTGTATTTTGTATTTTGGGATCATATTTGGATATTTTAGGATTATTTTGAGAACATCACTTTGGGATAATTTTGGGGCTTGCTTGAGATCATTTTGGTTTCAATTTCGGATTAATTTGGTACAATTTTGGGTAATTTGCGGTTCATTTTGGAGCCATTGTTGGATAATTTTTGTATCATTTTGGGATAATTTTTGGGTAACTTTGGGAACATTTGAGGGTCTTTTTGGGGTGGTTTTGGGATTATTTTAGGATATATTTGGGATCATTTTGGTGTATTTTTTGGATCGTTTAGTGTGAATTTAAGGGTATTTTTGGGGTAATTTGGGAATTATTTTTGGACCAATCTGGAATAATTTTAGGTTCATTTTCGGATCATTTTTGGGTCGTTTTGGGTTCAATTTCGGATCATTTTGGGAACATTTAAGGGTCTTTTTGGGATCATTTTAGGATTATTTTTGGATTATTTTAGGGTCATTTTGGGATCATTTTGGGTAAGTAAATTTAGCGCTAAATTGATAGCACCGAGCAAGCTCGGTCACCCAGGTACTTCTTACCTGATCCTTCTTTCCATTTCCATTACATTCCTTTTTCCTTTTATTTTCTTTTTCTTTCCTTTCCTTTCGTTTCCGTTGCTTTAGTTTCCTTTCATTTTATTCATTTTTTTTTTTCATTTCATTTCTTTTCTTTTATTTTTTTCTTACCTATATTTTCTTTCACTTTTTTTCTTAAATATCCCTTCCTGTCATTTCGTTTCCTTACCTTTCCTTTTCTTACCTTTCCTTTCCTACCGTTTCCTTATTTTCTTTTGTTCCTTTCCGCAACTCCTTTGCTTTTCTTTTTCTTTCATTCATTTCCATAACTTTTTGTTTTTAGCTTTTCATTTCCTTTCTTTCCTTTTTCCATACCTTCTTCCTCGCTACCTTTTCTTTCCCTTCTTTTTTTCTCCTTTCCTTTCTTTGTCTTTCTCCTTTTGCTTCTCTTTTCCACTGCTTTACCTACATTACATTTCCATTCTTCCCTTCGTTTTTTCTTTTCAATTCCTTTCCTTTCCTTTGATTTTTCTGTCATATTTTCCGTTCCTTACCTTTACTTACCTTTATTTTCCTTTTATCCATCCCTTTCCTTTCCTATTATTTTCTTAATTTAATATTTTATTTATTTCATTTTGTTTCATTTTTATTTATTTTATATTATTCCCTTTCCTTTCATTTCCAACAAATTTTATTTTTTTACTTTAAATCACTTTTCTATTTCTGATTTTACTTTTTTTTTTAATTTTATCAATTTTCCATTTTATTTTATTTCACTAAGTCTAGCCACGAAGGGCCTTGTGCATGATCTATCTTATTTGTGCTTTTTTCAAAAGCATTTGCTTCTCTGAATCCCCACGCACAGATTTTGTTTTTGTAAACACTGTTTGTACCTAAGCTCAATAAAGTTGACGCGCTGGCTCATGTTATCTTATTACTGCCAACAAAACAACTCACCCTACTGCAATGAAGGCAAACAGAACAATGCAAGTGTACCTACATACACCCATAACAGCGGCTCTATAAAGCGAATGCGTGTATAGCACTTGTAGTAATGTGATTTTCAAATCATATTATAATTAATGTTTTTTAATTTTTGGTTTGTTGTCGCACACCCTGCTCGGCGAGACATATCGATACATACCAAATTTTATATACCTTAGAATTGTGGTTATTGCAAAAAAGGGAGAAACCTGTTATGTTTGCGCATTTATATATAATAGATATATGTACATATATACGATTATTTCCTTTCGTTTCATTACTCCATATTTATTTTACTTTATTCTATATTATTTTATCAATTTTCTATTTTGCTTAATTTCACAAAGTCTAGCCATTTATTTTTAATTTTATTTTATTTTATTGTATTTTATTTTATTTTATTTTGATTTATTTTTTTTTTATTTTATTTTATTTTATTTTATTTTATTTTATTTTATTTTATTTTATTTTATTTTATTTTATTTTATTTTATTTTATTTTATTTTATTTTATTTTATTTTATTTTATTTTATTTTATTTTATTTTATTTTATTTTATTTTATTTTATTTTATTTTATTTTATTTTATTTTATCTTATTTTATTTACATACATTTATTTTTAATTTTATTTTATTTTATTGTATTTTATTTTATTTTGATTTATTTTTTTATTTTATTTTATTTTATTTTATTTTATTTTATTTTATTTTACTTTATTTTATTTTACTTTATTTTAT
>CAXKVI010000003.1:58498170-58558170 GCA_964058755.1 Campiglossa producta | reverse complement strand
TTTATTTTTATTTATTTTATTTTATTTTATTTTATTTTTTTATTTTTGCTTCTCTGACTACCTACCCACAGATTTTGTTTTTGTAAACACTTTGTGTAAGCGCCATGAAGTTGACGGGCTCGTGCTTATTATAGTAAACAAAACAACTCTCGTTTTCAGAAACAGCAATCAATGCAATTTTTCATGACTACACACACAATTGCATTGAATGCAAACACAACAATGCAAGTGGTTATACCTACGTACATTCCCACATAACAGCGGCTCTATAAGGTGAATGCGTGTTTAGCATTTCATAATATAATAAATTTTTTTTAATTTTTGGTTTGTTGTCGGCCACCCTGCTCGGCGAGACATACCAAATTTTATATACCTTATTGCAAAAAAGGGAGGAACCAGTTATGTTTGCGCATTTATATATAATAGATTTTGGAAGCTTCAAAGCTTAAACTTTAAGAGTATGTAAAAATATTTTGAAAAAAAGTTTCAAAAATTAAAAGGAAAATCATTTTGAAAAAAAAATGCCATTTTCCCCCATACAAAATGTATGGGAAAGGGCGAAAAAAATAGCCACCCCTAAGGGTTAAGTTAGAGTGCTAATTTTTTGCACGGCTTATTTTCTCATCAATACCTATAGCTTCAGTGGGTAAGACCAAAAAAAAAACCAAATTTTTTTTATTTGAATCACCCTAATGTACATGCTTCTTGCAAGAGAGAGACGATATTTCTCGAATTATGATCCATTCATTAAATTTTATTTTATAGTTGAAACAGTTACTTTTGTTATTACTATTTATTCTCATTTTATTTTTAAAGTGGTACTTAAACCAGTATTATCAACTCGAAAAATTACCAACATAAAAACAACGAATCAAGTTCATAAAATTCCGGGCAATTTGACAAAAAAGGCTTAAGCTAACTTAAAAGCAAAATACAGGCAAATACGAAAAGTGTATGTATGTAAATGCAAAGTAAAAAACAGAACAAAAAACAATAGTTAAAATAAAATGTAGTTTCCCAAAGCAATAAAAGTAGAAGAAAAGCAATCAAAAAAACAAAAAAAGTAATGTAATGTAATTGTAGTGTTGTGAAAGCAACAGAGTGTGTGACAACATTTGAGGCAATTTAAAAAAAAGATAAACACCGACTGTGAAAAGAAGAGTAAGAGACATAGCAACAAAAAATAGTAAAGCAAACCAAAACACATTTTTATACCCAGTGTACTAGTACTAGTACAAGGGTATATTAACTTTGTTCACATAACGGCTGTTTGTAACGGCACAAAATAATCGAGATAGATATAGAGTTCCATATATGAAAGTTCTTAGGATTAAAAGAGGAGTTGATTAAGCCATGTCCGTCCGTCTGTCCGTCTGTCCGTCCGTGTACACGATAACTTGAGTAAAAATTGAGATACATGCATTTTGTACACAGGTTACTTTCTGGCCAAGGTAGGTTGCTATTGAAAATGGGAGAAATCGGATGATAACCACGCCCCTAATTCTGTTATGATTTATCCATAAATTTTTTATAGGGGGCGTGGCACCGCCCACTTTTAAGGAAGGCATTTTTGAAAATTTGACTGGTCGTAACTTTTAAACTGATTACGATAGAACGATGGAATTTGGCAAAAAGCATACTAGTATCGTTGGGAGTATACCTGATGAAAATGGATAAAATCGCCCTCCAACCATGCCCACTTTCGATATCGAAAATTTCGAAAATCACATAAATTGACATAATTCGCTAACGGAAATGGGTAAAATTATATAATTTTATAGGTGATCCCCATGGTCATTATATAATGATTTTTTGATAAATTTTCTAAAGTGGGCGTGGCCCCGCCCCCAATTTCATCAGGTATACTATAATTTTGTCCACATAACTGTACTATGTACCGGCGCAAAATAATCAAGATCCATGTATGAAAGTTCTTAGGTTGAAAAGAGGAGTCTATTCAGGCATGTCCGTCCGTCTTTGTACACGATAACTTGAGTAAAAATTGAGGAATTTGCATGAAATTTGGTATACAGATTACTTTATGGCCAAGGTAGCTTGCTAGAGAAAATGGGTATCGAAAATTTCGAAAATCACATAAACTGACATATCGGTGGCTGAAATTGATAAAATGATATAATTTCATAGGTGAATCTCTCTTATCATTCTATTATGATTTTCTGTTCAATTTTAAAAAGTGGGCGTGGTACCGCCCCCCGTCCAACCACGGCTACTCTCGATATCGCAAATTTAGAAAATCACCTAAAAGACTGGTCGTAAGTTTTAAACTGATTACGGTAGAATCGTGAAATTCGGCACAAGGTATACTAGAGTTATAGGAAGTAAACCTGTTGAAATTAAACGAAATCGCTTCCCAATCACGTCCACTTTCAATATGGAAAATTTCGAAAATCACATAAATTGACATAATTCGGTAAGGAAAATAACTAAAATAGTATAATTATAGTATAATTTGGTAGTTAAATTTGTAAGGAATTGTCTACTATTAACGAGTCCTAAAAGATGAGTTAATTTTGTTAAGTGAGCCACCTATAATTTTTTCGACGGCCATGTATTTTATTGAAAGTGGGTAGTATGGCTCAGAACGATTAAACAAAAATACGTATACAATTTTTCAAAATTCGAATTATTTTGAAAGTTATATCTATCAACAGTTTTCGAAATTCCTCACTTTTTGATGATTTTCTCACGATTGGTCAAACCTATTTTGCTAATTTTTTAAATATATATAAAAGATGGTATCTTCTGCAAAAGGACATTTCCAATTTTTGCAAAAAAATTTTTTTTGCAAACATTATTCGCAATTTTTAACTTCTCCATCGTGGCGAGATGGCGCTTTTGTATGATGTTGTTGGGCATTGCATTAGTAACTATTAGCAAAAAAAAATTTGTTTGGCACTTTAAGGGAGCGGAAGTTATTTAGTTAGAAAAGTGATGATAGCTATAACTTTGAAAATAATTTGAATTTCGAAAAACTGGCCCAAACGTATTTTTTTCAATTTAAATCTTTGTCACAAATTGGGCGTAAGTATATTAGAAGTAAGAAATGCATTCAACTATAAGTAATATTTTGAGGGCACACGAACAATGTACATATATGTTATACCGTAGCATAAATAAATATTAATTTTATAAACTAACTAATAAATTTATTGAGTTCGTTTTTCCCAAATTATAATATATATAGAAAATATATAACTTATAGGTACTACTATTATTTCCATACACTGGGTATTTAATGTTCGGCTTAACCGAACTTAGACTTCCTTACTTGTTTTCTTTTAAGTTACACAACTAAACTAATCATTTGCATCAAGAAAACAATTTTGCAGACAGTAAATTCACTACACAAACATACATAGGTACAACATGCCCACACAGTAGGCATTTAAATTTAAAAGAAATCAATAGAAACATGCGCTTCATATATTTTTATTTCGTAAATTTTCATCAATTCCAAATTCTGTGGAAAGTCAAAAAAGAAAATAGTTATTTTTATTGGCAGTATTAGGGCTGCAGTTTTTCTAAACAGGGCCCTTGTTTGGCAGTGGTTTTTCGAACTCTTCGAGTGTATTTTTGCCTTCTCAGGAAAAATTCTTTTGCTTTGCATGTGCCTTTCTAAATCAGCAAAAAACTGTAGGTCCCGCCAATTTGTTGGAAGAAATTCAAAAGCAGCAGAATACAAATTGGAAGAGGAGCTCGGCACAAAAATAACTTAAGAGGTTCTAATGATAACCTGTCCATAATTCGCGCCATACGTTTTTTTATATTTATTTATTTATTTTGTATTTTTTTTTTATTTTATTTTTTTTTTATTTTTTTATTTTAATTTTTTTGTTTTATATTTATTTTATTTCTTTTTTATTTTATTTCTTTTTTGTTGAATTTTATGTTATTCTATTTATTATATTTACTTTTATTTTTATATTTTGTTTTTATTATCTTTTTTATTTGTTTTATTTTTTGTTAGTTTTAATTTTATTTCATATTATCTATTTAATTGTTTTTTGTGTTTTATTTTAATTTATTTTATAACTCTTTCCACCATTTTATTACATTTTTTTATTATTATAATTTTTTATTTTTTATTTTTTTTTGTTTTATTGAATTTTATGTTATTCTATTTAATTTAATTTAATTTAATTTTTTTTACTATATTATTTTGTTATATTATTTTGTTTGTTTTTGTTTTATGATTTAATTTTTTTGTGTTTTGTTTAAGTTTTTGCTTTATTTTATTTTATAACCCGTCCACCATTTAAAATTTTTTTAAAATTTTATTTTGTTTTATTTTATTCAATTTTATCTTATTCTGATTTATTTTATTTTTATTGTTTTTATTTTTTTAATTTTTTTTTTAATAATATATTTTTATTTTTTTGTGTTTTATTTTCCTTTTTTTTTTTATTTTATCCCCTATTCCACCACAGGGTATATGTGTGCAGTATTCGATGAAAAAAATTCAGTTACACGAAAATAATTTTTTGATATAAAAAAAAATAACGGAAATATCATTAGACGCCAGTTTTGTAGCATGCTGCTCTCACAAATGCTGTACTCGTACAAATACCAATACGCGTAGAAATGCGGCAACTATTTGTTGGGAACTAAAGTAACGCTAGCTTAAGCGCCAAACAGCACAAATTAAACCCGAATGAAAATTAAACGATGCATGAAATTGTTTCTTTGGAAAAGAAAATCCCCAAGCAACGGTGCAGCGAAGAGCAGCAAGCAAACATGTTTGTCTTTCTATTTACTAAAAGCACCCAGCCTTCCCCATATTCCCACTTACTAAACATTTGCCGTTGAAAAATATTTTACCTAAGATTCCTTTTTTACCACGCTTTTATTAGGTTCACTTGTATGTTTGTTTGTTTGCTTGCTTGCTTGTATGTATGTAACTCTCGTTCGGTTTAAGCCCCAGTGGCCCAAAAACCGTAAAATGTCCCTAAAATATGGGTATCAAACGAAAGGGGAACGCCCCAGGTTTCATTTGGACATCGACATATTTCGATAAATTTATCGATAACTGAGTTATCGGTCAAAATGTGGTTGCCCGAAAACCTTAAAATTTCCCTACAATATGGGTATCAACCGAAAGGTGAAGGCCCCAGGTCTCTTTTGGAAATCGACATATTTCGATAAATTTATCGATAACTGAGTTATCGGTCAAAATGTGGTTGCCCAAAAACCTGAAAAATTCCCTACAATATGGGTATCAAACGAAAGGGAAGGGCTCCAGGTTTCATTTGGACATCGACATATTTCGATAAATTTATCGATAACTGAGTTATCGGTCAAAATATGATTGCCCAAAAACCTAAAAATTTCCCTACAATATGGGTATCAAAAAAGGTGAAGCCCCAGGTCTCTTTTGGACATCGACATATTTCGATAAATTTATCGATAACTGAGTTATCGGTCAAAATATGATTGCCCACAAACCTAAAAAATTCCCTACAATATGGGTATCAAACGAAAGGAAAAGGCCCCAGGTTTCACTTGGACATCGACATATTTCGATGAATTTATCGATAACTGAGTTATCGGTCAAAATGTGGTTGCCCGAAAACCTTAAAATTTCCCTACTATATGGGTATCAAACGAAAGGGACAGGCCCCAGGTTTCATTTGGACTTCGTAATATGTATTTCGATAAATTTATCGATAACTGAGTTATTGTCAATTATCTGAGACCAAATGCTTTACAATTTCCTAACAATATGGGTATCAAACGAAAGTGGAAGTCCAGAGGTTTCGTTTGGACTGCTGTATTTTTCGATATATTTATCGATAATTTCATAGGAGATTTGACTAAAAAGTAAAAAATAAATATAGTTTAAAAAAACTAAAACTCACGCTTTTAGAGAGTATTGAACTAAAAATTTGAAAATAATTTTAAAAACCCTATACAGTAGTATTGTGGAAAAAGCGTGGTCCGCTTTGTGCCATAATTTTTGTATATCGAGCGCTCGACGCTTTTCCCACATAATGCTAGTTTCTTATTGCGCTTTCATTAGCTTTACTTGTACATACATTCATATGTATGTTTGCTTGTTTGTATGTAACTCTACTTCAGTCTACCCGATAGTGGCATATGACTGTCACAAAAACCTTGAAATGTGCCTTCAATATGGGTGTCAAACGATAGGAGGTTGCATTTGGACTTCGATATATTTATCGATAACTAAGTTATCGGTCATAATGCCTACAATCTGGGTATCAAACAAAAGGGAAGTTCTAGAGGTTTCTATTGGACTTTGGAATATTTCGATATATTTATCGATAACGGAGTTATCGGTCAAAATGAGGTTGTCCAATAATATTGAAAATTGCCTACAATATGGAATCAAACGAAGGTGGAGGCCCAGAGGTTTCGTTTGCACTGCGGTATACTTCGATATATATATCGATTACTTCATAACACATTTAACTAAAAAGTAAAAATAAATATAGTTTAAAAAGCGAAAACACGCGCTTTTAAAGAACATTGCACTAAAAAGGAACAAAGCGGACTACGCTTTTTCCACAATACTACTGTGTAGGGTTTTTAAAATTATTTTCAAATTTTTAGTTCAATACTCTCTAAAAGCGTGAGTTTTAGTTTTTTTAAACTATATTTATTTAAATATATATATAAATGTGTTTTTGTTGCATACTGCTGTTTGCGCTTTTAAGTTCTGCGCTCTTAACGTACTTGGAACAAGCCACCAATATCATTTTTCTACGAAGAGTGCTCATATCAATGGCGCAACAGTGCAGTTACAAACAAACAAAAACTGTACATATATACAACAACTATTAAGGAGCTTCTATACATACAATAATAAAGAGGAAAAGAAACAAAAATGTTCCCCTTCCAACAAAAAAAACCTTCACTCAAAAGTCGCGCGCATCCTTCTTCTCATTACATCCTGTAAAATCTCGAAAAACAGCAAACCCAATGGCACTTTTCCATCCTGAAGTAACATTAATTGTTGTACAAATAATAAAAACGTTTGTCTGTGTATGTATGTATGCTCATTCTCCCATTTGCTTTTGCATAACGTCAACTTTCAGTGCATTAAGACCACAAAACGACAAAGCTTGTTGGCGTTTCCGGTTTTTAATTTATAAAAGATGTCATATGTAAAGGAGTAGGACCTTGAAATACATACCATTAAAGTTTTGCATACGTTTGTGTACAAGGCTATGTTGGCAGGGCCAGGTACATAGATTAAAGGAATTTTACGTGGATACTTATATACTTATGTATATACTCACAAAATGCAGAAATTCTTTTTTTTTTTTATTTCCCAAATGTTAACTCAGTTCACTGGAAAATGAAATACCACGGCTATATTCTTCTTAGCTACGCATCCTTCACAGAAAAAATAATCTTACTTATGTTGTTCGTGATAATTTCAGACGGATTCTTTAAATCGCATTTGGTTTCTTATTGGATTTCAGGTTATATATAGTAATTAGAATCCAGGCACAATTAATATATTGGGTTGGGTAGCATCTTATCTTTGTCGGAGAAGCCTAATTTTGCCTTTTGATACCAAATAAACTGGCTTATTTTGATAGTCGAAACGAGAGTCAATGCAAAAAGAAAAAATGTATACACCCAGAGAAAAAATACAGTAGAACGAACTGGATTACAGGTTAAAACTACAGATTTCGCATTCAAAAACCATCCAAACGATATATCTGTTGAAACAACAGATGCTGTTCGTTTTTTTTCAAAACAAAAAAATTTTTTTTTTTTTCAGAGTTCTTATATTGTGAATTCACCGAGAATCGGAACTCAGGGCTCTTGAACACTCAACCCAGGTGTCTACTGTATAACCATTATGCCATCGCTTACTTATGCTTCCCAGCGTCTAATTACAGCTTTGTTCTAAATGAGACTTTCCCACGTTGCTTTGTTGCCTGCCACCGAAAATCGAGCCACACTGATTTGACTGCGGAGATGTTAACCATCAGGCCATCGCGTACTTATGTTCTATGACAGTAATGGGAGTATCTTCGCTGTTGAATTACTGTTAAATCTGTTGGATTAACTCAAGAAGTCTGTTGTAAGAGTGTTAAATCTGTTGGATTAACTTAAATCTGTTGGATTAACTGCAGAAGTCTGTTGCGAGAGTGTTAAATCTGTTGGATTAACTTAAATCTGTTGGATTAACTGCATAATAAAATACAGTAGAACGAACCGGATTACAGGTTAAAAAAAAAAGATTTCGCATTCAAAAACAATCCAAACGATATATCTGTTGAAACAACAGATGCTGTTCGTTCGTGAACAGTTTTAGCTGTTGTTTAAAAGAAAATTTGGTTGTTTTGGGTATTCCGATATCGATTCTCGGTGAAGTCAATATAATTTTTTTTTTCTGAGTTCTTATATTGTGAATTCATCGAGAATCGGAGCTCAGGGCTCTGGAACGCTCAACCCAGGTGTCTACTGTATAACCATTATGCCATCGCTTACGTATGGTTCCCAGCGTCTAATTACAGCTTTGTTCTAAATGATACTTTCCCACGTTGCTTTGTTGTCTTCCACAGAGGATTAACTTAAATCTGTTGGATTAACTGCAGAAATCTGTTGTGAGAGTGTCTTCGCTGTTAAATGATTGTTAAACCTGTTGGAAGCAGTCAAATCAGTGTGGCTTTATTCTCGGTGGAAGGCAACAAAGCAACGTGGGAAAGTGTCATTTAGAACAAAGCTGTAATTAGACGCTGGGAAGCATAAGTAAGCGATGGCATAATGGTCATACAGTAGACACCTCGTCGCCTCAGAAAACGAACGGCGAATGTGCAAATTGACCATTTTCAGGTTTTGATGCAGAATAACTAATTCGGGGTGATCTTTTCATTTCTGAAAACCGCTTTTTGTCGTATGTAGCAGAAATATATCACATACGGCAATTTTCCATAGAAATTCATTTTTTGTTATCATTAGAAAACGTTTGTCGTAAGTACTGCTAAACTGCCTACATACAACATTTGCATACAGACAAATTGTAGGCATTTGTCGCAATCATGCGTAGCTTAACCTCAGTAACGCGCGCAATTCTTTCAGTCAGCTGTGTATCGTTGAGAAAGCAAGATGGAGCTGTCGTCGCCTGCCCCTAAGTTTGTTGTAACAAACGATTTTTTCTTTATTTAGTACTAGCTAACCCGGCAGACGTTGTCCTGCCACATTTTTTTTCCCCTGCATGTTTCTCTAACCCGATCCCTATTTTAATCCATATCCTATCTCCTTCGTATATGAGGAACCACGCCCCCTTTTTCGTTATCCCCATTTTTTTTTGAGGTGGTGGGAATCGATCTCATAAAACCCCTTGCCAAATTATAGTGGTCTAACATAAGTACTTCCAGAGATACGGACAATGAAAAATTCAAAATATTTTTTAGCCTGTGACAATCCCTGGAAGATATGCAGTGCGTGTGTAAAATTTGGTAACGATCGGCTCATTCATTTAGAAACCAAGTTCGTCTATATATAGATACATAATTTGAATCTTATCTTACTAATATTATGAATGTGAATGTAGCGATGTTTGGATGTCCAGACGTTTACTTCTGTTCCTCAATAACGTGAGAATGGCAAGACGGATTTTGTTGAAATTTGGCAGGCAGAGAGCTAATAGTCTGGAAGGAGGTATAGGGAATTTTTTTTTTTTTTAATTTTGGGGGGTCCGGCCATGCTAGGGACCGTTACTTTTCGATTTTTTGTTTTTCCCATATAATTCTGAGTACACTTTACCTAAACTTATGATATTTCGCATATAGGTGTAGAAACTTCGTACAATATGGGTATCAAACGAAACTGGAAGGTCTTAGGTCTCATGTGGGCTTCGATATATTTCGATAAATTTATCGATAACTGAGTTATCGAAGAAAATGTGATTGCCCAAAAACCTTAAAATTGCCCTACAATATGGGTATCAAACGAAAGGGCATGACCGCAGGTTTCATTTGGACTTCGATATATTTCGATAAATTTATCGATAACTGAGTTATGGAAGAAAATGTGATTGCCCAAAAACCTTAAAATTGCCCTACAATATGGGTATCAAACGAAAGGGCATGACCGCAGGTTTCATTTGGACTTCGATATATTTCGATAAATTTATCGATAACTGAGTTATCGGTGAAAATGTGATTGCCCAAAAACCTTAAAAGTGCCCTACAATATGGGTATCAAACGAAAGGGCATGGCCCCAGGTTTCATATGGACTTCGATATATTTCTCACAATATCTGGAATTTGATATATTTCGATAAATTTATCGATAACTGAGTTATCGGTGAAAACGAGGTGGCTCAAAAGCCTTAAAATTGCCCCACAATATGGGTATCAAACGAAAAGTTATCGATCAAAATGTGATTGCCCAAAAACCTGAAATTATTTAATCAATCTACCTTTCCCCATTGGGAATTTTGAAATTTTTGAATACCCTTGGCAAATGCTCCAGTATTCAATATAATCATACTAATATTATAAATGTGAATGTAGCGATGTTTGGATGTCCAGATGTTTACTTCTGTTCCTCAATAACGTAAGAATGGCAAGACGGATTTCGTTGAAATTTGGCAGTCAGCCAGCTAATAGTCTGGAAGGAGGTATAGGCTATTTTTTTTTTTTAATTTTGGGGGGTCCGGCCATGCTAGGGACCGTTACTTTTCGATTTTTTGTTTTTCCCATATAATTCTGAGTACACTTGACCTAAACTTATGATATTTCGCATACAGGTGTAGAAACTTCGTACAATATGGGTATCAAACGAAACTGGAAGGTCTTAGGTCTCATTTGGGCTTCGATATATTTCGATAAATTTATCGATAACTGAGTTATCGAAGAAAATGTGATTGCCCAAAAACCTTAAAATTGCCCTAAAATATGGGTATCAAATGAAAGGGCATGACCGCAGGTTTCATTTGGACTTCGATATATTTCGATAAATTTATCGATAACTGAGTTATCGGTGAAAATTTGATTGCACAAAAACCTTAAAATTGCCCCACAATATGGGTATCAAATGAAAGGGCCAGGTTTCATTTGGACTTCGATATATTTCGATAAATTTATCGATAACTGAGTTATCGGTGAAAATGTGATTGCCCAAAAACCTTAAAAGTGCCCTACAATATGGGTATCAAACGAAAGGGGATGGCCGCAGACTTCATTTGGACTTCGATATATTTCGATAAATTTGTCGATAACTGAGTTACCGGTGAAAATGTTATTGCCCAAAACCCTTAAAATTGCCCTACAATATGGACATTAAACGAAAGGGGATGGCTCCAGGTTTCATTTGAATTTCGATATATTTCTATAAATTTATCGATAACTAAGTTATCGGTGAAAATGTGATTGCCCAAAAACCTTAAAATAGCCCTACAATATGGGTATCCAACGAAAGGGGATGGCTCCAGGTTTCATTTGGACTTCGATATATTTCTATAAATTTATCGATAACTAAGTTATCGGTGAAAATGTGATTGCCCAAAAACCTTAAAATAGCCCTACAATATGGGTATCCAACGAAAGGGGATGGCTCCAGGTTTCATTTGGACTTCGATATATTTCGATAAATTTATCGTTAACTAAGTTATTGGTGAAAATGCGATTGCCCAAAAACCTTAAAATTTTCTCACAATATGGGTATCAAAAGAAAGGTAATGGCCCCAGGTTTCATCTGGAATTTGATATATTTCGATAAATTTATCGATAACTGAGTTATCGGTGAAAACGAGGTGGCTCAAAAGCCTTAAAATTGCCCCACAATATGGGTATCAAACGAAAAGTTATCGATCAAAATGTGATTGCCCAAAAACCTGAAATTATTTAATCAATCTACCTTTCCCCATTGGGAATTTTGAAATTTTTGAATACCCTTTGCAAATGTTCCAGTATTCAATATAATATTATATAAATATCAAAGTTTGAAGTTTATATGAACTATTCGATAAATGCTTTCTGAGATGTTAATATCAAAACTTAAAGCCAAAGCAATATTTAACTTTAGAAAACTCACTTTCAATCGATTTCAAGGATTTGTATGTATATTTAATTAAAACTTTTGAAAATCGTTTTTCAATACATACTATTTTTTCAAAACTCTAGGAACATAGAGACAAATTATTGATCTTCCAACAGTCTTTTATTTGATCAATCTACCTTACTTGGTGAACTTCGACGACCGAATTCTAATCTAAAATGTTGATAGGGTACTTCGCAGAGGCGGGCAAGACCGCGGGTATATACTAGTTTTATATATATAGATTTATGATTTTTATAGATATATACATACGTACATATAAATTTTTTGTTTATAAGTATGTTAAGTTTTGAATTTAAATAAAAAGACTGTGGACAAAAAGTATGCCTTTTATTTAAAATACATTCATCGTGCTCATATTTTCTAAGTAAAATATGTCTGGCATAAAATACGGACGTTAAATTAGAACTTTTTCATAAAAAATGGTAAGTCATTTTTAAAAACCCATATTTTTTAAAGTTTATTATTAGTTATGTTGGCAAAGCCCAATACTTTTGTCGTATGTGCTATGAGTCAAAAATATATTTGTGAGCAGACGTCACATACGACAAATGCATTCTGAATGAAAAGTCGTATATCTTCTAAAACTTTGAAGATATTAAACTTTTGAAAATAGGAAATAATAATAAATACCACTCTCTACAACTCGTTGAAATCTCGGAAAAATCTACCACACAGTTTTTGTATAGCTCCGCTCTAAACTTTAAAGTAGATTTTCTCGAAACTGTGTTTTGTAACATACGACGCTCGTTTTCTGAGGCGACGGCCTGGGTTGAGTGTTCAAGAGCCCTGAGTTCCGATTCTCGGCAAATTTACAATATAAGAACTCTGAAAAAAAATTTTTGTTTTTGTTTTGAAAAAAAAAAAAAAAAATTATATTGACTTCGCCGAGAATCGAACTCGGAGTACCTAAAACAACAGCTAAAACTGTTCACGAACGAACAGCATCTGTTGTTCCAACAGATATATCGTTTGGATGGTTTTTGAATGTGAAATCTGTTGTTTTAACCTGTAATCCAGATCGTTCTAGTGTATTTTTTCTCTGGGTGGAGAAATGACAGCATGGAAATTATGACAGTTTTAAATTAATAGCAGATACGTGAATAGGAGATCTTGTGAATAGCCTAAATGTTGACGACGCGATAATAGTCCCTAATAAGACCGAACACCTAAGAAACGATGTTAAGTTTTCATAAAAATACTCAATTACTCCACCTTCTCAGCCAGCATGCAGCCTGTTCCGGCAAAGTATTCCCATCACAAGAAAAAATGTCTTTGTTTTAAGGATTTTCGGTTAGGGAACTAAGGTTTTAAGCTTATCCGAGCCAGCGAGGGGGGCAGGTTAGAGCCTGTATTTTGGTTAAGTCTGAGCTGAACGCCAATGGTGACGTTACAGCTGCCAGTTTAACAGTCGACAGTACCAGCCTGACGATGGCGTCGGTCTATATGCCCTACGACTTCGAAGAACCTCCTCCACAGAGGGAGGTAAAAGACCTGGTGGCAAATTTTTCCATGGGTCATCTTATTATCGGAACTGACGCTAATACTCATCACGTCCAGTGGGGAAGCTCCGATAACAATGCTAGAGGAGAGTCGTTGTTTGACTATCTGTTAACAACTACCCTGGCAGTTTGCAACGTGGGTAACGAACCTACGTTTATTACTAAAACCCGTAGGGAGGTCATAGATCTCACTATTTGCAGCGAAGGCGCTTATGAGTGGGTCAGAAAATGGCGTGTTCTCGATGAACATTCATTCTCCGACTACCGGTACATAGAATTAGTTCTCGACTTTTTTGTTGAGCAGCCGGTTATGAAACGCAACCCACGTAACACTAACTGGCAGCTACACACAGAGTAATTTTCATGTTGAATCAACACTTTTTTAACACTTTTTCAGGTTATTATTTTTCAACACTATCGCTCAGGTTGTTTTAACATGAAGCTGGTTTTTAACTGTTCCTACATGTTAGATCAACATGAAGGAACAGTGTGAATTTAACATGATCACAAAGGTTTGAATCAACATGATTTCCTGTTGATACAACATTATTTTTCTTGTTAAATCAACACGATCATTATCATCATTTATTGGCGCTTAACCGCCTAAGCGATTTTGGCCGTCGCCTATCAAAGCACGCCAGTCATTCCTTTTTAGCGATAACTGACGCCAATTGGAAACCCCAAGGGAGTTCAAGTCATCCTCCACCTGTTGTTTCCATCTCAGTCGAGGCCTCCCCCTTCCTCTGCTGCCGAATTCGGGTGACGATTGGAAAAGCTTCTGGGCTGGAGCTTCTTTGTCCATTCGCATGACGTGACCCAGCCAGCGGAGCCTTTGGGCTTTAATTCGCTGGACTATGGTCAGATCTGCGTAAAGCTCGTACAGCTCATCGTTAAATCTCCTTCGATACTCGCCGTCGGCATCACGGGAAGGACCATAAATCTTCCGGAGAACTTTTCTCTCAAATACTCCAAGGGCCATCTCATCTTCTCTTGACATTGTCCATGAATCTGAGCCATACATCAGGACAGGTATGATGAGAGACTTATAGAGCGCGATCTTTGTTCTTCGAGAGAGGACTTTACTTCTCAATTGCCTACTCAGTCCAAAGTAGCACTTGTTCGCAAGAGTGATTCTCCGTTGGATTTCTAGACTGATATTATTTTCGGTGTTAATGCTGGTTCCCAAATAGACGAAGTCCCTCACAGTTTCAAATTTGTAACTATCAACAGTGACGTGGCTGCCAAGGCGCAGGTGCGCCGATTCTTTCTTTGATGACAGCAAATACTTCGTCTTGTCCTCGTTGACCGCAAGACCCACTTTTTTCGCTTCTTTATCCAGTCCAGAGAAGGCAGCGCTTACGGCGCGGTTGTTAAGGCCAATGATACCAATATCATCGGCATACGCCAGCAATTGCACGCTCTTGTAAAAGATTGTACCATTGCGGTTTAGCTCTGCTGCTCGAATTATCTTCTCCAGCATCAGGTTGAAGAAATCGCACGAAAGGGAGTCGCCCTGTCTGAAGCCTCGTTTGGTTTCAAATGGCTCAGAGAGGTCCTTCCCGACTCTGACGGAGCTGTTAGTATTGCTCAACGTCATTTGGCAAAGCCGTATAAGCTTTGCAGGGAAGTCAAATTCAGACATGGCGGCATACAGGCAACTCCTTTTTGCGCTGTCAAAAGCGGCTTTGAAATCGACAAAGAGATGGTGTGTGTCGATTCTTTTATCATGGGTCTTCTCCAGGATTTGGCGTATCGTGAAAATCTGGTCGATGGTAGACTTACCAGGTCTAAAGCCACACTGATAAGGTCCAATCAGCTTGTCTACGATGGGCTTCAGTCTTTCACACAATACGCTAGAAAGAACCTTATACGCGATATTAAGAAGGCTGATTCCGCGGTAGTTGGTGCGGTTAGCGGGATCGCCTTTCTTGTGGATTGGGCAGAGCACACTTAAATTCCAATCTGGAGGCATGCACTCGTCTGACCATATTCTGCATAAGAGCTGATGCATGCTTTTTACCAGCTCTTCGCCTCCAGGCGCTTTGTTGTTTTTGAGCCGGGATATAGCTATCCTCACTTCATCATAGTCAGGTGGTGGGACGACTTTTCCATCGTCAGGGATTGGGGTATCGGGTTCGACGTCTCCCTCGCAATTTAGCAGTGAGGAGAAGTGCTCCCTCCATAATTTAAGTACACTCTGTACGTCGGTTACCAGGTCGCCATTATTGTCCTTACAGGAACTTGCCCCGGTCTTAAAACCTTCCGTCATCCGCCGGATCTTTTCATAGAATTTTCGGGCATCATTCCTGTCAGCCAGCATCTCAAGCTCCTCACACTCACGCCTTTCGGCCTCACGTTTCTTTTTTCTGAAAAGGCGTCTCTCTTCCTTCTTTGCCTCACGATAGCGTTGCCATACACTGCGGGTTGCGCCCGTTCGCAACGTCTCCCTGTAGGCAGCGTCCTTTTTGTCCGAGGCAGTGCTGCATTCCTCATCGTACCAGTTGTTTTTGCGGGCTCGCTGGAACCCTATAGTGGCCTCAGCGGCGGTACGTAATGAGTGAGAGATATGCTTCCATTGCTCGGTTGCATCGTTAGGTCGAGGATTGCTCTCCGATAGCAGGTGTGAGAGTCGAGTGGAGAAATTGTCAGCTGTCTGTGTCGTGCGCAGCTTCTCGACGTCAAACTTTCCTTCCGTTACTGTGCGCACTTTCTTTGCTACACAGAGGCGTGTGCGTATCTTGGCTGCAACAAGATAATGGTCCGAGTCGATATTGGGACCACGAAGGGTACGCACGTCCAGAACGGTGGAGCTATGTCTGCCGTCGATCATGACATGATCAATCTGGTTTCTTGTTCTTTGATCAGGAGACAGCCATGTGGCTTGGTGTATTCGTTTATGCTGGAACCTGGTACTACTGATGACCATATTGCGAGCAGCGGCGAAATCAATCAACCTAGTGCCGTTGGGGGATGTTATATCATGGAGACTAAATTTTCCAACTGTTGGACCAAAGACTCCTTCCTTGCCCACCTTCGCATTAAAGTCGCCGAGCACGATTTTGATATCATGTTGGGGGCAGCGATCATAAGTCTGTTCAAGTTTATCGTAGAAGGAGTCCTTCTCTGCGTCGTCCGTCTCCTCAGTCGGCGCATAGGCGCAGATAAATGTTGTGTTGAAAAATTTCGCTTTGATGCGGATCGCAGCGAGACGCTCGTCCACGGGCGTGAACGCTAGTACTTGGCGGCGAAGTCTCTTTCCCACCACGAATCCTACACCACGCGCTTTGCCGCGTGTCTGGCCACTGTAGTATACGTCACAAGGTCCGATGGTCGTCTTTCCTTGTCCCGTCCATCGCATTTCCTGCAGGGCGGTGATGTCAGCCTTTGCGTTAACGAGGACATCAACCAGTCGGGCAGCGGTACCGTCCCTTGAAAGGGTCCGGACATTCCCGGTACATGCCCTAATATCCAAATCATTATGCCTTATTCGTTTTGCCGGGTCGTCAACATTAAAGGGGGTTCTCATCCGAGGCTTTAATACAGTTTTCATTGGACTAAATTTTTTACGTGGCGGGTCCCAAACCCAGCGCACAACCCGTTTCGGGGTTTTTGGAAAATATTTACACATTTATATAGCGAGCCGCTTGCTTCAAGACAGACGCCCGCTTGCAGCCGCACCTCATGGTGAACAGACGCTGCGCAAAAACCTCGGTGAGCCCTTAAACCAAGTATGTCAGAGTGGCCCCACCGGGGCTCCCTCTCTTTCTGCCGCGAGCCTAGGTAGCTCCCGTTGCCCAGAGTGCACGAACGAGGACGCAAGAGTCGGGATTGAGCAAGGTCACTTAGCAACCACACTCCATTACACTCCGACATGTTAAATTAACACTATACTATGTTGAAATAACACTTTCGTCCTGTTAAATTTACACGATCTATCATGTGAAATTGACACGATATGTTATGTTAAATCAACACGATCTATCATGTTAATTTAACAGGATTTTATTGTTAAATTAACACGATCTATCATGTTAATTTAACAATTTTTTATTGTTAAATTAACCCTTAAAATAAAACACCTTGTTTTTGATTTTTTTAATAATTTTTATTTAGTTAATCATTTATCGAAAACCTTTAACATACATATTTTCAGGTATGAAAGAATATAATGCTTGTATAATTTATTAGCACGATCTGTCATGTTAATTCAACATGTTTTTATTGTTAAATCAACACGATCATCATGTTAAATTAACACGATCATCATGTTAAATTAACACGATCTATCATGTTAAATTAACACGATCATCATGTTAAATTAACACGATCATCATGTTAAATTAACACCATCATCATGTTAAATTAACACGATCATCATGTTAAATTAACACGATCAATAAAAGTACACATATGTACATACATATACATATACTTATTTTAATGCAATCATTGGCAACTTCTGCATCGAAAACAGCAACAACAAGCCCCAATCTGAAAATTAAATAAAAATTGTTTCATTGAAAGCTCTTTAAATTATCCAAGCGATTGTAAAACTGGTAGCACACGTCCAATTAATGTAGGGATAAGTATCAAACGACGCCTTTTCTACCCGGTATCCCTAATCCTAAAGCGTTTCCAGGGTATTTATGTATAGTGCGCGTTCTTTTTAACCTACCCCGACATTTTTGGACGTGTTTTAGCAGGAAACGTTTACAAAATAAGAAAAACAACACAAATTACTTACCCAAAACTTTTTGCAAAACTTCACAACTTATTCGCAAGTTAAGAAACTATAAATTTCACAATATATTAATTATTTATAATATATACAACTTTTCATCAAGTCGGTATCTACACACTGACTTAAATTCTGTTCTTTTGAGAACAATTCTGTTCACAAGCTTTGATGGGGAACAGATGATGCTCGAAAACAACACTTGTTCATGTTAAAACAAACCGAATATAGTGTAAGGGATACACACTAATGTAATTCTAATACAGAAATATTTCATGTTATTCTAACCATACGCTTCATACGCTTCTTGTTAAAATGTTGGGGAACAGATGGCAGTCGAAAACAACACTTGTTCATGTTAAAACAAACCGAATTTAGTGTAAGCGATACACACTAATGTAATTCTTATGCAGAAGTACTTCATGTTATTTTAACCATACCTTCATGTTAAAATGTTCGTGTTTATTTTCCGAAATTGTTTTTGTTTTACGTACAAGAGGTGTTCATGTTGATTTAACATGAATCATGTTAACTAAAAATGTAAGAAATTTTTCTCTGTGTACACAATGAAATACTATCTAGGGACTTACCAGCACTGCCCCCACAAGTCCCCTCATCAGTAGGGGAGTTGGAGGATCTGGTAAAGACCTTTACAACGGCGCTCTCGAATGGCCTAGAGCAGGTTTGCCCAGTGCCAAAACCACGCGGTAAACATAGGCCGCATTGGTGGTCCTACGACCTGGATTCGCTCCGCAAATCATGTATGACCCAATTTAATAAGGCCAAGAGCCTTGACACGGAGACTCAATGATCGAATATAAAGTTAAACTTAGGGCCTGGAAAAAAGCTCTGAGGCAGGCGAAGAGAGTATCGTGGAAAAATTTCTGCACTGGGGTCGAAAATGTCGACGATACAGCGAGACTTAGACGAGTGCTCTCAAAAACTCAAACAGCCACAAGCTATTTGCGCAAACCTGACGGCTCCTGGACCAGCACGGGGAAACCCTAGAGCTGCTCTTGAATACGCACTTCCCAGGGAACTTGCATGAGGAACCCCTAGCACCTACAACAAACCTGGCTGTATACATACCCATTACGGTGGAAAAGGTTAGGTGGGCGGTTAATAGCTTCGAACCGTTCAAGGTTGCCGGGCCAGACGGGATTATTCCCGCACAACTCATAAACACCCTGGAGACATCAGCCAAATAGCTGGTATTTCTATATACAGCCTGCCTGGCTCTTAGCTACATTCCGTGCTCCTGGAGAAGTGCCACGGTAGTGTTTATTCCTAAGGTGGGGAAGGCGTTTCATTACGAGCCCAAGGACTATCGGCCGATCAGTCTCCCATCCTTTGTGCACAAAACCTTCGAGAGGATAATAAATGACTACCTCTCCTCTACTATTGATAGCAACCTTATCTCTAGCTATCAGAATGCATACACCAAAGGGCAGGCGACTTAGCTACAGTATATAGGGGCAAATTCCCACAAACACTGTGCGACTTGATGCAAGTAGCACTGCGAGAGGTTTCCTCATGGTGCTCGCGCTGCGGACTGAGCATCAACCCGGGAAAAGTAGAACTTGTCCTTTTCACTAACCGCTATAAGATACCACCGTTAATACTACCAAAACTGAATGACGTGCGCCTGAACTTGGCTGACGAAGCCAAGTTCTTAGGCACAGTTCTGGATAAGAAACTAAGCTGGAAGGAGAATGTTCTTCAGGGCCAGAACAAAGCGTGTATTGCACTTTACACGTGCAAAAGAGCCATTGGAAAGATATGGGGGCTCAGCCCCAAAATATGCAAAGGGATCTACACTGCAATCATTCGACCAATCATGCTCTATGGAGTTGTGGTATGGTGGCCTGCGCTGAGCAAGGCAACAAACCTTAATCTGTTAGATAAAGTACACAGATCTTGCATGATCTGTATAAGCGGTGCGTTAAGAAAAACGCCCAATGAAGCACTCCAGGCCATTCTTGGCATTTTGCCACTCGATCTGGAAGGGCACCGGGTAGCAGCAGCATCGGCTCTGCGTCGAAGGGAAACGTCCGGCTGGGGCGCAAGCACTACTGAAGAATAGGAGAGCACGGATCGGAGTCCCGCCACTCATGGCGGCAATCATGGACGCTTGGATAGGCCCACACACTATCAGACAGGATATTCTTATTTTCAGCGACAGCCAAGCGGCCATCAAATCCCTTGGCTCCTACTCGTTCACGCTCAGCTGTCGTCGATCTCTACAAGAGATGGCCCAACAGAACCGCGTGAACCTGTCATGGGTCCCGGGACATAGGGACATTGTAGGGCAGACGAACTTGCGAGGCAGGGCACGACCAAGCAGGTTCTTCGGGATAAAGAGCGCTTAGGTATGCCGTTTGCTACATGCAAATGCTGAAAGAGTACACACTCCGCCAAGCCAACGAAAGATGGCTGCAATCTCCAGGATGCCGGATATCCAAAGAAACCTGGCGAAACGGGATCATAAAAGATCAAGACAAATTTATGCCCTAAGGAGAAGAGAAATCTCCATATTAATAGGCGTATTAACTGGGCACTGCCTCATTGGTAGGCACGCAGAAAGACTTGGTGTGCCCTACCGACGATGCTGTAGGAGTTGTAAGGATGATGAGGAGGAGGAAACGGTGGAGCACCTCATCTGCAACTGCCCGGCTTTAAGTGACGCGAGAATGCGCTTTTTGGGAGTTCCCTTCCTGGTTAGCCTACGCCAGGTTACGGAGCTGGACATGAAGGACCTGATGGCCTTCATCAAGTCATCTAAATGGTTCAAGGAGGGGTAACGGTGCCGGTTTAGGAACGTCAGTCCCGGGATTCTACTATGTGAACAATCCCGATAATACCGGGATTTTCCATATGGCAGGGTCCCGGAACTGACTTTCCTAGTGTTGTGGTATCACAACGGGCCTTTTAATACTGGCCTAAGTGTGCCTCTGCGGCAGCCACTTGAACCTAACCTAAGTCTTTCTTGATTTAGTATACTAACCGCAAAGGTAATAGATTAACATTTCAATGAAAGAGAGAAAACGGTTAGAGTTTTGGCGAAATCGTCATTATGGGAACGCGTCATTCCGGAAAAGCAGCGTTATTTCGAAAGCGATGGAAACAGTAATGGCCATTTAACTGCCCAGGTATTTAAACCGTCCAACAAAGCTCGCTTCTTCGTTGGTGCAAATTGGAGAAACTGCGGAGTTGTCCCACTTGGTCTCCCTCTTTCTATGCTCTCAATGGCGGGTGCTGATAATTTAGTTATATATCGTCGCTCGCTTGCCAGAGGCATGAATGAGACAATTTTTTAGATTTGAGTTAATAGGCTCACTTGATCAACCTCTCGTTTCTCTACGATTCACGAAAATCCTGGTTTTCCAAAGTACAAGGAACTCCCGGAAATTTGCAGTCATTTTCATAAATGTGTAGTTCAATCTCTGAAAATTTTGCCAGAAAAACGAATGTGCTACACATTCATGGTTCTGGCGCTACAAAACTTTTTAAAAACTAATTATTTAATTTTTTTTAATTTTCGTTTTGCCAGAAACATGAATGTGTAGCAAAATTGTTACGTATACGCTGTTTTTGAGTGCAACACTGGCAATATAATTTTTTTTTTAAATTTTAAAATTAAATTTTTAACCATTTTCGTTGCGCCGTTGTGGAGAAAAAACTATATCACTATAACTACAATTTCTTTGGAAATTTTTAAAAGATGAATGTACCGAATTTCGAGGATTGAAGGAATATTAAGGCCGACGATATGTAGTTATAGTGATATAGCTTTTATTTTGTTCGTAGAGATAGGACTTTACTCTCAATTGCCTATTCAGCCGAAAGAAGCATTTGCTTGGGAGAGTAATTCTTCATTAGATTTCTATGCTTACATTGTTGTTGGGGTTAATGCTGGTTCCCAGGTACGAATTATCCTCGTTGAGCATGTTCTTTTTGTCCTCGTTCATCCTCCAAAGCCAGAATTTAGCAGAAACTTACAGACAGAAAAAAATTGACTCACGTACAAGAATTCTAAAAACTGTTAATTTGGAATTTACTGGTTCTGTCCTGGCAGATACCTCCTATGAGCGTTTCTTTTTCAAGTGATCCAATTTTCAACCGTCATGCTACGGATTTTATTCAAATTCGGCTTACACGTAGGGACTATAAATTGATTTGACACGTATTTTTATACCTTTCATGAACATGAAATGGTATTATAACTTTGGTCCGATGTTTGTAAGTATGAGAAGAAGAAGAGATGGACCCATCACTAAGTCTACCGAAATGATCAGGATGACGAGATGAGTTGATTTAGCCATGTCTGTCTGTCCGTCTGTCTGTCTGTCTGTCTGTCTGTTTGAACCCAAACTAGTCCCTCAGTTTTTGAGATGTTTGGCTGAAATTTTGTATGCGGCCACCATTTTCTAATATAGGAATCATTTGTCGGAACCAGCAAGATCGGACCGATATTACATATAGCTCCCATACAACTGATTGTTCCGATAAACAGATTTTGGGCTATAACTCCTGTAATTAAAGAGGTAGGAGCGTAAAATTTTGTGAGAATTGCTTTTTTTTTATATAAGAACTGTCGGTGTTGAAAATCATTGTGATGGGATAAATATTTCACATAGCCCCCATACAATCGATTGTTCCGTTAAACGGATTTTGGTAGATAACTCCTGTAATTATACATGTAGGAAAGTGAAATTTCGTAACAATTGCTCTTTTAGAATGTGGAATGTCGATGTTAATAAATATAGTTTAAAACAAGTAAGGAAGTCTAAGTTCGGGTGAAACCGAATATTACATACCCAGCTGTGCACATAAAGTGGGCGTGATCGTTCACCGATTTTTCTTATTTTCTGTGGTAGTACTCTACATAAACATAACATGCCTGGTACCTAGTTTCGTAAATCTATCTCACACCGTTCTGAAGTTGTTAGCAGTCGAATTTAAAAATTGCTTGACTCATAAGTGGGCGGTGCCACGCCCACTTTCCAAAATTTTGAAAAAATTATGTAAAGAATATGAAAGTTGATGTATGTACCAAATTATATTATTATAGCGAAATCAGTTAATTAGATATAGACTTTTCAATATTTCCACCTCCTTTCAATATAACTTTTATGAAAAAGTAGGCGTGGTCGCGAAGCGATTTCGTTTATTTTCTATAGCTGAATTTAGCACAACAATAGTATGTCCTCTACGAAATTTCGTTATACTAGCATAAACTGTTCTGAAGTTATTAAGAGTCAAAATTTTAAAATTTCTTCAAATATACGTGGGCGGTACCACGCCCCCTTTTCAAAATTTTTTATAAAATCGACCTTAGAACATCTAAATCAATACATATTGCAAATTTTATCATTGTAGCTGCTTCTAATATTGAATTAACCCATTTTATACGTTTTTCGAAATTTTCGATATCGAAAAAGGGGCGTGGTTATGGTCCGATTTTACCCATTTTCAATAGCAATCTATTCTGAACCCAAATAAGTACGCATGCCAAATTTGGTGAAGATATCTCAATATTTGCTCAAGTTATCGTGTTAACGGACAGACGGACGGACGGACGGACGGACGGACAGACATGGCTCAATCAAATTTTTTTTCGATCCTGATCATATTGATATATGGAAGTCTATATCTATCTCGATTCCTTTATACCTGTACAACCAACCGTTATCCTAACAAAGTTATAATACCCTGTGTACAAGTACAGCTGGGTATAAAAACTAAAACTCACGCTTTTAGAGAGTATTGAACTAAAAATTTTAAAATAATTTTAAAAACCCTACACAGTAGTATTGTGGAAAAAGCGTGGTCCGCTTTGTTCCATAATCTTCGTTTTTTATTAAAATTATTTTTACCTTGTTAGTGCAATATTCTTTAAAAGCGCGTGTTTTCGCTTTTTAAACTATATTTATTTTTACTTTTTAGTTAAGTGTGTTATGAAGTAATCGATATATATGTATATCGAAGTATACCGCAGTGCAAACGAAACCGCTGGGCCTCCACTTTCGTTTGATACCCATATTGTTGGCAATTTTCAATATTATTGGACAACCTCATTTTGACCGATAAGTCAGTTATCGATAAATATATCGAAATATTCCTTGGTTTAAATAATAGAAACCTATGGACCTTCCCTTTCGTTTGATATAGGTAGTAGGCATTATGACCGATAACTTAGTTATCGATAAATATATCGAAGTCCAAATGCAACCTCCTATCGTTTGACACCCACATTGAAGGCACATTTCAAGGTTTTTGTGACAAGCAAAAATACATATGAATGTATGTACAAGTAAAGCTAATGAAAGCGCAATAAAGAAATTAGCATTATGTGGGAAAAGCGTCGAGCGCTCGATATACGAAAATTATGGGACAAAGCGGACCACGCTTTTTCCACAATACTACTGTGTAGGGTTTTTAAAATTATTTTCAAATTTTTAGTTCAATACTCTCTAAAAGCGTGAGTTTTAGTTTTTTTAAACTATATTTATTTTTTACTTTTTAGTCAAATGTCCTAGGAAATTATCGATAAATATATCGAAAAATACAGCAGTCCAAACGAAACCTCTGGACTTCCACTTTCGTTTGATACCCATATTGTTAGGGAATTTTAAGGCATTTGGCCTCAGATTTTGACAATAACTCAGTTATCGATAAATTTATCGAAATATATCGAAGTCCAAATGAGACCTGGGGCCTTCACCTTTCGTTTGATACCCATATTGTAGAGAATTTTTTAGCATCATGTATTCTTCCGATCGTTTTGTAAGACTATTATGCGTGTTTTAAGCTTTTACGATCTAATGGGATATAGTGCAAATAAAAAACTTTATTTCACCTTACAGCCCGACGTTTCGCCAAATTTCCTTGGCTTCTTCAAGGGCGACTCTGTATTTATTTTTTAAAAATTATAAAAATACAAAAAACAACATTAATTAACTGGCATAAACATAATAAACATGATCACGACAATGTAAAACAGAATTTAAAGACATTTTACTTACATTAAAGGTGTGTTAAAACATCAAATAAAATTAAAAATTAAAAACTATTGCGTAAAATGATACCATCTTATGTGGTAAACTTGTCAAACTAAAAATTAATTATTAGGTCATCATAAACATAATGTGTAAATAGCTGCTATATCATCAGTATCTTCTTTTTTATACCCAGCTGTACTTGTACACAGGGTATTATAACTTTGTTAGGATAACGGTTGGTTGTACAGGTATAAAGGAATCGAGATAGATATAGACTTCTATATATCAATATGATCAGGATCGAAAAAAAATTTGATTGAGCCATGTCCGTCCGTCTGTCCGTCCGTCCGTCCGTCCGTCCGTCTGTCCGTTAACACGATAACTTGAGCAAATAATGAGATATCTTCACCAAATTTGGCATGCGTACTTATTTGGGTTCAGAATAGATTGCTATTGAAAATGGGTAAAATCGGACCATAACCACGCCCCTTTTTCGATATCGAAAATTTCGAAAAACGTATAAAATGGGTTAATTCAATATTAGAAGCAGCTACAATGATAAAATTTGCAATATGTATTGATTTAGATGTTCTAAGGCCGATTTTATAAAAAATTTTGAAAAGGGGGCGTGGTACCGCCCACGTATATTTGAAGAAATTTTAAAATTTTGACTCTTAATAACTTCAGAACAGTTTATGCTAGTATAACGAAATTTCGTAGAGGACATACTATTGTTGTGGTAAATTCAGCTATAGAAAATAAACGAAATCGCTTCGCGACCACGCCTACTTTTTCATAAAAGTTATATTGAAAGGAGGTGGAAATATTGAAAAGTCCATATCTAATTAACTGATTTCGCTATAATAATATAATTTGGTACATACATCAACTTTCATATTCTTTACATAATTTTTTCAAAATTTTGGAAAGTGGGCGTGGCACCGCCCACTTATGAGTCAAGCAATTTTTATTAATTTTAACACCATTAACTATACAAAACAAAGAAAAACAGCATTTTATGTGCACAGCTGGGTATGTAATGTTCGGTTTCACCCGAACTTAGACTTCCTTACTTGTTATTAATTGTTTTGTCCCTGTTTTGCAAAATTCGTAAACTCTCCAGCGTATACCTTGTTCTTTCTTTATCTATAAGTACCTGGGTGACCGAGCTTGCTCGGTGCTATCAATTTAGTGCTAACTTTACTTACCAACCTTGTGAGGATGTGTTACACTGTCCTTTATATATGGGCAAATTATTAAAATTTTTTAATTTTCGTAGCCGTAATGGACTTTTTGCGGACTACCCTACTTGAAAATATTTTAGTTGGTATGTCAGCAAAAATACCTTTCATTTGATACCCATATTGGCATATCAAGCTCCATAAATAAAAAAAAAATTAAATAGGTGGCAACCCTGTAAACTACTCGAAATGTCAACCCTAAAGTAGATAGCCTTGGAATCCTTCATACTGTCACCATACCAAATTTCATCCAAATCGGTCAACCGGTGCTCGAGATAGTACTGCGGTAAGGTGGCAACCCTAGGTCGCAACCCTACTTGAAAATACTTAAGTTGGTATCTCGCCGAAAGTACCTTTCATATGATACCCATATTGGCATATCTTGCTCCATAATTTAAAAAAAAGGGATAGGTGGCAACCCTGTAAACCGCCTCAAGTGGCAACCCTAAAGTGCATAGTCTTAAATCGATCATACTATCACCATTCCAAATTTCAGCCAATTCGGTCAAGCGATTCTCGAGATAGTAACGGATATACAAATATATTGTGGTAAGGTGGCAACCCTACTTGAAAATATTTTAGTTGGTATCTCGCCGAAAATACCTTTCATATGATACCCATATTGGCATATCTTGCTCCATAATTTAAAAAAAAGTGATAGGTGGCAACCCTGTAAACCGCCCCAAGTGGCAACCATAAAGTGGGTAGTCTTAAAATCGATCATACTATCACCATGCCAAATTTCAGCCAATTCGGTCAAGCGATTCTCGATATAGTACCGGATATACAAATATACTGTGGTAAGGTGGCAACCCTAGGTGGCAACTCTACTTGAAAATATTTTAGTTGGTATCTCGCCGAAAATACCTTTCATATGATACCCATATTGGCATATCTTGCTCCATAATTTAAAAAAAATGGGATAGGTGGCAACCCTGTAAACCGCCCCAAGTGGCAACCCTAAAGTGGGTAGTCTTAGAATCCATCATACTATCTTTGTGCCAAATTTCATCCCAATCGGTCAAGCGGTTCTCGAGATAGTACGAACATACAAAAATACAAATATACAAGATTAACTCGTTTAAAGATATTAGATAAAATTTTCGAATCTTTTCGAACCTTTTCGAACCTTTTCGAACCTTTTTTGAAAAATATCCGTCACTAACTTTTGATTTGGTGCCAGGCCTGCGATAAAATCTATGCAATAGCTTAAAAAAAATTAAATAGGTGGCAACCCTGTAAACTACTCGAAATGTCAACCCTAAAGTAGATAGCCTTGGAATCCTTCATACTGTCACCATACCAAATTTCATCCAAATCGGTCAACCGGTGCTCGAGATAGTACTGCGGTAAGGTGGCAACCCTAGGTCGCAACCCTACTTGAAAATACTTAAGTTGGTATCTCGCCGAAAGTACCTTTCATATGATACCCATATTGGCATATCTTGCTCCATAATTTAAAAAAAAGGGATAGGTGGCAACCCTGTAAACCGCCTCAAGTGGCAACCCTAAAGTGCATAGTCTTAAATCGATCATACTATCACCATTCCAAATTTCAGCCAATTCGGTCAAGCGATTCTCGAGATAGTAACGGATATACAAATATATTGTGGTAAGGTGGCAACCCTACTTGAAAATATTTTAGTTGGTATCTCGCCGAAAGTACCTTTCATATGATACCCATATTGGCATATCTTGCTCCATAATTTAAAAAAAAAGTGATAGGTGGCAACCCTGTAAACCGCCCCAAGTGGCAACCATAAAGTGGGTAGTCTTAAAATCGATCATACTATCACCATGCCAAATTTCAGCCAATTCGGTCAAGCGATTCTCGATATAGTACCGGATATACAAATATACTGTGGTAAGGTGGCAACCCTAGGTGGCAACTCTACTTGAAAATATTTTAGTTGGTATCTCGCCGAAAATACCTTTCATATGATACCCATATTGGCATATCTTGCTCCATAATTTAAAAAAAATGGGATAGGTGGCAACCCTGTAAACCGCCCCAAGTGGCAACCCTAAAGTGGGTAGTCTTAGAATCCATCATACTATCTTTGTGCCAAATTTCATCCCAATCGGTCAAGCGGTTCTCGAGATAGTACGAACATACAAAAATACAAATATACAAGATTAACTCGTTTAAAGATATTAGATTGTTGTGTTTGCAAAGTCAAAAGTGTGTTTATTTGTTATTGCATGTTGTGAGAGTGCTGTACTATGTTTTTCTTTTCTAACATCCGCCTCGTGCTCAGCTAGCCTTTTGTTGAGCACGCGCCTCGGCAAAACATCGTTCAATTTATCGAAATATATCGAATTCCAAATGAAACCTGGGGCCTTCCCTTTCGTTTGATACCCATATTGTAGGGAATTTTTTAGGCTTTGGGGCCTTCATATTTTGATATGTCGATGTCCAAGTGAAACCTGGGGCCTTCACCTTTCGTTTGATACCCATATTGTAGGGATTTTTTTAGGTTTTTGGGCCTTCATATTTGACCGATAACTCAGTTATCGATAAATTTATCGAAATATGTCGATGTCCAAATGAAACCTGGGGCCCTCTCCTTTCGTTTGATACCCATATTGTAGGGAATTTTTCAGGTTTTTGGGCAATCATATTTTGACCGATAACTCAGTTATCGATAAATTTATCGAAATATGTCGATTTCCAAGTGAAACCTGGGGCCTTCACCTTTCGTTTGATACCCATATTTTAGGGATTTTTTTAGCTTTTTGGGCCTTCATATTTTGACCGATAACTCAGTTATCGATAAATTTATCGAAATATGTCGATTTCCAAATGAAACCTGGGGCTCTCCCCTTTCGTTTGATACCCATATTGTAGGGAATTTTTCAGGTTTTTAGGCAATCATATTTTGACCGATAACTCAGTTATCGATAAATTTATCGAAATATGTCGATGTCCAAATGAAACCTGGGGCCTTCACCTTTCGTTTGATACCCATATTGTAGGGATTTTTTTAGGTTTTTGGGCAATCATATTTTGACCGATAACTCAGTTATCGATAAATTTATCGAAATATATCGAAGTCCAAATGAAACCTGGGGCCCACATTTTGACCGATAACTCAGTTATCGATAAATTTATCGAAATATGTCGATGTCCAAGTGAAACATGGGGACTTCACCTTTCGTTTGATACCCATATTGTAGGGATTTTTTTAGGTTTTTGGGCCTTCATATTTTGATATGTCGATGTCCAAGTGAAACCTGGGGCCTTCACCTTTCGTTTGATACCCATATTGTAGGGAATTTTTTAGGCTTTGGGGCCTTCATATTTTGATATGTCGATGTCCAAGTGAAACCTGGGGCCTTCACCTTTCGTTTGATACCCATATTGTAGGGATTTTTTTAGGTTTTTGGGCCTTCATATTTTGACCGATAACTCAGTTATCGATAAATTTATCGAAATATGTCGATGTCCAAATGAAACCTGGGGCCCTCTCCTTTCGTTTGATACCCATATTGTAGGGAATTTTTTAGGCTTTGGGGCCTTCATATTTTGATATGTCGATGTCCAAGTGAAACCTGGGGCCTTCACCTTTCGTTTGATACCCATATTGTAGGGATTTTTTTAGGTTTTTGGGCCTTCATATTTTGACCGATAACTCAGTTATCGATAAATTTATCGAAATATGTCGATGTCCAAATGAAACCTGGGGCCCTCCCCTTTCGTTTGATACTCTTATTGTAGGGAATTTTTCAGGTTTTTGGGAAATCATATTTTGACCGATAACTCAGTTATCGATAAATTTATCGAAATATGTCGATGTCCAAAAGAGACCTGGGGCCTTCACCTTTCGTTTGATATCCATATAGTAGTGAATTTTTTAGGTTTTTGGGCAATCATATTTTGACCGATAACTCAGTTATCGATAAATTTATCGAAATATGTCGATGTCCAAATGAAACCTGCGGCCTTCACCTTTCGTTTGATACCCATATTGGGAATTTTTTACGTTTTTGGGCAATCATATTTTGACCGATAACTCAATTATCGATAAATCTATCGAAATATGTATATCGAAGTCCAAATGAAACCTGGGGCCTTCCCCTTTCGTTTGATACCCATATTGTAGGGAAATTTTAAGGTTTTCGGGCAACCACATTTTGACCGATAACTCAGTTATCGATAAATTTATCGAAATATGTCGATGTCCAAGTGAAACCTGGGGACTTCACCTTTCGTTTGATACCCATATTGTAGGGATTTTTTTAGGTTTTTGGGCAATCATATTTTGACCGATAACTCAGTTATCGATAAATTTATCGAAATATATCGAAGTCCAAATGAATCCTGGGGCGTTCCCCTTTCGTTTGATACCCATATTTTAGGGACATTTTACGGTTTTTGGGCCACTGGAGCTTAAACCGAACGAGAGTTACATACATACAAGCAAGCAAGCAAACAAACAAACATACAAGTGAACCTAATAAAAGCGTGGTAAAAATCAATGAGATTGGACCAATATAACACATCGCCCCCATATAATCGATAGTTCCGATAATTTCGGTATGAGCTAACGTTAAATTGAAATAGGCTGTACTGGGGCTCGAACAGTGAAAATCGTGACGCTTATTCATGAAAGGTATATAGCCTTCGGCACAGCCGAAGACAGCTTTCCTTACTTGTTTGTTTTGCCAATTTTTCGATTTTCTTCGGAGATATGATCTGTCAAAGTATGGAATTTTTCTTAAACTAATGAAAACATGTACCTACTCAATCTGTCATATCTCGGCTTGTACTAATGCTACAAACTACTTTCAACTTGAGCTCATTTGAAAGCTAATGAATCAGGCTTTGCGTTCCTTAATAAATTTTTTGTATTTTGCAATTTTTTTTATTTTTATTATAACAATTGCATTTTTAACATTGCAACTGCACAGTGTTACCCACAACATTTTTAGTTCTAAATACCTGCATTCGATTGCTTATTAAATTCTCTACAAAATCAATATATGTATTTCAAAAATGGGGTCTTCATACGGACTTTTACTAAAATACATATTAGGTTAGGTTAGGTTCAAGTGGCTGCCGCAGAGGCACACTTAGGCCAGTTTTGAAAGGCCCGTTGTGATACCACCAACACAAGGAAAGTCAGTCCCGGGACCCAGCCATATGGAAAATCCCTGAGTTGTTGGGATTTTCCACATAGCAGAATCCCGGGACTGACACTCCTAAACCGACACCGTTACTCCTCCTCGAACCACTTAGATGACTTTATGAAGCCCATCAAGTCCTTAATGTCCAGTTCCGCGATCTGGCTTAGGCTATCCAGGAACGGAACTCCCAAAAAGCGCGTTCTCGCGCCGCTTAAAGCCGGACAGTTGCAGATGAGGTGATCCACTATTTCCTCCTCCTCATCATCTTTGCAACTCCTGCAGCATCGTCGGTAGGGCACACCTAGCCTTTCTGCATGCCTACCAATGAGGCAGTGACCGGTTAATACCCCTATCAATATGCAGATTTCCCTCCTAGTTAGGGCATAAATGCGTCTAGACCTTTTAAGATCCCATTTTGGCCAGGTTTGTTTCGATATGCGACACCCTGGGGATTGCAGCCATCTTTCGTTGGCTTGACGGAGTGTGTGCTCCTTCAGCATTAGTTTGCATGTGGCAAACGGCATACCTAAGCGCTCTTTATCCTGAAGAACCTGCTTGGTCGTGCCCTGCCTGGCAAGCTCGTCTGCCTTACAGTTTCCCTCAATGTCCCTATGTCCCGGGACCCATATGAGGTTTACGCGGTTCTGTTGGGCCATCTCCTGAAGAGATCGACGACAGCTGAGCGTCAGTTCAGAGTTGAACGTGTATGAGCCAAGGGATTTGATGGCCGCTTGGCTATCGCTGAAAATAGCGATATCTTCTCCGATAACACGTTTGCTTAACCAGGCCGCGGCGTCCAGGATTGCCGAGACTTCCGCCTGGAAGACGCTACAATGATCAGGTAGTCTGAAGGAGAGCTCAAGGTCCAAATCCCTTGAATAAACGCCTCCTCCAACTCTGCCGTCCAACTTCGAGCCGTCGGTGTATATGGAAGTGCCACCATTTGTTTCGGGACACCAATCCGTCCTCTCCCAGTCTTCTCTGCTGGGAATGTTTATTTTGAAACAGCTATCCCCGACTGTAGTAGTCGCACAACGATCTGTGCTTAGAGGGAGAAAGCTGTAAGATTCCAGAATACTGGAGTGTCCAATAGTACCCGCAGCCCAACTGGAGGTTTCTCTTAGGCGCAGAGCTGATGCCGCCGCTGACCGAAACCCTTCCAGATCAAGTGGCAAAATGCCCAGAATGACCTGGAGGGCTTCGTTGGGCGTTGTCCTTAGCGCACCGCTTATACAGATCATATTGGATCTATGGACTTTCCGCAACAGATTCAGGTATGTTGCCTTGCTCAGCGCAGGCCACCATACGACGACTCCATAAAGCATGATTGGGCGAATGATGGCCGTGTAGATCCAACTGCATACTCTAGGGCTGAGCCCCCATTTTTTGCCAATGGCTCTTTTGCAGGTGTAAAGAGCGATGCAAGCTTTCTTCTGGCGCTGAAGAACATTCTCCTTCCAATTCAATTTCCTGTCCAGAACTATGCCTAGAAACTTGGCCTTATCCGACAAGCCCAGGCGCGTGCCATCTAGTTCTGGTAGGCTTAGTGGCGGTATTTTGTACCGGTTGGTGAAGAGGACAAGTTCCACCTTCCCTGGGTTGATACTAAGTCCGCAGCGAGAGGACCACGTCGAAACTTCTCGCAGTGCTACTTGCATCAGGTCACACAGAGTTTGTGGGAACTTGCCTCTGAATGCAATAGCTAAATCGTCTGCGTATGCCACTATCTTCCCGCCCCCCCAGCTTGTGTCACGTAGCAACGAGTTGACTGTGAGGTTCCATAAAAGCGGGGAAAGAACACCACCCTGGGGTGTTCCCCTTGTAACATAGCGTGATAACTCAACCGTACCAAGTGAAGAAGCTATTTTCCTTCCCATTAAAAGTTGGTCAATTAAACCAGTTAGAGGTCTATCTACTCCCAGATTAGTTAGAGCGGAGTTGATAGCCTCCGGGCTTATATTGTTGAAAGCCCCCTCAATGTCTAGGAGGGCCACGAGACAGTAGTCCTTTTCACACAGCGATTTCTCAATGACAGACACTAGGCTGTGCAGAGCGGTTTCTGTTGATTTACCCTTGGTGTATGCATGCTGAAAGCTAGAGATAAGGTTGCTATCAATAGTCGTTAAGAGGTAGTCGCTTAATATCCTCTCAAAGGTTTTTAGTACAAAGGACGAGAGACTGATCGGTCTGTAGTCTTTTGGCTCGTAGTGGGATGCCTTCCCAGCCTTAGGGATAAACACTACCGTGGCGCTTCTCCAGGAGCCCGGAATGTGGTTGAGAGCCAGGCAGGCTGTGAAGAGAAATACCAGCCATTTAGCTGATGTCTCCAACGTGTTTATAAGCTGCGCGGGGATAATCCCGTCCGGCCCGGCAGCCTTATACGGTTCAAAGCTCTTAACTGCCCACCTTACTCTTTCCTCAGTGATGGGTATATTTACTGCCAGGTTTGTTGCAGGTGCTAGTGGTGCATCATGCAGATTCCCCGGAAAATGTGTATTCAAGAGCAGCTCAAGGGTTTCCTCTTCCGTGCTGGTCCAGGATCCGTCAGGCTTTCGCAAATAGCTGATGGTTGTTTGACTTTTCGAGAGGACTCGTCTAAGTCTCGCTGTGTCGTCGACCTTTTCGACGCCAGTGCAGAAATTTCTCCACGAGGTTCTCTTCGCCTGTCTCAGAGCTTTTTTGTAGGCCCTTAGTTTAGCTTTATATTCGTGCCAATGAGGCTCAGAGCCGAAGCTCTTGGCCTTGTTAAATTGTTTCCGGCATGATATTCGGAGCGAGTCCAAATCGTAGGACCACCAATGTGGCCTGTGTTTACCGCGTGGTTTTGGCACTGGACAAGCCTGTCCTAGAGCATTTGAGAGCGCCGATGTAAATGTAGTAACAAGATCCTCCAGCTCCTCTACTGATGAGGGGGCTTGTGAGGGCAGTACTGGGAGGTCTCTGTCTAATATTTCATTGTGTAACTGCCAATCAGTGTTACGTGGATTGCGTTTCATGATTGGTTGTTCTACAATAAAGTCTAAAACCATTTCTATGTAACGGTGGTCGGAGAAAGAATGTTCTTCCAGAACCCGCCATTTTCTGACCCACTCATAAGCGCCTTCACTACAGAGAGTGAGGTCTATGACCTCCCTGCGGGTCTTAGTGATAAAAGTAGGCTCATTACCCACGTTGCAAATCACCAGGTTGGTTGTTAAGAGGTAATCAAACAGAGACTCGCCCCTGGCATTGATGTCGGAGCTCCCCCATTGGACATGGTGAGCATTAGCGTCCGCTCCAATAATAAGATTACCCGTGCAGAAATTTGACACCAGGTCTTTCACCTCCATTTGTGGTGGGGGTTCTTCGGCGTCGTAGGGCATATAGACCGACGCCACCGTCAGGCGGGTGCTGTCGACCGTTAGACTGATAGCGGTAATATCACCATTGGTGTAGTTAGGTAGGAGAAAGGAGTTCAACTCAGACTTGACCAAAATACACGTTCTGACTTTGCTCTCCTCGCTGGCTCGAATGAGCTTGAAGCCCTTAGTCCCCAATCCGCAGATTCTCGAGCTATTGACCCAGGGTTCTTGGATGAGGACCACATCCACGTCGCCTTTAGAAAGACGACTACTTAAAGCAGCCGAAGCTACTTTAGATTTGTGCAGATTAATCTGAAGCACCACCAACATGAGAGCGCACAGACTTCCCTGCCGTCCCCATATCGTCGAGGTTTGCCCCATCCCGGAGGTTGCCTATCAACGACGAGTTGTTCCGATTAACTGCCCGATATGGCGTTGCAGGAGTCTTGCTGTCTGCAGCGTTAGATGTTAATCGCTCAGCGTTGGCTGCTACCACCGTGACGTCGAGGGCTTCCTCGTCCTGTAGGCTGTCCTCCATCTCCGAGTTGTTCACAGCACTATCGCCAAGGGACGTGGCGGATAACATGCTTCCCGCATCGGAATCCTCCGCTTCCTCTTCTGGTAATTCGTTTTCCGGTTCCCCCGGAGCAGCCGAGAAGGCAGCGCGCTGAGCATCACCACGATATACGTGGATAACGATCTGGCCTACGCTGTAGTGTACTAGGCCATTGCACCTTTTGAGGGGCTCGATTGACTCTTTATTCATGGTGAACACCACCTGTCTGTCGGGCCCTACCGCATCCCCGACCAGATTGACACTCCAGTCATGCGTTGGCAGGGACGGATTCATTAGCCGTAGCATCCCGAGAATTCTCTCGGGTTCGTCAGGGATGGCCGGAATCCACGCCCTTGCCCTTGGACGAGCTGGAATGTCCTTCCAGTCGACGACCTCTATCTTTGCGCCCTTGTAGACTTCACCCAGCTTAGCAGCTGCTGCCTTGTACAGTGCTACGGTTTTTGCATCCTCGCATGCGAGTAATTTAATCTGACCCTGGTGCCAACCCGCATCCGTTACTCGCGCCGAACTACCCGGAAACTCTGGAGCAACATTGAGAAGAATGTTGCCGAGTTCATTTCGCACGTAACGCCACCGGTCCTTAGGGATGGCCAGGCGGTCATTGCCTCGGTCCAGGACGCCTATAAGGATCCTGTCCTTGGTTACCTCAGCAAAGCTTAGTTTGCCCGCTCCAGGGGTATTCTGATGCCGCTTGGGAGGGGGATTCAACTCCAGGTCCGATCTCTGGCGCTTGAAAGGGTTAACTTTTAACCTCTTTGGCATGTAAGAGTTTTGGAAATCCGGTATCACAGCTTTCGCTAGCTCTACCGATTTACTGGAATTCGGCGACAGCGATTCCTGCGGTACCCCTTCATACCTCTTCAGGATCTTTGCAGCCAATCTTTTCTCGTGGTATGTGAAGCGGCGGGGAGATGTCTCCTGGGAGTGCGGACCCGTAGTTGCCATCGCGGTCGCTCTCCTTGCCGAAATCTCAGTTGCAGCTTCCTTCTCCTTCGAAACTCCGAGGCCAGGTCGTGAGACCGCTGCCACAGACGTAAAGATACTGGTTTTCATATCAGCGGTTGATGGGAGTTTAGCATCTGCCGTTGTCCGCTTAGTTGCGTTGCGAAAGACGACTACTTAAAGCAGCCGAAGCTACTTTAGATTTGTGCAGATTAATCTGAAGCACCACCAACATGAGAGCGCACAGACTTCCCTGCCGTCCCCATATCGTCGAGGTTTGCCCCATCCCGGAGGTTGCCTATCAACGACGAGTTGTTCCGATTAACTGCCCGATATGGCGTTGCAGGAGTCTTGCTGTCTGCAGCGTTAGATGTTAATCGCTCAGCGTTGGCTGCTACCACCGTGACGTCGAGGGCTTCCTCGTCCTGTAGGCTGTCCTCCATCTCCGAGTTGTTCACAGCACTATCGCCAAGGGACGTGGCGGATAACATGCTTCCCGCATCGGAATCCTCCGCTTCCTCTTCTGGTAATTCGTTTTCCGGTTCCCCCGGAGCAGCCGAGAAGGCAGCGCGCTGAGCATCACCACGATATACGTGGATAACGATCTGGCCTACGCTGTAGTGTACTAGGCCATTGCACCTTTTGAGGGGCTCGATTGACTCTTTATTCATGGTGAACACCACCTGTCTGTCGGGCCCTACCGCATCCCCGACCAGATTGACACTCCAGTCATGCGTTGGCAGGGACGGATTCATTAGCCGTAGCATCCCGAGAATTCTCTCGGGTTCGTCAGGGATGGCCGGAATCCACGCCCTTGCCCTTGGACGAGCTGGAATGTCCTTCCAGTCGACGACCTCTATCTTTGCGCCCTTGTAGACTTCACCCAGCTTAGCAGCTGCTGCCTTGTACAGTGCTACGGTTTTTGCATCCTCGCATGCGAGTAATTTAATCTGACCCTGGTGCCAACCCGCATCCGTTACTCGCGCCGAACTACCCGGAAACTCTGGAGCAACATTGAGAAGAATGTTGCCGAGTTCATTTCGCACGTAACGCCACCGGTCCTTAGGGATGGCCAGGCGGTCATTGCCTCGGTCCAGGACGCCTATAAGGATCCTGTCCTTGGTTACCTCAGCAAAGCTTAGTTTGCCCGCTCCAGGGGTATTCTGATGCCGCTTGGGAGGGGGATTCAACTCCAGGTCCGATCTCTGGCGCTTGAAAGGGTTAACTTTTAACCTCTTTGGCATGTAAGAGTTTTGGAAATCCGGTATCACAGCTTTCGCTAGCTCTACCGATTTACTGGAATTCGGCGACAGCGATTCCTGCGGTACCCCTTCATACCTCTTCAGGATCTTTGCAGCCAATCTTTTCTCGTGGTATGTGAAGCGGCGGGGAGATGTCTCCTGGGAGTGCGGACCCGTAGTTGCCATCGCGGTCGCTCTCCTTGCCGAAATCTCAGTTGCAGCTTCCTTCTCCTTCGAAACTCCGAGGCCAGGTCGTGAGACCGCTGCCACAGACGTAAAGATACTGGTTTTCATATCAGCGGTTGATGGGAGTTTAGCATCTGCCGTTGTCCGCTTAGTTGCGTTGGCAACCGCACTGGTGCTAGCTCCCATCAAGTCAATCTTAGTCGATAGAGGGTTGGTTGACCGACTCGTAGTTGCCATCGCTGTCGATCCCCCCCTTGATTGTGGAACGGAGGTTGTCCTCCGGCGTTGTTGTTGCTTTCTCGCCTGTTCCTCCATAGCTCTCCTTTGTTGAGGAGTGAAATTTGGCGTTGTTTGTTTTTTAGGTTTATCGTTTTTATATGGATAATTTGAGTTCATCTTGTTCGTACGACCCATCGCCGGACACGGCCAGCTTAGGGTCAAGGGAAGAGTAGGGGAAAATGTGTCGTCCGCCGCGGCAGAGCCCCGTACCGCGGTAAGGCCATGCTTACTCTCTGAGGCGACCCGGTATCAGAGAGGCTCCGTTCAAATACAGCCACGATTTGCCTCCCGGCTGCAAACGTCCAATGGGCACGGTTTCGCATAACACCCTGGATTGGGAGGGGGAAGATCTTTGTCGTCGCGCCAGAGAGGCTAGGCTGCTCTCGTGATGAAGTGCCGTACGGAGCTATGATCACAAGGGCAGCGTAGCCCTGTGGCTATCGACTTAAGCCCTCGTACCGCGGCAAGGTATCCACCCTTCACGAGGGAAAATACATATTTACAAGACTAACTCTATATTTTTGTATGAAAAAAATAAAAAAAACTTAAATCAAACAAGTTTTTTTTTGTATTGGGACAATCCATATGAAAATGTCTAATTCAAAAGGCTGGCTAGTCTCGGATTTCGCTCAAATTTTGAGGGACACTTCTTTAGGGTCCAAAAGGAACATATTGACACACATTTATTTTTTATAACCACTCGTTTCGGACTGGTCCAGTTTCAAAGTTTGAAAGTCATTTCTATGCCTACACTATTTTAGCTGTAAAAATATTTCCATTAGATAGCGTTTTAAAGGGAAAAGATAGAAGTTTGTTTAAATATAAATATTTAGGGCACTCACAGTCATCTGCTAAACTTAAAACGTTTTAAGTTTGCCACATTACCATTTGACGACTGTGAGCACCCCCTTTTATCTCCTGCATGGCCTTTGTTATTTCACGTCTGAAATCTGAAAATATTTATGTATAAACATATTTAAATTATTTAATTAAATTCCAAATATGAAAAAAACTTACTTTTTTCCTTTCAATTTTTTTATTCATGACAAATTTTTGTTTGAAAACAAAGCAAAATGACAATTTTCAATTTTGCCACAAATTTAAACATAGGAACAAGCGCGGCAATATTGCCACAAAGTGGTATCTTCTATTTGCAGGCAAAACAAAAACAAAATATTTGACACCTGGTAAACTGTCAAAACATTGCCAGCTGGCAATATTAGCATGGCTGGTAATATGGAACTGTGAGTACCCTAATTAAATCATATAGCGAGTACCTGGTATTGAAAACCCTGTACTGAAAATACGTATTTTTTTTATCGATTTTCGTCAACTTTAGCCGGCTCTGGCGTCTTTACTGTTTTATGTAGCCACTCAATATTTGTCAGAAATTAAGGGTACATTTTCTAGAAGAAATTAACCCATCCATCGGCCAAAAAACCCCACTCCTTAAAGATAAATTATTATCTCGAAATTTGTAAATTTTCAAAAATCATGGTTTTCAGGCTCGAAAACGGACATGTTTATCAAGAGATAAAAACACAAATTTCTCATGGACTTCAGTCCTGATCTTTAACTTCAAATACCTCAACATTTCGTTTTGTTATTTTCATACTAAGGGTCTCTGTTGTTGGATCTCCTAAACCAGTATAATTTTTTTTTTTTTTTTTCAAAGTAAAATTTCGTATAATTTTTGAGACTTTTTTCAAGCAGCTTTTACATAGTCTGAAAGCTGAAGCTTCTAACTTTTCAACAAAAAAAAACCGCTTGCAATTATCATAACTACTAAACTATTTACATATATTTAAAAATTAACTGATATCATCGTCAACGGCATCCCTCAAGCAAGTGGTGAGTGTTTGTCTGACATTTTTGTTAAGATTTGTGGTGTGGCTGAGCATAGGCCTCCAGCAATCCGAGATGCATTTCGATTACGAAATGTTACAAGCAATGCATAAAAAAAACAACAATGCGTGTCCTATTGTTGTGAAGCTCTTCACAGCCAATGACCGAAACCAACTCTTAAAATCCGTAGCTTTGTTCTGCAAAACTAAGAAGAGATCACTATCACTCTCTGATATTGAGATGCCGGGATATGGATCGATATTTTTAAATGAGAGTCTGCCCAAAGCTCAGCGCGAAATAATGTCATATGCCTCAGAGCTCAGGCGTAAGAAAATATTATCGTCAGCATTCACTATGCATGGTAAAATATTTGTGAGATTAAAGAGTGGCGACGAGAGAAGACAAGTGAGCAATAGAGCCGAACTAAATGATCTCATTGGCACCAATCGTGCCGAAACGACCCGGGCCGTTTTCTTATATCGACCCGGCCAAGAACAATACACTCGGGGTGACCCTGTCTGACATTTAGGCAGGGCTACACCTCGCTACAACAACAACAACATCTCATTGGCACCAGAGCTCAACCATAGACGTAATGGATCTTGCAATGCGGTGTATTCAATGTTATTATGTGTTTATATATTTTTTTGTACACTTAGAATTTAAGTTAGTACTCTTCTCTGTCATTTTCCATATTCTCTCCACTCACAGCTTATTGACTTTTCTATGTGCTTATCTAATTTTCTCAACTTTTTTTAATTACCAAAAGATTTCGTTTTACTCTGAGTTCTTCTTTGCTTTGTTATTTGATTGTGATCATCTGTATCTCTGTTGTGTTACATTTTATTTGTGTTATTCGCTTTTTGTAGTTCCCTTTTCATATACTCGTTGTGATGGTTGTAAGCCCCACTAGGACATCGATTGCCAGCATTAATAATAATCATAAGACTTTAATTAATATTTTATGCCAACAGTTTAATGGTTTGAATGTGGTACATTTTAATGCCCGAAGTCTTAATACGGAAAAGTTGGACTATATTAGAGATGTCTTTGGGAACTCAGGTGTACATGTCATATGTGTTACGAACATGGTTTGTTCCTGGGATTCCTGACCTTAATTATGTTATCCCTAACTTTAATATGATACGTCATGATCGGATTCACAAAAAAGGAGGTGGTGTTGCAATTTACTGCAGGTCTACTTTAAAGATTAAAACTTTAGAAGTATCGAAAGACTCTGACACGGAATTTATCATTGCGGAATTTTCTGATAATATTACTAAGGTGCTGGTGTATAACCCCCATAGGTGTTGCCTGTTAGACTTGTTTTTTGTTTCCTTATCTTTGTACCTGATAGAATATGAGTATTTTGTTATATGTGGTGATTTTAATGTAAACCTACTTTTATCCGACTCTTATTCAGCTAAATTACTTGACCATGTATCTACAGCAGGTCTTACGGTAGTTAACAGATATTTGCCGACAAGATATGTCAGCAAATGTAGTCCTCGCCTGTTAGATCTAGTTATTTCATCTAATTCTGACCACATCCTAAAACTTGACCAAATTTGTTTTATATCGGACCATGACCTTTTATTTTGTTCACTGAATGTTTCCCTTAATTGTTCACCTAATAGTGGTATATTTATGTATGGTGATTTGAAGTCTGTAAATATTAGTGATCTCTACGTCAGTCTGTCGAATGTTAATTGGACTGAATGTTGGTCTTTAGTGATTGTTGATGAAAAACTTGATTTTTTAAATAAAAGATTGACTCAGTTATATAATGAGCATGTACCTCTTCGCAGTGTTAAGGCCATAAACATGTCTTGTCCGTGGTATAATAATACAGTTAGGTCGGCTATAAAAACTAGAAATAGGCTATATTCTAGGTGGAGAAGGACACGTAGTTCTAACGATTGGTTACAGTATAAAATTGCAAGAAATAAAGCAACTTTTATTACAAGAAATGCAAAACGATTGTACTGTGATGCTAAATTGAGTCCGTCTCTACCAGCAAGAGATCTTTGGAATAATTTAAAAAAGCTTAATGTACATGGAAAAGTTGAGAGAGAGTGCAACATTGATCCTGATGAACTTAATGATTACTTCACAAGCGCTAGTAGAGGAATAAGCAGGCCACCAGATAAGATATTTTTGGATCAATTTAGCTCAAAAGAAAAATTTGAATTTGAGGGCGTAACTGAGATAGACGTTTCAAAATCACTCAACATGATTAAATCAAACGCAGTAGGTAGTGATGGGATATCTCTGAGGTTTGTGAAATTAGTGTTGCCTTTTGTTTTTTGAACTCTAACACATATTATAAATCACTGTTTAACCACTTCGTGTTTTCCAAAGGAGTGGAAAAAGGCTGTAATAATGCCGGTACAAAAAAATAATAATGCCAGCAATCCCTGTGATTATAGACCAATAAGCATTCTACCCGCCTTTTCAAAAGTGTGTGAGTCGCTTATGGCAATGCAAATTTCTGCTTTTGTTAAAAGAAATGACCTTTTATCTCCATTGCAGTCAGGATTTAGACCTATGCACAGCTGTTCTACAGCTATGATGAAAATAATGGATGACATTAGGATACAGTTAGACAAGGGACATCTTACACTTCTTTGCTTGTTGGACTTTTCCAAGGCGTTTGATTTGGTGAATCATGCACTTCTCTGCAAAAAATTAAAATATTATTTTGGGTTTTCAGACAGATCCCTGGGTCTTATGACTAGCTACCTTTCTGGAAGAACCCAGAAAGTAACCTGCAAAACTTCATCCTCTATGTCTTATAACGTTACCTCTGGGGTGCCTCAAGGAGCTGTCCTTGGTCCCCTTTTGTTTAGTGTTTTTGTAAATGATATATTCTCTGTCTGTCAATATGTTAGAGTCCATGCATACGCAGATGACATTCAGCTATATTTGTCCAGTCGTGTTGGTCTTGTTGAAGATTTGTGCTTTAAAATTAACTATGATCTGTCTGCTATCTCAAAATGGCCCTCTGTCTCTGTCTAAATGTTGGTAAGTCTTATGTGTTGCCTATTAGTAACAGTGTAGTGCATGTGGAAAACATTCCAAAATTGTATATCGGTAGCAGTGCTCTAACGTTTACTGATAAAATAAAAAATTTTGGATTTGTAGTAAATTGTACGTTGAGTTGTTCAGACCATATTAATAAAATTGTCAGTACCCTATATCTTATCCTACGTAGATTACGAATGTCGGCGTCATTTACGGCTTTGGAGACGAGAAAGAAGTTGGCGATTCAACTTATTTTGCCCCACATTACCTACTTTGAGCTTGTGTGCAGCAAGCTTGATTCTATCTCGTCCCACAAAATTGATGTTGTGTTCAATAATGTTACACGCTATGCTTATGGCATCAAAAGATATGACCACATATCCGCGTAAAAAACCAAAATTTTGGGGTATACAATTTGCAACTACCTGGCCGCGAGAAATTGTATATTCATGTACAAGCTTCTGGAATATAAGACTCCTGTATATCTTTATGCACGGCTAAAAAAATGAACCTAAATTTTAAACCCGTATAAAGTTTAATCAATTTCTCAAACTTTTTTGTACAATATTTCAAACCGTCCAAATACCTACAAAGATTTTCAATTTCTTTTGGTTTCGATTTAAAATCTAAATGAAAAAGCTGTCTAAATTTTTTATTTTTGGTTTGTTTTAATGTAATTGAATTTTGCCCACAAAAACTTAATGAGCGTCATAGCTCAGCGGTAGAGCAGTCGGCTGTGACTCCTGAGCGTTTTCGTTCGAGTTCTGTCAGCTGCCACATTTTTTTTAGTTTTATTTTATTCTTAAAACTTTTCGGTCTAAAATTTAAACTTTTGGGTTTGAAAATTCAAATTTATTTTTGAAAGCTTATTCAAGATTGAGTTTTGCCAACAACATTTATGTGTGCGATGTAGCTCAGTGGTAGAGCAGACGGGCATGATGCGGGGAGTCTTGGTTCGAATTCCCGCCAACGGACAAAAAATTTATTTTATCTTTAAAAAATTGTTAAAACATTTCTTGTTTATAATTGAAACCCGATTCATTTAGCCAATTTTCATGAAAACTGGTATAGATTGAATTTGAATCCAAATTTGGTTTGGTCATATATGTAGTCCAAAAAAGTTTAAAATTTAGGTTCGAATTTTTAGCCGTGTGAGAAATTAAGGCTAACGAGATCCCAAAGGCATCATAATCTGATAATTCCCATACACCACTACTTGTCGTCATCCAGGCTATTTTTTATTAATGCTGTGCGGCTCTGGAACCCTATTCCAGAACATGTGAAGGCTTCAATGAGTAGGGGTAACTACAGTAGGGTGATTCACAACTATTTTAACTCTGCAGAGTGAATATGGTTGCAACCAAACCTAACTATCTTATTTTTCCTATGCTGTCCTGTACTATTCTCTCAATGCTCTCTACACTCCTTAGTACATGTAAAAGTTAATTTATACTATATTCTAAATAATGAAATGTTTATCGTTTGTTTTAAGGTTTTATTTAATTGTCATAAGTTTAAGTTTCAAATTGTTAAATTTTTCCACACAAAAATGTATTTTTAAAAGACACAAGTCTTACAAATACTACCTCATGTTATAAATAAATAAATAAATAAATAAATAAAAAAATAATTGCGGCATTATATGAATGTGTTCCTTGAAATAGTACAAAATTTATATAAGCTATTTTCAAATTTTTGTAACTAGTTCAAGAGTACAATCGTTTTGTATTTCTTGTAATTTTATACTGTAACCAATCGTTAGAACTACGTGTCCTTCTCCACCTAGAATATAGCCTATTTCTAGTTTTTATAGCCGACCTAACTGTATTATTATACCACGGACAAGACATGTTTATGGCCTTAACACTGCGAAGAGGTACATGCTCATTATATAACTGAGTCAATCTTTTATTTAAAAAATCAAGTTTTTCATCAACAATCACTAAGACCAACATTCAGTCCAATTAACATTCGACAGACTGACGTAGAGATCACTAATATTTACAGACTTCAAATCACCATACATAAATATACCACTATTAGGTGAACAATTAAGGGAAACATTCAGTGAACAAAATAAAAGGTCATGGTCCGATATAAAACAAATTTGGTCAAGTTTTAGGATGTGGTCAGAATTAGATGAAATGACTAGATCTAACAGGCGAGGACTACATTTGCTGACATATCTTGTCGGCAAATATCTGTTAACTACCGTAAGACCTGCTGTAGATACATGGTCAAGTAATTTAGCTGAATAAGAGTCGGATAAAAGTAGGTTTACATTAAAATCACCACATATAACAAAATACTCATATTCTATCAGGTACAAAGATAAGGAAACAAAAAACAAGTCTAACAGGCAACACCTATGGGGGTTATACACCAGCACCTTAGTAATATTATCCGAAACTTCCGCAATGATAAATTCCGTGTCAGAGTCTTTCGATACTTCTAAAGTTTTAATCTTTAAAGTAGACCTGCAGTAAATTGCAACACCACCTCCTTTTTTGTGAATCCGATCATGACGTATCATATTAAAGTTAGGGATAACATAATTAAGGTCAGGAATCCCAGGAACAAACCATGTTCGTAACACATATGACATGTACACCTGAGTTCCCAAAGACATCTCTAATATAGTCCAACTTTTCCGTATTAAGACTTCGGGCATTAAAATGTACCACATTCAAACCATTAAACTGTTGGCATAAAATATTAATTAAAGTCTTATGATTATTATTAATGCTGGCAATCGATGTCCTAGTGGGGCTTACAACCATCACAACGAGTATATGAAAACGTTTCACGTATTGCCGGTTCTGCGAGAACCGTATTTGTACCTGTACAATACCCTTCGTACCGAAACGACCCGGGTTGTTTTTTTTTATAATGACTCGGCCAAGAGGAATACATTTCGAAGTGACCCTGTCTAACGCGTCACGATTCCCTCACCTATTGTCATCCCGGAACAGCCCCTTGCAGCACGGCTGCTCCTTATTCTCTTGATCCGGGCTGGCATTGAACCAAATCCTGGCCCAAGAGAATGGTTCTGCTGCGTTTGTCGGAAGAAAATATATACAAGACGATCACACTCAGTACAGTGTGCATCATGCAAAGGTTGGTTGCACAAATCTAGTTGCTCCGGACTAGATCCAAAAACACATCGGCCCACTAGTTTCTATAAAAATTTTGTGGCGCCCTGCTGTTCACGTCCTAGGACGTCCCGAGGCAAGCGACGCTCATATGTTGCTTTATCGACCTCTAATAATCAAGTCTCCACGACCTGCAATAATTATATTGCCCAGCAGAATATATGTGTTCCCGGCTGTAGCTTACTTCCTAGTGCATCAACAGCACAAGCACCCACTCATGGCCACTTTCTTCGTAGCACATCAGTTGATGCTTGTAGCACTACTGAACTTCAGCCCCCGTCTCTAAACTCTTTAATAACTTCTTCCGGCACTAGCACGAATGAAAGTCAAGTCCATCAACTTCTGGTCCCTCACTCTTCGTGCACTGTATGTCGGCACAGGATATATGCGTATACGCATATGTTCTGGGCTCGCAAACAGAAATCTCTGGACTGATGTGTTTGTCGCGCCTTGCTGTCGTGTTGTGCAGCCCTCAACGCCGACGGATGTACACTCATCTAATAGTGAACGAATTCCGCCGGCTTCAGGACTGCAACGGAGATCAATATCGCGACATAACCTACCACCATCTAGGCGAACACATCAGTCTTTAACTCCCAGAGTGGCCATTGCCTCTCCTTCGCAATTTAAATTGTTGCAATTTAACTGCAACGGCTTGACCGGCAAGATAGCGGAGATAACCACATTTATGCAGCTACATAAAATCAAAATTGCTGCAATCCAGGAGACAAAACTTGGCCCCCACTCGAATCTCCGAGCGAATGGAGGCTACCACGTACTCCGGCATGACCGTACGGACGGCGGAGGTGGTCTCGCGTTCCTTGTTCACCATACGGTGCAGTATAGGGAATTTGATATCAACACTGACCAAAGAGACTTACCTTTAGAGTGTCAAGGTATAGTTATACAAGCTGGTGGCGTTGATCTCGAGCTAATCAATATATACATTCCTCCCGTCACCTGCTGCCCCAGAAGTTATCGTCCTGACCTTAGGGCGTTTCTTTGTGGCGATAACCGTATCATCATGGGCGATTTTAATGCCCATCATGATATGTGGCATTCACATCTTTCTGTGGACGGCAGAGGACGGGAATTAGCCGAGCAAATTGATAACTCCTCTATCTGTACTGTGAACGGAGACTCCTCAACTAGGATGGCTGTTAACTGCAGTAGCTCCCCGGACCTAACTATTGTTAGCCCGGGATTAATTAACAGCATCAACTGGCAACCTATGGTGGCCCTGTCATCCGAACACCTGCCTATCATCCTGTCTGTCGATCGTGCCACGGATTTTATCACGTCGGAGAAAAGAACATACGTGAATTTCAAAAAGGCCAATTGGGTCGGCTTTTTGAAATTCACGGAGAGCTTCTTTGGTGATCTTCCCATTCCCACTGACGTACACGTTGGCGAGCGTAACATACGTGAGGTCATTAAAAAGGCTACAGCCCGTTTTATACCAGCTGGTAGGATAAAAGATATTAGGCCTAACTTCCCAGCTGAGGCCGCAGCCTTGGCCAACGAACGTGACCTCATACGCAACATCGATCCATCTGACCCACAGATCGGTGATCTCAGCGTGGAAATCAGACGGCTGGTTAACGAACACAAACAAACCAAATGGGAGGAGCACCTCAGGTCTTGTAACCTCTCTACCGGTGTTGGGAAATTATGGTCCACCGTCAAGTCCTTGTCCAATCCTTCGGGTCCACCAAAAAATGTCGACATTACCTTTGGTGACAAGACAATAAATGACCCCAGGAAATGTGCACAGGCTTTTTGTCGACAATATGTCCCACACCCTGCACAAGACAGGGCTAGACGTGGAATCTTCAGGCGTGCGCATAAAACCAAAAACTATGCCCCCGTTCCCATCACCGCTACAGAGGTTCAAGAGGCCATCCGGAAGGCCAAAAACTCCAAAGCCATCGGCCCTGATGGCATAGCCATGGTGCATCTAAAACACATCGGCCTAGCGGGAGTCAAATATTTAACTGCCGTCTTCAATTTGTCTCTGATCACAGCTGTCATACCCGACAAATGGAAGCAGGCAACTGTGATCCCACTACTAAAGCCTGGCAAGCCAGCTAACGTTGGGGAGTCATATCGCCCGATATCACTCCTCTCGCCAGTAGTAAAGACACTTGAGGCGGTCCTATTCCCGCTCTACACATCACACTTGATGTTAGCCGAGCACCAACATGGCTTCAGGAAAGGTAGGAGCACAACATCTGCTCTAAATGTCATAAACACTCAGATAACTGACGGTCTAAATCAAAATAGGCCTAATGACAGGACGGTTCTAGTTGCACTTGAGTCAAGCTTTTGACACAGTAAATCATGGGCAACTTGTAGCTGATTTGGAAGACTCGTCACTCCCCCCCTGTCTAAAGCGTTGGACCGCCAATTATCTCAGTGGTCGTCGGTCGTCTGCTGTATTCAGAAACAAAAAATCTAAAGCCAGGAAGATAAAACAAGGGGTACCACAGGGTGGTGTCCTCTCCCCGTTATTGTTTAACTTCTATATTTCGAAGCTTCCTCCTCCACCAGAAGAAGTTACGATTGTTTCTTACGCAGACGATTGCACGATATTGGCAACTGGTACTTCCGTTGATGAGCTGTGCTCCAAAATAAATGGTTATCTCCCCTCTCTAGTCGAGTTCTTCACTGCCCGAACCTTGACATTGTCGCCAACAAAGTCTTCGGCGACCTTATTCACGACGTGGACGGCGTAGGTTGGCATGGAATTAGAAATTTATGTAGGTGATCATAAAATACCTACTGTCGCTCACCCAAAAATTTTAGGAGTGACTTTTGACACCATGCACACTTTCGCTGCCCATTCAGCTGCAATTGTCTCAAAATTACAGAGCCGCAACAAAATCGTCAAGTCACTAGCCGGCAGTACTTGGGGTAAAGACAAAGAAACGTTGTTGGTAACGTACAAGGCAATTGGTCGGCCGATCCTGAACTATGCGTCGCCGATATGGTCGCCGGGGTTTGCAGACGTTCACTGGAATCAGCTTCAGGTCTGTCAAAACACCGCGCTCAGAACCGCTACGGGGTGCGTCCTTATGTCACCTATATCTCATATACATAATGAGGTGGAAATGCTTCCAGTTAGGGAGCATAATGAAATGCTAAACAAGCAGTACCTACTGAATTGCTGTAAACCACAGCATCCCGGTAGACAACTGCTGGAACTCATTCCGCCTCCTAGGACCATAAGGTCGCATCTACGTAAACATTTTGATGAGATCCGTCACTATATACACGGCTAAAAATTCGAACCTAAATTTTAAACTTTTTTGGACTACATATATGACCAAACCAAATTTGGATTCAAATTCAATCTATACCAGTTTTCATGAAAATTGGCTAAATGAATCGGGTTTCAATTATAAACAAGAAATGTTTTAACAATTTTTTAAAGATAAAATAAATTTTTTGTCCGTTGGCGGGAATTCGAACCAAGACTCCCCGCATCATGCCCGTCTGCTCTACCACTGAGCTACATCGCACACATAAATGTTGTTGGCAAAACTCAATCTTGAATAAGCTTTCAAAAATAAATTTGAATATTCAAACCCAAAAGTTTAAATTTTAGACCGAAAAGTTTTAAGAATAAAATAAAACTAAAAAAAATGTGGCAGCTGACAGAACTCGAACGAAAACGCTCAGGAGTCACAGCCGACTGCTCTACCGCTGAGCTATGACGCTCATTAAGTTTTTGTGGGCAAAATTCAATTACATTAAAACAAACCAAAAATAAAAAATTTAGACAGCTTTTTCATTTAGATTTTAAATCGAAACCAAAAGAAATTGAAAATCTTTGTAGGTATTTGGACGGTTTGAAATATTGTACAAAAAAGTTTGAGAAATTGATTAAACTTTATACGGGTTTAAAATTTAGGTTCATTTTTTTAGCCGTGTAACAACGCCGTTTGATCTACAGGTGCACAAACAGGCTTTGGGGCATATCCATACAACGTCTGTTGGCCATTACTCTGCGCTCTGTCCGCTAAACAATGTCTTACATGCCGCAACACCTGGCATTTCTGAAGAGGAGCGTCATCTTCCTCGAGAGACAAGGGTCACTCTGGCTCAATTACGCTCTGGATATTGTAGTAGGTTAAACTCCTACATATCTAGACTGAACCCTGATGTGCCGAATGTATGTCCGGCATGCGGCTCGTCCCCCCACAATACCAATCACTTAGTTTCTTGCTCATTTGAGCCCACTCTTCTAACACCCATCTCTCTTTGGTCCAACCCTATTGAAAGTGCTAGTTTCCTTGGACTCCCGTTAGAAGATATTGATGACAATTAGGTTAAGGAAAAATACGCGTTGGGCAGGACTACATATCGTTACAACAACAACAACAACAGTATATGAAAAGGGAACTACAAAACGCGAATAACACAAATAAAATGTAACACAACAGAGATACAGATGATCACAATCAAATAACAAAGCAAAGAAGAACTCAGAGTAAAAAGAAATCTTTTGGTAATTAAAAAAAGTTGAGAAAATTAGAGCATAGAGCACATAGAAAAGTCAACAAGCAGTGAGTGGAGAGAATATGGAAAATGACAGAGAAGAGTACTAACTTAAATTCTAAGTGTACAAAAAAATATATAAACACATAATAACATTGAATACACCGCATTGCAAGATCCATTACGTCTATGGTTGAGCTCTGGTGCCAATGAGATGTTGTTGTTGTTGTAGCGAGGTGTAGCCCTGCCTAAATGTCAAACAGGGTCACCACGAGTGTATTGCTCTTGGCCGGGTCGATATAAGAAAACGGCCCAGGTCGTTTCGGCACGATTGGTGCCAATGAGATCATTTAGTTCGGCTCTATTGCTCACTTGTCTTCTCTCGTCGCCACTCTTTAATCTCACAAATATTTTACCATGCATAGTGAATGCTGACGATAATATTTTCTTACGCCTGAGCTCTGAGGCATATGACATTATTTCGCGCTGAGCTTTGGGCAGACTCTCATTTACAAATATCGATCCATATCCCGGCATCTCAATATCAGAGAGTGATAGTGATCTCTTCTTAGTTTTGGAGAACAAAGCTACGGATTTTAAGAGTTGGTTTCGGTCATTGGCTGTGAAGAGCTTCACAACAATAGGACACGCATTGTTGTTTTTTTGTGCATTGCTTGTAACATTTCGTAATCGAAATGCATCTCGGATTGCTGGAGGCCTATGCTCAGCCACACCACAAATCTTAACAAAAATGTCAGACAAACACTCACCACTTGCTTGAGGGATGCCGTTGACGATGATATCAGTTAATTTTTAAATATATGTAAATAGTTTAGTAGTTATGATAATTGCACGCGGTTTTTTTGTTGGAAAGTTGTACGCTTTAACTTTAAGACTATGTAATGGGTGCTTGAAAAAAGTTCCAAAATTGATACAAAAATTTACTTTGAAAAAAAAAAAAATTATATTGGTTTAGGAAATCCATCAGCAGAGACCCTTAGTATGAAAATAACAAAACGAAATGTTGAGGTGTTTGAAGCTAAAGATCAGGACTGAAGTCCATGAGAAATACGTATTTTTATCTCTTGATAAACATGTCCGTTTTCGAGCCTGAAAACCATGATTTTTGAAAATTGACAAATTTCGAGATAATAATTTATCTATAAGGAGAGGGGATTTTTGGCCGATGGATGGGTTAATTTCTTCTAGGAAATGTACCCTTAATTTCTGACAAATATTGAGTGGCTACTTAAAACAGTAAAGACGCCAGAGCCGGCTAAAGTTGACGAAAATCGATAAAAAAAAAATACGTATTTTCAGTACAGGGTTTTTAATACCAGGTACTCGCTCTATGATGAATGTAAAGATATCTCTAATGGAAAAATGTTTACAGCTAAAATAGGATAGGCCTAAAAATGACGTTTTTCAAGCTTTGAAACTGGACCAGTCCGAAACGAGTGGTTATAAAAAATAAATGTGTGTCAATATGTGTATAAAGAAGTGTGCCTCAAAGTTTGAGCGAAATCCGAGACTAGCCAGCTTTTTGAATTAGACGTTTTCATATGGATTGTCCCAATACAAAAAAAAACTTGTTTGATTTAATTTTTTTATTTTTTTCATACAAAAATATAGAGTTAGTCTTGTAAATATGTATCTATTATATATAAATGCGCAAACATAACTGGTTCATCCCTTTTTTGCCTTAACCACAATTCTAAGGTATATAAAATTTGGTATGTATCGATATGTTTTGCCGAGCAGGGTGGCCGAAAACAAACCAAAAATTAAAAAAAATTAATTATAATATGATTTGAAAATCACACCACTACATGTGATATACACGCATTCGCTTTATAGAGCCGCTGTTATGGGTGTATGTATGTAGGTATGACCACTTGCATTGTTGTGTTTGCATTTACTGCAGTAGGGTGAGTTGTTTTGTTGGCAGCAATAAGATAACATGAGCCAGCGCGTCAACTTTATTGAGCTTAGGTACAAACAGTGTTTACAATAACAAAATCTGTGCGTGGGGATTCAGAGAAGCAAATTTAAAAAAAAAAAAGCACAAATAAGCTAGATCATGCACAAGGCCCTTCGTGGCTAGACTTAGTGAAAAAAAATAAAATGGAAAATTGATAAAATTAAAAAAAAAGTAAAATCAGAAATAGAAAAGTGATTGAAAGTGAAAAAATAAAATTTGTTGGAAATGAAAGGAAAGGGAATAATATAAAATAAATAAAAAAGAAACAAAATGGAATAAATAAAAGTATTAAATTAAGAAAATAATAGGAAAGGAAAGGGATGGATAAAAGGAAAATAAAGGTAAGTTAAAGTAAGGAACCGAAAATATGACAGAAAAATCAAAGGGAAAGGAAAGGAATGGAAAAGAAAAAAGAAAGGGAAGAAAGGAAATGTAATGTAGGTAAAGCAGTGGAAAAGAGAAGCAAAAGGAGAAAGACAAAGAAAGGAAAGAAGAAAAAAAAAAGGGAAAGAAAAGAAGGTAAGGAAAATAAATGAAAATAAAAAGAAAGAACAATAAAGGAAAATAAAGGAAAGAAAGGTAATGAAAAGCTAAAAAAAATAAGTTAAGGAAATGAATGAAAGAAAAAGAAAAGCAAAGGAGTTGCGGAAAGGAACAAAAGAAAATAAGGAAACGGTAGGAAAGGAAAGGTAAGGAAACGAAATGACAGGAAGGGAAATTTAAGAAAAAAAGGAAAGGAAAGGAAATAAAAGCAAATTAATGCTAAGGAAAGGAAAGGAAAGAAATACGTATGAAGACGACCTAAGAAGAATAAATAATTATCAACACTGAAACTATATTACTGAATGATGTAAAGAGGGAGGAAAAGGCAAAATGAATAGGAATGTATAGAAACCAAAAATATACAAAATATGGAAAAGAAAGGCAAATTTAAGAAATAGCAAAAAGGTAGGAAAATAAAATAAGGTTTTGTGGTTGAATTTCAACCACTGGGCGAACTCTAGTTTTAGTAAAAGCCCGTATGAAGACCCCATTTTTGAAATATATTGATTTTGTAGAGAATTTAATAAGCAATCGAATGCAGGTATTTAGAACTAAAAATGTTGTGGGTAACACTGTGCAGTTGCAATTATAAAAATGCAATTGTTATAATAAAATAAAAAAAAATGCAAAATGCAAAAAATTTATTAAGGAACGCAAAGCCTGATTCGTTGGCTTTCAAATGAGCTCAAGTTGAAGTGTAGCATTAGTACAAGCTGAGATATGATAGACAGAGTAGGTACATGTTTTCATTAGTTTAAGAATAATTCCAAACTTTGACAGATCATATCTCCGAAGATTATCGAAAAAATGGCAAAACAAAAAATATGTGTCAAATCAATTTATAGTCCCTACGTGTAAACCGATTTTGAACAAAATCCGTTACATGACGGTTGATTTTTTACAAAGTTTGGATCACTTGAAAAAGAAACGTTCCCATACATTTTTTGTAATATCTGCAATGTACTTAAATCGATCTGTTACAGTCTTATTATCTCGAATTTGAAGCAAAAACACTTTATCTCAGAACTTTTTTGAATAACATTATATTTTAAAATTTGTTGCAAGAACGCCCCATCTCAGAAAAACGCCCTTTTTAAATATATATTTTATAAATTTTCAGCTAAGATAAGGCTTTTTGAAATGAAATTTTGGAAACAGGGCACGGCCCGCCTGAATCGATTTTAACTTCAAAGTCCGAGGTCAAAACTTCTGGCTTTACTTTATGATAATATACGCTTAATAAACATGATTCACCCAAAAATTAGAAAAATCTAGCGAGCCGTTTTTGAGAAAACCGCGAAATAACCGCGTTTTTTTGAAGTGCTTCGGAAAACTTCATTTCTTGTCACATATTGGAAAATACTACATATTCTGAAAGAGGAGTAAAACCTCCATCAGCTCCATGTTTCACTTTTAAAATATCTTGCCACTGACACTTGCAAAATGCAATTGAAAGTAAGTAAGTAAGGAAGTAAGTAAAAAAAGTGGTAATATGCAGTTTTTGAGTCGAAATGGTCAAAAAAAGAGACAAAAGCAGTATTCTGTTAATGGACTTAAATTAAGAAAAGCTTGCAGATTATTACAAAAAAAACTTTTAGGATGTAACTTACCCCGATTCTGTGTGAGGGGGGAGTCCCCCCCCTCTTAAAAAAACCGTTGAGTGAACCAAACCAATTTTCTGAGTATGAGGGTTTTTAGAGGATCCTCCGTAGAATCTTTACCTATTCTTAGAATTTTTATATTAAGCTTATTTATTAATTTTTTAATAAAAAATTACCATTTTAGAAAGTCCACATCCAAATCTTTCTGTTTATCCAAAAAAAACATCAATTTCGATTTCTGTGTATGCAAAATATAGATACTAATCTTTTTTCAAGGCAAAATATTGTTAGAAAACTTTTCATTAGCAGATACTGCATAATTTGTATATAATGTATGTAATTTTATGGAGCCCCAGCTACAAAAAGCTGAGACTCCTATTTAAAGATGTGGGTATCTTCAAATTATAGAGCAGATACGTTGCCTTTGAATAGGAAACCGGCTCTTGTTTCACTTGGTTTCCTATTAAAAGTGTAGATACGGCAAAAGTTTTGTAGATACCCACATTTTTTTTTAGGATTTGTGGAAAAACTATGTATGTATGTAGATACTGCAATAACTTTATATTCATTTGAATGAACCATGAATGTTTCTGGCACAATTTTCAGTGATTGAATTAAACATTCATGAAAATGGCATTGTAAATTTCGGGGGGTTCCTTGTACTTTGGAAAGCCAGGATGTTCGTGAATCGTAGAGAAGCGAGAGATTAGTCACATGAGCCTAGTAACTCAAATCTGGAAAATTTTCACATTCTGCATTCAAGCGAGCGACAAAAATGTGCTTCATAAGCCAAAACAAAGCATCTCAGTACACTTTACTTTGATGTTTATCATATAGTGTGCAAACTACATGCACAATGTTCAACTTTTGGGCGGCATTAATGAATAGAATGAAAATCAATATGTGCATATAAAAAACGTATTTGTCCTCTTTAAAGCTAACTTGTGATACATATGTAAATGCTTAGCACTTCTTGGAAGTGATTTTGAGGAGGATATAGTTCGACCAACAGATTGCGCTGTGTGACATGCAAACAAAACCAAAGTCATTAATGCAAAGACTAACTGCTCGAGTCTGGCAATTGAGCGGCAATCTATGAAGTTGTGTAGAGCACACGCTAGCAATCAACAACAGTAGGTGTATCTATGTGAATATGAATATCAAGAATTTTCATACTTACATATGCAAGTCCAAAGCCAACAGCAAACACCGCAGAAAACGCTGAGCTGAGAGCTTGAATCCGGTCTTTTGACACGTGCACACACAAACACTTACATTCAACTGCATACATACAAACCTACGTACTTATAAAGCTGCATAGACAGTGAATTTATTACATTCACATGCAAATTGCGCCAAACGACCTTATTATGCAAATTGCCAACTGCAAATGGGAAACGAAATTGATTTTCTCGGTAGCAGTCAGTCGCCGCACCGCATTGTTGCATAGCATAGAATACATAGCATATGTGTTCCCACATTCTTCATAAAATGTAGAAATAACGCTTTCATGTTGTGCCTTTGCCTTTGGCTTCATTGTTCAACAGTTTAGCAGCATTGTTTGTACTGCAGCACCCCCACACACAAACACACACACGAAAGCGCAGTTGTCAGCTGAAGCGGCGAAAAGCGCAAGCAAACGAGCGTATAAACGGCCGATTGCTCGGTTAACGAAATGGCGGTGCCACGCCACGGAAACGTGAATAAAAAGAATTTACACGCCCACACTTATTATGGAATAGCCTTGTAGGTGTGTGTGTGCATATATGATTTTCTATATTTATAAAAGAAAGCTGTGTAAGCAATCGTTGTGTAGGTATGTTACTTCTAAGGACACTCAATTGTTTAGTTTTTTTCTGCAAACTCCAAAGCAATTGCTGGCTACTAAATCTGCGAGACAGCGTAAAATATTTTTTTTAAACACAACACTACACAAGTCCTAAAAAAATGTCTTTTAGTTAAGCTGCCGGGTTCCTTAAAAAGTGTTTATCAAAAACGGAGTCGCCCCTAAGTATTGGTTAGGCAAACTCAGCGAGTGTATTTCTGCCATGGAAGATTTCTCAGAAAAACGCATCTGCTTTACAGATGGTACAAGTTAACTTCTGTTCCAGCTCTATTTCATATCCTTTTTCAGTTTCAACTTCAGTTGCTTGTTCAATTTCTGATTCTACATATTTCAATTTACGTTCCGGTGTTGTTTTCTGTGGCAGTTTCAACTTGTGTTCCAGTTCACTTGCTGTTTATTTTTCTGTTCCAGTTTATATTCTAGTTCCACTTTCTATTCCAGTTCCACCTTCCCTTTCAGTTCCACTTTCTATTCCCCTTCCTGTTTCATTTTCTGTTCCAGTTTCAATTTCTGTTCCGATAAAAATTTTTTTCCAGTTTTAGTTTCTGTTTCTGGTTTCATTTTCTCTTCTACTTAAAATGTATGCAACAGTTTCAGTTTTAGTTGCGCCTTTATCTTCTGTGTCAGCTTCGGTTCCGATTTCTGTTCTATGTAGTTTCTATACCTGTTCCATTACTTTTCTCTATTCCCGTCTTATTTTAGGTTGCAGACTCAAGTTCCGTTTCATTTCAATCCTGTTTCCGTTCAATTTTATTTGGCTTGATGCCTTACGTCGTCCATCAACTTTTATTGTTTCGTTTATAGCAAAAGCCCGAATATACCGGCTGTTTGAGAAATGTGGTGATATTAGCATCTATATTGACGAATAAATCAACCATCTGAGAAGAGGCATATCCTCAATTAGGGTGTGGACATTCTACGTACCCACCAAAACCCATGTCCTCATTGGGAAAGCGTAAAATAGTGAGCTCATAATTAACTATATCTTGCTACTAAATATAGTTATAACATATCCCTTACTTAATTTTTGACTGTCATAGTCGCTTCAACCAGGCACTGCAGTAGTTACATATTGCTCTTGCCATTGCAAATCCATAATTATGCTTTTGTGCTGCGTGCAGAAGAAAAAGAACTTTCAAAGCTCATGCAAATGCAAGCAAATGACACATCAGCTGTCGCATACTTTCTCGGAGCTAAGCAGATGATTGTTTTGCTTGTAAAGTTCAAATAAATAACTCTTCTTAAATGTATGCAACAAAGGATGTAAAGTAGTCATGCGCTGAACTAATAGAACTCACTAGTCAGAAATAGTACTAGTCCAAAAAAGGTTAAAATTATACCAATATAAATTAAAAGTTTTGGGGAATACTGAATGAAGAGTTTAAAGCTAATGTACCAGAAACCAAACTTTTTCCTATTTAAGTCAAGTTATAACTTTTATTATTATTTAAATTTATTTTATTTCATTTCATTTTATTTTTATTTATTTTATTTTATTTTTTTATTTGAATTAATTTTATTTGAATTTATTTGAATTTATTTTATTTTATTTTATTTTAATTTATTTTATTTTATTTTATTTTATTTTATTTTATTTTATTTTATTTTATTTTATTTTATTTTATTTTATTTTATTTTATTTTATTTTATTTTATTTTATTTTATTTTATTTTATTTTATTTTATTTTATTTTATTTTATTTTATTTTATTTTATTTTATTTTGTTTTATTTTATTTTATTGTATTTTATTTTATTTTATTTTATTTTATTTTATTTTATTTCATTTTATTTTATTTTATTTTATTTTATTTTATTTCATTTTATTTTATTTTAATTTAATTTATTTTATTTTAATTTATTTTATTTTATTGTATTTTATTTCATTTTATTTAGTTTAATTTTATTTTATTTTATTTTTTTCATTTTTTTTATTTCTTTATTTTTTATTTTATTTTATTTTATTTTATTTTATTTTATTTTATTTTATTTTATTTTATTTTATTTTATTTTATTTTATTTTGTTTTATTTTATTTTATTGTATTTTATTTTGTTTTATTTTATTTTATTTTATTTTATAATTAAGTTAATTTTTGGCCGTTGTTGAATATATATATCAGTTGTTTATTATCAGCACATTGTAAAGGTACGGGTCATTATCCAGATTTTGAGAACACTACAATTTTAGAAGAAGAAAAAATTACAACAAACGCTTCATGTTAGAAATGTTACATATAGTGGACACCCCTAATGAAAAACGTATGAATTTTAAGGCCGATGCCGATCACTGTGCCTATGCGTACCGCAACTTGGTACTACAACACAAAAAACACTCTTGAGTTCTCCCAACAACAACACTACACCGCTTTGACCAACTCTTTGTATGCTGTATTTTTTCGCCGCTGTACTATTGTTTTTATAATTTTTGTTTACGATTACGGGACTTCATTTATTTATGTACACTCTTTGTTTGAATTGTCGCTGTTTCTAAATTTATTTTGTTTTCGTATTTTAGTCTTTAAAGCACTGCTTAAGATGTAAGTTGTGCTAATGATTTATGTTAAATATGTTTATATGTTGTTTATATGTTGTTTATATATTGTTAAATGTAAAAATGAGTTATGTGAAAAATGTTCATATATGACTTATTTATTAGTGCTTTTGGTATTGTTTTTTGCAGTCCTGATGATGACCTTAGACTAAGGTCGAAATATCGATTATTAAAAAAATAGTACCTGGGTGACCGAGCTTGCTCGGTGCTATCAATTTAGTGCTAACTTTACTTACCAACCTTGTGAGGATGTGTTACACTGTCCTTTATATGTGGGCAAATTATTAAAATTTTTTAATTTTCGTAGCCGTAATGGACTTTTTGCGGACTACCCTACTTGAAAATATTTTAGTTGGTATGTCAGCAAAAATACCTTTCATTTGATACCCATATTGGCATATCAAGCTCCATAAATAAAAAAAAAATTAAATAGGTGGCAACCCTGTAAACTACTCGAAATGTCAACCCTAAAGTAGATAGCCTTGGAATCCTTCATACTGTCACCATACCAAATTTCATCCAAATCAGTCAACCGGTTCTTGAGATAGTACTGCGGGAAGGTGGCAACCCTAGGTCGCAACCCTACTTGAAAATACTTAAGTTGGTATCTCGCCGAAAGTACCTTTCATATGATACCCATATTGGCATATCTTGCTCCATAATTAAAAAAAATGGGATAGGTGGCAACCCTGTAAACCGCCTCAAGTGGCAACCCTAAAGTGC